>JAMXBC010000012.1:87031422-87523922 GCA_024138005.1 Lumnitzera racemosa
TCCTATGATCTAATTGGAAAAGGATCAACTCCTTAATGCATAAAGGAGATGATATTAAGCTTTCAAGCAGCTTGAATCTCGCTTTACCTTCTTATGACTTTAGAGTGATACGTAAAGATGCATAGAGGAGATGATATTAAGCTTTCAAGCAGCTTGAATCTCGCTTAGTCTTCTACTTTACAAACTTGCTTTCAAGGTGGAGTAAGTTTCTAATGTAGTTTGGGTTAAGGGTGTAAATGAATAAAGCCAGTTTACAAATCATTTGAGCTCTACTTGAATTTTATTTGAATTCAATTCGATAATAATTAAATTAAACTCGATCTCAAGCTACTTGAATAATAAATCAAGTTAAACTTGAGTTTTAAAAAACTAAGCTTATTAAGTTCGCGAGCTTAATTGAATTTGGTATAATTTTTAATATATTTAAATATAAGTAAAACTGATATTAATTAGGAAAAAATTATAAAATGTTTGAGCTTAATCTAGTTAATCGAGTCGAGTTCGAAGTTAAAATTTAAAAGTTGATCGAGCTCGAGCTTCGAGTTTCCAAGTTGAGCAAACTCGAGCCCAATACCGTTTCATTCAAACTTGATTTGATTACACTTCTAGTTTAGGCTCAATTATCAATTATGCATGTATAGCACAAGCAAATGTGTCTCACACTACCTCCTCAAGAATTTTGTACGATATACTTGCTAATTTTTATAACTTCAATCGTAATGTAAGAGTTGATAATTTTTTTTTTCGATGATTATAATGGAAGAATAGGGATTTGAACTTGGTTCATTTCATTTATAAGATCAGTGTTTATCCTATTAAGCTATAAGGCTATTAGCAATAGTTACTAAAATTTAATTTTATAACGAATTGATCTAAAAATTTAAAATTATAAATATGGTGTATACTTCGTATTATGATTTAACATTTATCCTTTTACTTGTATGATGAAACTTTGATTGAAACTTGTTAAGTGAACAATTAAATCATATAAAAAATATGAAAAAGCAATGACTTAATTTGAATTCTCATCTCCTGCTGTAATATTATGTTTAATTTAGTCCCTTTGGCAACTATAAGAAGCATTTCGACAATTTGAGTATGAACAAGAAGTTAGTCATCGTTTAAACCACCTATCCGCTAGAAAGACATAAAATAATTGGCTGGGTTACTTGATATTAGTACATCTTCTCCGATGATTTGACATCAAACAATATAAAGGGGTTACATTTCAAGGAAAAGTTTGATACTGATGAAATATTACTACAGTAAATATTATTGTTTATAACCATAAGTGCTTATGAAAGATAGTGGCAATACATAACGACTAGTGATAATGGTTAAACCCTATGTAAAATGCTAAAGCGAAATTAGGAAAATCATTTTCTCTTTACAAAACGAAAGTTTTGATCTTTATTTTGCATTGATTATTACCGTTATGGTAAACCACCACCATTGGGCATATAGTTTAGTAGTTGGGTGTCTGGTTTTATAATTAAGAGGTCTTAGATTTAAATCCTTTGTGTGTAATTTTTCTTTTTTAGATGTATTTATATCTTGAACAACATTTGCTTTTTTATATTTATTAAACTTTTCTTTTATTCCATAATAACCAATATCATTAAATTCATTAATTACAAATCATATTTAACTAAATTAATTCTCTTAAATTGATATTTTTGTCAGTAATATATCATAAATAATAATTAAATTTTTCATATTACATATATTTTGGTCTTATTAAATAAACTATTAATCAATAAGACTAATTATATGATTTTTCAAAGTATTTTTTACCATTTTTTTTTTACTTTACTTGTAATTTCTTATTCAAATATTTTTCTAATATATTTTTGTTAAAAACAAAAATTACACAAGTTTTATATATTATAACAAATTTTTAATTAATAGTTAAATTTTATTTAATATATATACATAATAAAAAATAAAGAATTTATTCTTTTAACTCCTTATGAAGTATACTATCACCCTTAATCATTTTTCAAAAGCATTTTTCTAGCCTATTAAGTTTTAGGAATTGTTATAGATCAAATCATTAATAAGATCTTTATATATAATGCAATATAATTATGTCAATAAGAAGATATTTTTTTATCGATGATTTAAATATTGATTTGATGAAGTTAAGTTGGCATCCCAGATGTATGATCCTTGATGTCTCGCTTGCCATTTTGTCGCCCACCACTATAAAGCAATAGTAACCAAAATCCCTCGCTAGAATCCCTTAAGAAACTATGATAACATTTAATAATTTCAAGATTTTGATCATATTAAATACTACAAAAAGTACCAATAAACAATTTCTATCCAGTAAATAAAGATTATAAATAATTAAATTATAATACACTCGTACTTACTCATATTATAATCGTATCTTTTCATCATTATGTATCGTGTCTTCGATCTATAATCGTACTCACGATCGTGTTGTTCTCGTGTTAATTGTATTGTGTGATCTAATGTCCAACTCATCGTGAAACTAGGGTGGGGGGGGGGGGACACCGGAAACTTGGGGACCGAATAGAGTCCAACGTTTGAACAAGAAAACCACTTGGTTGATATTATTAGTATTTATTGGACAATAGGACCACCAAACATATAAAGAAAGCATCTGTCCTATTCCTTAACAGAAAAAAGATCAACAGTGAGCACTGCGCGGGGTGGGGGTATGTTCATTATCATGTTGACTGTAGGGGACTCCATTGCAAGGCATTGGGTCATCCATCATGGAGGATAATCGATCGGATTTCACTATCCGGGGGCAAGCTCCTATGATGGCTGGCATCAATTCGGACATGCTGGACCACCCTACCCCCCAAAATTGCTTGATGGATATACTTACCCGCTACTTTGCAAATGGTACCATCCTACAATGTATCTACTTGCAATTTGTCGACAGTCGATAAACGGGACTTAAAGTTGATGAAATCCGACTCAGTCACTTAAAAAAAAAAAAAAAGAAGTTATTTTCGTATATTACGTTTGTTACGAAAATATCAGTTAAAATAAAATTGAATGAAATGAATAGAAATAAAATGAATCATTTTCCGTATTTGGAAATGCTTTATAATAAAATAAAATAAAAATAATATTATTTGTTAAAATATCCCTAGTTATCGTATATCAAAATTTGTTTAAATGTTAAATAAGTAAATTTAATTAACTCTAGTTAGTTATTGGGAGAAAAATAGAATCGCGATTCCACGTTTTCCCCTTTGAATCGATTTGAAGTCGGAATCACCGATTAAAGAAAATGAAGTCATCAATCGCCATTCTAGTCTAATCTATTCGCACATACTCAACATAATATTAAAGTTTTCATAAAGTTATTTCTCTAAAATGTAATCGAGTGTAATTGACAATAAAGATTATATAAAAATAGATGATGTTGACATGATATTATAGAATATTTAAATAATTTAGACAATTTCTATCATTTGATTTATAATTTTATTTAAAATAATTTTAGAGGATGTATTTCCGATCCGTATCGGATTTGCTTTTCTAATCAGGCTGCTTGATCAGCAGAATAAGAAAAGTCGGTGTTTTAGCTTTGTTGCAATTAACCCTATGTTGCCAAATGTTCATATCAAAATAAACAAACCAGAGATGAAACATGTTTGAAATTGACATGGGCTCAGATATGACAGACTCATGAAAAAGTACATTATGAGAAGCCGAGGCCTAATAATTTGTGCAGCGGAGGGGATTAGAGCAAGAATAATGCTGGCTTCTTGGCACAAGTCGCCAAGTCCCGCCCCATATTAAGAACCGAAATTTTTCGATTATTATTATTATTATATTTTTATAAAAATTTTGTTATTTAGAATATATAAGTCTTGAAAAACCTTAAGAATTTTCATGAAGTATTGTGTTATATTTAGTATGTAGAAATAATCTAGAATAGAATGAAATAGAGATTATAATAATAAATCCTTTCGTATATTTTAAATATTCATAAAGATGGTTCTTAATTATTGAATATTATAATTCCGTTGAGCATCTGGAAAGTGGAATCGAATTCTCCAATATAGTTGAAGTTGCTGCTTCCAAAGAATCAAAATTCTATCTACCAAAAATACTTTCAAATATGGAAAAAAAAATAAAATTCAGAATCACAATTCCAAAATTATTAAACCCACATAAGTGATATATAGTCCAAAGTTTCTTGAGAAAAAGAGATATAGTGAGATATAGTGGAGAGTTTCTATTCCCATGTAGTAAATGACGTAAGAGATGTGGTAGGGAGTTTCTTAAAAAAAAAAAAAAAAAAAAAAAGAAGAGCTCATTTTAACATTGAAGGACTTGAAATAGGGTTTTTAACATTGTACATGACTTTACAAGTAATTTAAAAGGAATTGCCCTCAAGGTGAGATAATTTGATGTATCTTTAGAAGCTTACACTTGATAAGAAGACGTCAAACAACACCTGAAGCCCTCATAAAATTTCAAGCACAATGATTTTGGTCAATAGAAAATCTACTTTAGATGATTATTCTCACATTCTTGCACATATCATGATATACGCACATGTTCCAAACTCGAGTCATGGAATTGGGCATGTATCATGATACCTTAAGGATAATGGAGAAAATGTTCAAATGTATCAAAGGTCCCCGTACACAAACCACCACCCCCCAAAACTTCTCTTCACTACATATTGTATTAACTTTAACTCTTTCCCATCATTATTCTTCCATATTGATCCTAAAGTTGTGGATGCGTACAGATGCAAAGAGAAACATCTACTTGTTATTATAATTATAATTCATCTTATATATACGTAGAAGGATTTTATTATTAAATGCATCTAACACACAATCTAATACTAAATAGAAAAAAAAATATTAACTTTTTTATGAAATGATTATAACTGCTCATTACACTTTATAAAAATTTAAAAGAATTAACCTTTTAACTTTTCATTAGGGCATATATATCAATTTAAATGTATCTACTAGTTTATAAAAAATGAAAACAATATATATAAGTTATGTTAGTTATGTTTGTAACGCCTTAAAACTGAAGAGCATTACAATCCACCATATGTTCCCACCATTCAGAAATATACATTAAGGCTTTAAAACCAATTACAATCTTCATAACCACTTGTAACAATCGCTTATCAAGTACTAAACAACAAATCTTCAAATACATCAATTCGAGTACTCATGGTCAAGTCACTTTAGCATCAAACAAGCTAAATAACTAGATCTTAATCTTCTACAACTTTCAAAGTTAATCACCTCTCTTTCCCAACCCAATAATAGCAATTTCTATACTTGTCACAACTTATTAAATCAACTTGTAGCTATAAAAAAATAAAAGAGTAAGCCGAAATCTAGTATGGGTATATAAACACACATAATGCTAAGCCCAAGACATATACATGCATAGAATGCAATTATAACAAAATATAAGTAAACAATAGTTTGATTATCTTCAATTTAGATCAGCATATAACATAGAGATACTCATGATCCGGTCACACTTTGATATTTATCCACATACATAGCTAAATATAAATATACCTATTCCTTTAAGTTATTTATATTCAGAATCCAGCTATTAGAAACCTAAAACTTTAGCTACATCATTTTATACGAAAGTCCACTAAGAAAACCTCGCATATAATTAGCGATTACTCCTCTAGGGAATTGTCACTTTAGGTCTCCAGAGCAAGTGGGTTAAACATAACCAGCAAATCATTCTTTTAGGTCAGATATAGATTAGTAAGATTACATTCTAAATCCTACCAAACATAATTATATAAACAAGCATCACATACCTGAAATCGCTCCACATCAACTAAATGAATTCAAACTCATAAATCTCAAATCAATAGCTCACACCTCAACAAGAAATCTGACAACCATTATAAATTTATTTAAAAACAAGAATAAGTATATATTAACATTCGAATGATTATTAAGTGAGTTTCTATTTAAATACTACTTATGAATCTTTTATTAATTAATTACCTTTTAATACAACTATTATATCAATTTAAATATCGCCTGCAAATCAAAGAAAGGAATTTGAAATAATATATATAATTATATATGTATTTATAATACATTGGAGTCCGTTATTGACATATTAATATAATACTATTCTTACCGTTGAATGTGAAAGTATCAAACAGCATTTAAGTTCCGAAGCAAACTCGATAATGTTAATAAACATTTTATTATTGTCAATGTATACCTATTGCATAATAAGCTGAGTATTTTAGAAAGAATAAACTAATAGAACAACAAAAGGGTGCACAAGTCATCTTGATCACGCAGGGAACATTAGTAGTGATTTAATGACTCTATTTGATAGTTTAATAACAGGACGTTCCATATAGATGACCTTTATTAAGGTAACGTTGAATATGTGACAATAATATATTTTATATTAAACTGTGGTAACTTGGTTACATGAGAAAATTTGGAGGAAAGGTCGCTGACCAAAATCGAAGTCCGGAGACGGAAAGAACTAAACGCTATTTCATTAGAGACGGAAAAAAAAAAATGCATTTCAAATTTTCTCGGTATGAGATCTTTCGATGGTGTATCTGTCATGACTCTAATAGAACTTAATAGAATTACATAAAATTTTCATGGCGTATACATTAGTAATATGAAAATTGCCTTTTAAATTAGAGAATTACAAAACTCTAATTAGTTAATCTTTAGGATTTCACATTTTTAATTTATAAACTTATCTTATTACATAAATAACTAAAGGCATCTAATAATCCATAATTCCTCAAAACCAAAGAGAATTGGATCCCCTATTAAAGGATAAGATTAAGTAGTAAAAATCTAAATCTTAAACTTAGAGAAGTTATACAATATAAATATAGTATCAATAATTATATGTAATAATTTAAACTGCTTACATAGTCTACTTTCAAATTCTAACTTCTATGCATCTCAACGTTGGTATTTAACACTCTACTCTTAACATGTACTCAATTATCTAGTAACCTACAAGAAAAGACTATTGTAGAGTAAACTATATAAGCTTAATGAAATCTTCCCTCGACCAGATAACAAACAATTTAATTCAATCAAATGAATACATAAACAATCAATATGTCATACAAATACATGCAAGTAACCAAATACTGTATACAACTTAGATTTAACACTCTTTGAAGTTGGAGTTGCAAATATATTGGCACCAATCAGATTCGGGTAACATACTAAAACTTTTACAATAACAAAACTCTACATTTTGTATACAAAATGTAATGGTATATCCATTCTTAATTTTTATCAACATTGAGTTCTACGTATGATTATAAGTAGATTCACGTAGCTCTCGCTCACCTCTAAACTAAGACTTCTTAACTCGATCCTTAGTTAGACGGTTAGCGTCTCTAACACCTAGTGATCCTATGAACCAGGGTAAGTCATATTATACATATGCACCATACGAAACATAATAACATCAAATATCAACCCACGTATGGCTTCTCGTTACCTCCATATGATGTGACAACCGGAATTAGTTATGCAGTGCATAATTATGCGTATTTCGATTTAATCATTTCAAGTCGAATAATATTAGGTCTTATTATTCAGTGATCAATAAAGTCACAGATAATCAATTCTTATCGAATTTACTATATAACATCCAATACGCTATTATACTTTAAAGTAAATTTACTATCAACAAACAGTATTATACACAAATATAACCCATCCCCACACAACATTCAATTATTAATAACAATTTATATTCACTAATTATAAACATAAGCAAATATAGAATCATTAAGAAAAACTAACTCGGCCATGCTTAACTCAAGAGTCGTAATAGTTTGATGACAAATTATGGTCGTAATAGTCTAATAAGATCAAGTGAGAATAAGAAATATGGAAGTAGCAAGTTTAGGAATTAAACTAAACTAATATGGTAATTCGTACTGTTTATCTAACTCAGTTATTAATTTACGTAAAATTGTCGATTGGAGTTTTTTTATCGAATCGCGTATAATTTTTTCAATTTAACTCGGATCTCTATGAACTTGTAGTCTACTTCAATCGTTTTCAAGCATACTTTCTTATAGCGAGGTCCATTTTGAATGTTATAACTCGCAATTTTAACTGTAATATAAAAAAATCACAAAGTTTCTTATTTTAACTTAAAAAGTTATAAAATATCAATTCAAACTTTTTTAGTATGTTTACAATTTAAAAATTATTTAGATTGTATAATTGGTAATTTTCTTATTTTAAGTTTATTTTACTATAATTACCTGTTTTTACTTATTTTTAAGATTTTAGAATTATTAACTCAATTTTTTCTACTTTATTATTTTTCTACTTAATTAATTATTATTATTAATTACAAAAATTACTTAATTTATAATAAATAGTGATGTGGCAGCATATGAAAGTGCTTCGTGTCACCTTTATACTTTTTCCGTAATTTCCTGTTTTACGGTATAATTATATATATAAATACTTATGATTATATTTTATCAAATTTTCTAATTTACTTAATCATTAATCTTTCTCCAAATTTATGGTGTGTGTATATATATATATATATATACATATCTATTAACTTACTTTATTTATTAAATTAATAGTATAGTATAGTATATATACTATTTAATTATACTCGTATTTTTTTTACGTATACGTCACTATTCATATATATACATTTATATGTATACTATACTTTATATAATAAATTATTCTAACTTTACTTATACATTATGTACAAGTATAATATAGACTTATTTATACTTTATATGCTTATGTACATATACGATTGTACTATATACGTATATATATGCTAAAATACAAAATATTATTAATAATATGTATATATACGTATTCACATCAATTGTATATATATATATATATATATATATATATACACACACACATACAAATATACAAAAATTCTTATACTTTGAAAATATTAAGTATATATACATATATTTACTATATACATATACATATATATACCTCATATAGTAAAAATCATAAGTACATATATATATATACATAATCACGCATATGTATATAAATAATTAAATAAAATACTGAATATATATATGTAAATAAAGGAAATACCTAGTACATATACATATGCTATACATGAATACATACATATACTATATAATAAAATACTAAATATACATATATATAATACATATGCAAACATATATACATAAATACATGTGTAGGGAAATACATACTATATGTATTATTATTTGTACCTATATACATATACTGTATATTAGACATCATAATATATTTACCCACGTCTATATACATATGTATATAGATAAAAGACAATACATAATACATATATATTTATCTATTCATGCATACATATATGTACATGTAAATAAATAAATAAAATACTTAGTATAAATATACATAGTATAGAATACATATATGTACAAAATAAATAATAAACATACCTAAATCCTTAGTAATTTATATCAAATAAGTAGTTGGAATCCCGTATTTTTCCTCTTCTTCTTCTTGTTCTTAGTTTTTTCCCTTGTTTTTCTTATTCTGATTTTTTTTTTATGTGTATTTACTTTGATTTGTTTTGTTTTCTTTTTCTGGTTTCAATTTTCGAAGTTCCAGGTGTGAAGAACAAGGGAAACAAGAAAAACAAAGTAATTTATAAAGCAATTTGCCAAATCCTTGCATTAATTGCTAAAAGAAATGTAATCATACTTTTTGATTTCATGTACATAAAGTGAACATCTGTAGATTGAAAACAAAAGCAAAGAAAACGTAAGCTGTTGTGTGTGTACGTGGAACAAGAAGGAAAAAAAATAGAAGAAGGAAAAAGAAAGAAAAGGGAAAATAAAAATAATTATATATAATTTCTCTAAAGATAAAAATAATATTTATAAATTAATTTTTAAATTTTATGAAAATTTATCAATTTAATTGGTACCGATTACATTAATAATTTTTATGAGTTATTTTTTACGTTTTTGTTAAGATTTATCCACGATTTCGTGATTTAATCGATAATTATAATCGATTACGATTATATCACTATTAAGTTATATTTGTTCATTTTATAAGTTTAAAGCTATAGTTTTAAAGTTTTAGTCAAGTTCGGGTTTGATTTCGAGTATTTACGTGTATATCGAATTTAGGGTATTTGTATGCGATTTAAATTTCGATTAAAATTTTAGAGTTTTTTATTATTTATAATATATTTAAATTTATAACTTAATAAAATTTTTATCTTACTCGGCTTTATATACTCTTAAAATTATTTACAGTATTCGAATTTAATCATGTACCCAAATAGTTAAATTTGTGGGTTTATAGTATCAATGATGTCCTCGTACTGACCCATGAAACAAACCGACTTTGAGAATGAATTAAACAAATTAGTGCCTTGTCTTCCTCAACAATGTCAAGAAAGCAATATCACAATAAAGAATTTAATTATGTAACAAATGACAAGTTACGGAAGGGAGTTTGAACATCGGAATCGGAGACCAAAGAAGGAAGTAATAAGGACAAGGAACTCCACCAAACCCTCGCATCACTAAACAAGAAGTACAACTTGCATCAAACCAAAAACATGAAAAACAAAAGCGCAACAAAATAAAAAACAGAGACTGACAAAAGATAAGAAGTGAAATTGATGAGCGCATACATCTCTAACTTTCCAGAGATGTCTTCCTCATTAACAAGTGTACTTGATGTTGACTCCATCGAAGCTTGGCATAAGCTAGACTTTATGGCTTACGAAGAGCGGGAGCTTCACGATCAAGATGAGAGCCGAGATGAAGATAAGAGAGAGGACAGGAGATATTGAGGAATTAAGGGTGAGGTGGGGTCCGGTGTCGTTTTCAATGGCCAGGAGAGAGTGATTAGGGGTGGAGTAGGTCCAACTTGTAAGTTAGACAGAGTGCGAGGATATTTTAGAATTTTTTATAATATGGTTTGAGTTTATAATTAAGATAAAAAAAATAAAGAATTAATTAGAATGAAAATAAATAGTGTTTAAAAAAATAAATCATGTATAAAAATATTATAAGATATATATTATTAATAAAATATATATATATACCTTATATGTAAAATAAAATTTAATCTATTTGATGCATACGTAAAATAAATGTGTTAGAAAATATAATTGAAACATTTATTTAGATATTTATTCAGTATGATACAATTTAAAACAAGCTTGAAGTTACTTGAAGATTAATAAATTGAAAGATTTTCCATGAGAATGCAGTTTCTAACAACATAATCTAAATAAATTTTTTATTACTTAAATGAATTACTATATTAACTTGACTAAGGTGTTTCAATGTTATTAGCGAAAATAAATTGCAACAAATATTTAAACAAAGAACTTGTACATATAATGAAAATGACAACATAATATTAAGAAAAGTATTCGATAATTTTTTTTCAAGGACTTGATCGAAACAATCGTAGTATTAATAATGTAATTATTATTTATGGTAGAATTATTAATAAAGAAATAATGTCTAATGGGAATTCATTTAATTAAATATCATTTTTTTTATCAATCAAATTTAATTTTATTAGCTGTTAGAAATAAAAAACAAACAAAGAATGAAAACCATTTCATAGACAATAAATGCAAAATAAAAAAAAGTATATAACTACTTACCACGTATAATTTTAAGATGACATTTGCACTTTAAAATATAATATATATACTTTCTACTTTCAAAATAAAATTAATAATTAATGTTTTTTCAAACTTAGGCCCTTTTGGCCCTCCTACGGGAGCTTACATGGATGCAAGCTCTAAATCCAAGATATATGAATTCATGGGCAATAAAGCATGCCTTATCGAGCAATGCATTTTACGAACATGATGTAACGCCTTACAATTCAACTTGCTATTGTCATTACTAAAATCTTCAAGTATCACTATAAGAACCCCCAATAACAAAAAAATATATATATATTATTCTCTAAATCTAATAAATATAAAATTATGAATAACTAATTCTTAAGCAATAAGCATTAACCATAAGAAATAATAATCTAACTCTCCTAACTCTTATGTCACATGTAATCATCACCATTCCCTTCTCAAAAGCAATATAATGAGGGTATCCAAGAAAGTTGTAATTTATCAGTTAATTTAAATTTCTTGTAGCTGAAAAAGAAAGAAGGGCACATAAAAGAACAATTCACATGAATTAATGCAAACATATAACATAAATAATCCATTTATTATCTTTAAATTAATCTATCAAATATCACAGTTTTGGTGTCCCAAAACTTATGGTAACTCATGATTTCGGTACACAATATATATATATATATACACATAAATACTATAATGTTGAAAACTATCATTTCAAATCCCAACAACCTAGGAGTCCTTAAATCTACTTGTATCATGCCAATATGCAACTCTACTAAAAACAATACGATATATCGATAAATGAGTACCCCTAAGGATTTATCACTTAAGGCCCTTAGGTTAAGTCAAGCATAAACAATAAACATTTTTGTAATCGGATATTTCATTAGTTCATTTTAATTTTCTGTCATAGCAAACACAACCAATAAAGATGTGTTACGTACCTTGCCCTTAAGTAACCATATTCTATGATTCATTATTGATACTAAAACTTGATACATCCTTACAACAACTCATCATATATCTATATTTAATTAGAAACTAATGTCGTAACCTATATAACTGTAGTTTCCATTGGAATTACTTGTACTTTATATTTGAGGTAAACCCTCCAAAAACTGTATTAATAACTTTGTAGATTAAACCCTATGATTAAACTTTAAACTCTCTATTTATGTAAAATTAAAACTTAAGAACTATATATTTATTTATTATCTATTTATATTTATATATATACACATACTTATACATTTCCATATTAGTTTATTTTGTTATTATAATCAATGTAATTATTTTATTATTTTTTGTTATACAATTATTCTTTATCCTATTATCATCTATTATATATAAGCCAATAAGTTTTATTTTTTTTTCATATATCTAAATATATTATTTGGATATTCTCTTTCCATATTATTTACAATTAATGAGCTTAAAAAAATCTATAATATCTTCTACATCTATATCTTTTTTCAATTTATATCTCTATCTTCTATATAAATATATCTTTTTCATTTATCTATTTCTTCTGTATCTAAATCTATATTTGTATTTATATCTATCTATATATATCTCTATCTATATAATTAGATCAATACTTCTTATTCATCTCTACACCTTAAATGATATACTAATATATTTTTTAAGAGCTTAAATAATATATATTTATTAGAACATGTTTTATTTTCTTTTAGATATGTATATATCTATATTACTTTTGGTAAAGTTTCATAATTGATATTGATGATAATAATAGATCGACGTGTCAAAAACTTGAGATGCTCCAATTCTTTATTCATAACTCATAGATAAATGATAATGAAATATATCTTTTCAATCATAATATAAATCATTCACCAAAGCTAATAATACCAAAAATCTATATATCTTGATCTGATCCATGAATTATGATACTTTACACTTATGTCCGTTTTTCAAATCCACAATAACCATTCTAGGGCTTCTCAAAACTCTATATTCATGCTTCGTTATTATTCTTGCCACAATGCAATAGAATGTGACTAGATGAATTCCCCAATAAAAAAAAAAAAATCCTACAATTCATCAAACTTACTTGTGTATTTTGTCCTAACTTATTTTTCTAAAGTAGAGCTTTTTGGTAAAGACAAAATTATGAGAGATACCAATATTATGTTAATGAGGAGAAAAAAAAAACTATATAGAAAGAGAATAAAAAGGTTACAAGGAAAAATAGAGAATATTTATATATATATACATATATTTAAATATTGAAGATATTTGAGTGTAAAGATATATCGTCTTTTGAAAAGATTACTATTATTTTTATTTTTATTATTATTATCGCTTTTATATATTTTTTTATCTTTAAATAGGGACAAAAATAAGTAAATGGGAACTTATCAACCATGGGCTTCCAATATGTTATGCTCCAACCAACGAGGGGTTCAGCCAAGTGAAGAAGCTGTCCATTAATTTGGGCCATTAGAGCTCCATTTTGGGTTTCGATTTCAGCATAAAGATGGGTAGTAGTGGAAAGAGATGAAAGTGATGAAAGAGGAAAAAATTAATTCACATATTATTTTATGTAAGATGTAATAATTATATATTCACTCATATATATGAAGAACTTTATTATTGTATTATATTACTAAATGATTTGTACATAGATAATCTATAGTATTAAGCGAATACTTTTAAAAAAAAACAACTCCGCGTCACATTTAGCATACAAGTTTTAATGCTTAATTATAAAGAAAATGGAATGATTATAAATGCAATGGAATTGGGAGGGATAGGTTTTCATTTTACAAGCACACTATTATAAAAGCAAGCAAATCAAGTTAATAGTTTCAGCTTTTTATATTTTTGGAGCACGTATACTGTGGGCATATGTTACTCAGGTATGTGTAGCTTAGATTTGAATACTTTTAGTTAACTTTTTCTCAATTTTTCTTAATTTGTTAATTAGTGATTGAAAATATTCATATTTTTGGAATATACTTAGATCAATTAAGGAAAATTGAGGATACATTCATTAAGAAGATCCGCTTTGATTGTCGTGGCAACCGGGGACTGCTCAGGATTACTTCTACTTTCATAATATTCTTATTGTTATACGAAAAGATCTGGCACAGCTTGAGAGGGTACCAATATATGATGTAACAAAATTAGACATCCTCGTTTCTTGAACGTTTATAGATGCGCACTTGTTTTGTCCCCCTGCCTAGCATGCATCGCTTCTTGTGCTAAAAGTTGGGCAAATTGGAGAGACATGTAAGTCTAAGGAAGACCACCATATCAATCCGTGTTAGTGGGTCTTGTGGTTGGTTTTCTATGGTCGGAGTACGATTTCTTGGGTGATGGTAATATGGATATTAAAAAAATATATATATATATATAAATTTTAATATGTATTAATAAATGAGCATACTTTTTCAAAAAGTACTAATTATATTTAAGAAAAATTTTAAATAATCCTTTTAAATTTTGATTGAGATATAAATTAACTCCTTAAATTTTCAAAGTGAGCTTTTTGAACTCTTAAATTTTGATAAGTTTTTAATATAAAAAATATTTCCTTTTTTATTAAAAAAAATTACGCTATAATCAAAGTTTAAAAAGCCTTCAAGCACATTTTGATTAAGGTGGTGTTTATGTATCAAAATAATAGTTTAAAAGGATTATTCTTAATCTACGAAAGTTATTTGCTAATTTATCAAAATTTAAATATCAAAAATTATATTTTGAAAGTTTAAGAAATCAATTCATATCTAAATCAAAGTTTAAGGAGATTACTTATATTTTCTTTTTATATTTTTATATAATTATGAGTCAAAGTTATTGTAACTTAGTAGCATCATCATTGGTTTTCAATTGAGATAGACCAAAATTGGAATTTTCTCACTTGAATTGTAATATAGTTGGAAGGAAAGCCTATCTTAATTTGTACATTTTAAAGGGATGAGAAATACATCTTGGCTTATGGATTACGATTTGCAATCCGCACTATTCTCACTAATTGAAATTTATCTTAATACTCCATTTAATGGTATATGAATCTTACATTAGTTTTTCATTTTCTCGTCAATATTTATTACTAATTGATTTGTTTTCCATTGTTATCATATTACGTTGCTTCTTTCCATAAATATATCCTATTATTTTACTCCACGACACAGAGCAATGCAAATCACTTTTTTTTTTTTTTTTATAATTTTATTTCTCTCACTCATGTTCTTGATAGTTTCTTATTTTTGGACTTCTTGCTGTACAAGAGCATGCAAAGGTCCGAGCTTTGTGCTTGTCCATGTTTAGGGAGTAGCTGCTGAAGGCCTTAGCATCCAAAACAGAGGCGTTATATTCCTCAAACATAATATTTTTAGAATCCATCATAGCTAATGTTGTCCGTTTCAGTTCTATAGTTGATTCGCATATATGAAAAGATCGAAGGTTAAATAAGTAAAACTAGATTTAATCGCAATTCAATTGAAATTGGAAAAACGTTGAATCAAATCTGATTTTATGGTCGAGTAAGATCGAATTGAATTAACAAAAGGAGGCAAAGGTAATTTAATATTAATAGAAGAGAAATTAATCAACAACAAATATTAATTAAAAAACTCATATCTATATATATTGTTAAAGAGAACGAAGGATTCTTGGTATCGTAGGTATTTTAAATTGTCATCTATATAATTAGGATATGGAAATTATAAGCAAAATGGTAGTATGGAAGTCACAGTATGAGGTATAAAAAAAATTTATTTGGAACATTTTGATTGTGATATATGTCTGTATTTCTTAAAAAATGATGATTATCATATTAAAAAAAAAAAATTCTTTTAAGACAACCACGTAAATAATTTATTCATTGATGAGGCATCAGCTATTATAATAATAATTGCACAATCGATCGTAGACCTAAGAACTATTAGATTATATATATCCAATCACTCTCCATTGGTTCCCTAGCCATCCTTGTTAGACGTGACAATTGATATTAATAGCTCATGTTCATTTTTCAGCTTAAATTGAATTCATATTCAACGCCAATAAAACAACAATTCCCCCATGTATTATTAGTTTATTTTATAATAGTTAATTTGTATTGCATCTATATATCATATTTGTGTGTGTTAGTTTCATTTTTTTTTTTCAATCTCTAATATTCATATTTTATCTATAATCGTATTGTTGTATCATGTTAAAAAGCATCTATTAGAGATTAAAAAAAAAAAGCATGATATTGTGCTTTGATTGGGTTTTCATTTGTGCCAAATGGGACTATAAATGGCATGAATCCCTACGTGGCCTTTCACTTGAGGTCAAGACATGGCCAGGTCAATGATGTCTAATACATACAGAAGCAGTTTAGAGAATTAAGAAAACTTTTGGGTATATAAATTTTTTCTTCATTTTGATATGATTGATTTAGTCTTTATTTCATGTATTTCTTTAAAATTGGATCATTGAGTTCATAATTAGTTTAATGGCTTAAATTTAAAAAAATAAAAAGTAAGAATAAGATGAAGGATCAAATAGATTACACACACAAAAAAAAAAAGATAGTAAAAAAAATTGCATAAATCATGTCCTTAGTTTTCAAAATGGTACTCTAGATCCTTAACACTATGTTTGAGATGGAGGAAGGACTTAGAAGAGGAAAGAAAGTGGAGGAAAAATATAAATTTTAAGACATTTTTCCTTATTTGAAATTAGAAGGAAATAATCTAGTCTAATTTTTTTTTTTCTTTAAATTGAAGCGATTTGTGGTGGAAAGTTATTAAATTTTCAATTATATCTTCATTTTTTTAAATCTTGTCATCTTTCTTTATGGAGACAATATAGTAACTTAACAATTTAAAGTATTTTTAAATATTATTTTAAAAAGCATTCCTTCCATATTCTTTTTTTCCTCTTTCCTTCGATCTAAATAAATATATATAATAATTCTTTCCTTTCAATTTTTTTCTTTTTTTAATTATTTTCTTCAGCTTTTGATCCAATCTCACTTCCTTTTCTCGTCCCAAACATGCTGTAACTGTGCGTAAAATGCCAATGACATCCTCTTATCCTTCTTCGTGTCAGTTCAGGAGTAGCTTTCACCGTACCCACATATTTAGCTTTAGCTATTACAACCTTGGAAGCAATGATTATCCCCATATTACCTCTCAGTCATCTTCGGTAACTGTTACAAATATATTGGTAAAGTTAAAACTTTTGAAGGTAGACTGTAAATGCCCTTTTATTTATTTATATTTATATTTAATTCCTTTCTCTTTGAAAATTAAGGATTTAGAATCCGATAATTTCAAAAATGTGCTTTTTATTCTTTTTCGCTCTTTTCCTTTGATAATAAAACTAAATTCATAAAATGGCATAAAATCAAAAGAAAATTAGTTATGTAAAAGGTTAAATGTGTTTTTCTATTTTTTTAAGTTAGGGTCTATCGATAATTAGGTTAATCACATAAAATATATTTCTTTTTTCACATATCTCATTTTACAATAAAATCGAACTCAAGTTTACTAATTGGAAGAGTAAAAAAGAAAACAAAATACGAGTGTACAAAGTAAAAAAGGAAGATGAAAATTACATGCACGTTTTATAAGATTAACTCTCTTAAAATTTTTCACTATTATGGACATAATATATCAGAAAATATACGTGTATGATTGAAGTTTGGGCATATCAAACTAATTTTAAAAGTTTTCAACCATGACTGTGCAATCTACAAATTTCTCTTCTTCTTTTTTTATAAACATTTTTTTTTTTTCACTATCACTACAGTTTGCTACGAGATCTGTTACTTAGTGGGACTAATTATCTACTCAGGCAGCTTATTGGCTTTGTTGAATGGATTAAAGAAGTAATATAATAGCTACTATTAAGGAACGATAGAAATATAACTGAGTATCGAATGCACATTCAATATCTTTTGTCAGGATATTTTAGAGAAAAATTGATTCTAACATTGAACAGATATTTCTTGGTTAAAAATAATGGATGACTGTTGAATAATTTTTGCAATATGAATTACGAAATTGTTATTATAGGTTTAAAATGTAAGTTGATGCCATGATAAAGGAATACGAAGGGAATGAAATTGTTATTATAAAAAGTAATCAAGGTTGTATTTTTCTAAGTTATATCATAGATAGTGGTTTATCTTATCGAAATTAATCTAAACTCCAACTAAATCATATGCTTTAGTGGGTCATCCAATTATATAAAGATTATACGCTTTTCTTCTTTAAGCAAGAGCCAATTTCATACTTTTAAATATGATATAAGACTAGTGGCATGAACTCCGATTTCCCAATAAAATGAATCAAGTTCAAATTCCTTTCCTAAATTAGCAAAAAAAGAAAATATATATATATACTTAAAACTATAGTCTATTTGGAAGAGAAATTAGCAAATTGTTAAACATTGAGTCTACTCATTTGAACAATTGAAGCAAGTCGATAAAAATGAGAAGTGTTTATAAGGTCTTTTAGACATGGGCTCCTCAAACCTGTCTTGACTTGATAAGGCTTATGGCCTATAACAAACCACCCTTGACTCAAACCTAGAACACAACCTATCTAATTGGGAGGCCTCTAATGGTTAAAAGACTAGATGAGGCTGAAAAACTAAATCAACAACCATCTCCTACATATTCAGAACACGTCGGATGCCATAAACCTACTCTCCAACACCTGCAAATATAGCTCCACTTATAAACTCTTCTCTATCTGCTAATTTTACTCATCTATAAATATAAGACTAACACTTAACAGTAATCAATTTAATACTTTACACACTTAAGCCTACATACTACTCTCAAGCACTCTCATTCTCCAAACACTCAACTGATTTAAGCATCAAAATGGCTACGATGAACAACACCCCCTTACTATGCTCTCTTTTACAAGCTTGATTATTTACACAAAGCTCAATCACTCTTAAATCCATACCATCAAAGATATTGAGACAACAACAGTAAAAAGAAAAACTTAATTAAAAATGAAAAAAAAAAAACTTGCATTTTCTTACTATTCCAATTTTCGATGATGATGAAGTAATAAGAAAGAATAATGTTTCTAAAAATAAGCACCAATTAATTTATAATTCATTGGCCATAATTTTTTCTAAGTAAAACCCCTAATATTTATTATATATGCATTTAACTCTCTTAGTTTTAAAATAATATCAAATTATTAAAAAAATTATCATGTATTCTAAAATACATTATCTTTACTACCAAATAATTTAATAGGTAACACACGCTACATGTTATGCACATGTAGTATGTAAATACTAATAAGATATTGACATGTATAATGTGTATAAATCACACATGGTAATTAATTTGAAATTTTTTTTCCTTTATTATTTATATCAACATCATATTGGTGAATCACATAAATACAAAATGTAGCATATAATACCTATTAAATATTTTCTCAAGCCTCAAATGGTCAATTTCATAAATAAAAACTAAGGATAAAAAGAGTATAAAAGAATGTATTTACAATTTTATCTCAAACAATTAATTTTGTTTTTATATTTTTATTTTCCTCCTGTAAAGGGCTAAATCTAACTCGTGAGTTTTGAGCCTAATAATGAAATGGATTTAACTCTTTGAGCTATGGTAACAAAGCTCAAAGAGTTAAACCCATAAGAATTCAGGATGATTAAGGAAAATTTGACATGGTAGGCTTGGAGTAAGGCCCATTAGATCGGTCCGCCCGATCCTACCTTTCTTGGCTTACACTAATAAAATATAAAACCCTTTATTTAGGCTTAAATGCATAGAAAAAGCTCACCTAATACCATATATAAAAGGTTTCGATCCTTGTCATTAATCAATATCATGTTCTAACGAATCAAATCTACTACCATCTCTTATAAATACTCTATTCATTTCATTATTTAGATAGGAGGCAATTTCCTACTAACACCGTTACTCAACTAGAATTCTATCTCAACAATTAAACTCTCAAACACACTAAGAACACTATTCCGTTCTTTATCTATTGTGGAGTTTGATATTGTTGGACTCCTCCACTTATCACCTGACGTGTTAAAGCCTACTAAGACTGTCTACTCCTCCTCTATATCCTACCTCACTTGATCATCCCATACGTGCAGGTCAAGTCATTTCCTTAGCCAGATGTAGTGCAACATATCACGTGTAGTGCGACATATTATGCGGCATACACGTGATCTCTTTTAGTTCGAACCCCCCATGTTCTTTTGGCGACTCTACTAGAGAGGAAAGATCTAACATTCACATCATGGTACCTCCGCGAAGAAGGCTTATTGATCCTACCAACACTAACAATCAAGAACAAGACCGTACTATTGTTATCGATAATTAAAATCTACCTTCAATAGGAGGTACGAATCAAGAAGAGGGTGCTCAAGAAGTTCTCCTCGATAATGTACAACTAGCACGAGAGCTACAACAACCTAATCAAAGTCTAAATGAGCTTAGGGCAATGTTTGCCTAATGTATACCTATTTTGGCTACCTTCGTTGTTATGCAACAAGGGACAACTACTACGGGTCCTCCGAATGTGATGCAACAATATGTTATACTAGCTTCCTAACCACTCAATCCCTCGATTACTGGCTAGTAAGATGCTATTAGATTTGAGGAACATCCTCCTACAATGGAACCTATACCCACACAACATACCACGCTTGAACTAGTAAATCAAAGAATTCAAATAGGAGGCTCATCATCTTCACATATCACTCTACGTATTACTATCATTGAGTCTGTTCACCTTACCCCTATGAATTTAGCTCCGACAAATTGTGTTCCTGTAAACTTCACTAACCATGCTCTAGTGAGGCCAGTAAGGACAGAAGCATCTACTCAAAAGGCTTCATTTGTGACTAAAGAGGATTTGGACGTGTACATAAGGGAGATACAGGTGAAATCTACATCAGCCATCTTGGAATTGAAGCTCCCATATCAATTACGCATCATTATCAAGCTATATCCAGTAGGCTGTATGAGTTTGAAGTTCATGTTGTTTAATAGGAAGAAAGGGAGCATCAAAGAACATTTGTTGAAGTTCATTGAGACCTTAGAGGTCTATGGCTTAGATGACGATCTGAAGTTAAAGAAATTCTCAAAATCACTTAGAGAAAAAGCTTATACTTGATATGTCAATCTTCCACCAGGCTCAATCAATTCATGAAGTAGAATGTATAGGATGTTTCTTAAAAAAAAATTTCTACTAAAGAAAGAGCGACTCTCACCAACACGGGATGAATCCATCAAAGGTATAAGGATATACAAGATGTTTGTGATAAGAGAGAACTAGTTAAGATTTGTATTCAAGGGATGTTCCTTGAATACACGGTTTATCTCGAGAACCTATCGTTGGCTTCTTTTATTGCATTAGTCGAGAATGCACGAAAGCCAACAATTCAGTTGCTTAGCAAAGGAATGAAGCTAAAAGGTTTAATAAGCATACCTCATCTATGAATGTTGCTCAAGGCGAGTTGCAAAAAGAAACAAAGAAACCTAGAAATGATAGGTCTTACCACTCTAGGCCTGCATTGACATATCCTTATCCAATGGCCAAGGTACATCAAATGTTGGATCAATGGTTGCATAATGGAAATCTTAAACTCCCACGAGTTGAACATCTCTCTACAAATGAGGAGAAGAATAGTCCTAAGTATTGTAGATTTCACCAGACTATCAATCATCCAACTAAGGATTGTTTCACTCTAAAAAGAATATTCAATGAACGAGTTACCGGAAGAGAGTTGATTATAGATAACAACGACGTCAGAAATAATCCGCTTCCAGGTCATAACGACCAAAGAGCTATTAATTCCATCAGCTACAACCCTTATATGATTAAAACGATCAACGCGCAACCCTCTGGAAGTAAGGAAAAGTCGATATAAGCTCATGACAATGAGTATCACCTCTTATCACAGCGTTATTAAAGACTGCAAACTTTAGGAACTTCTTCGACTTGTTGAGATTTGATGAAAATACCAAGCTTGTAGCAGCAGTTGCACTTACACAAATTTTTGAAGGTCAATATGCAGAGTATAATATAGCACAACCTGTAAAGAGAATGGCCAGGGCACATGAAAATGCCATCTTATTTACTGAAGCAGATATATGTATGAAAGACCCTAACCATAACTGTCCATTATATGTAGAAGGTGATCTTAATGGCTATCCAGTTAAAAGAACGTTCATTGACAACTGTTCTTTCTTGAATATAATGCCAATGAATGCATTCAAAATTGCAGGGATCGATATCTAACACTTTATTAGACAACCCATATCGGTAAATGGCTTCAATCATGCCCCTACTAACTCTATTGGATATGTTAATGTTGATCTTAAAGTTGAGCCTATTCATAGTACCACAACTTTTCATATGATCAACGCGCCCATGCAATATCACTTATTAATAGGTAAGAAGTGGCTATAGGATCACAATTTGGTTCCTTTAACGTTACACCAGTGTATCAAAGGACATTGGAATGGGAAAGATGTGTTTATTCCAGCTACGAAGAATCCTTTTGAACAACATGAGTCTTATTTTATTGAATCAAGATTCTTCGATGAATTTGCTGAAGAAGAGGAAACAACCATAGCCAAGCCGTCCGGTACTCTCTTACCTACATGGGAGGAAACTTAAGAGGACCAACAAAAGAAGAGAAGGATGCATGGATGTCGTGGAGGGATTATAAATTAGGTCTCAATCCTCTTCAGAGATTATAGATGTGGTCATATTAATTACACCGAAGTCACAAAGATGCAGAAGTGTGCTGATGTCTTCCAGGGTAAGTGTGACCTCACCTCACGCAGTCACAAATATGTATGTCTGAATGCTCTAACGACACATCAGTGCCCTCCAAATCTCCATGTCATTGGAACGAGGAAAACTAAAACAAGAGGAAATACACACTGGAAAATATATGTCCGCCTTTTCCAAAGTATCAACATAAACAGAGTTGCTCAAGATATGATTCACCCAATCAGCTCAACCGACTACAGGATTTCGAGGGAAGTGAAATAAGCTTTCAGATAGTAGGACTTCTTTTTTCTCATTTCTAAATCGAAGCACTGAATCTCCTTTTATTTTTCACCTCTCATGCACTTAAGGTTCCTGCCTAAGAAAGTGTGAGGCACCTTAAGTGGTTGGTTGTCTGTATAAGTCTTGCCTTCTTACGTCACTTCAAGGGGAATCCTCTTTTATTGTCATGTCAGGACAATTGTCCCATAGAGAAGGTAGGACCGGAATGTGACCATCTTAGATGGTTAGCACTTGCTTACCATTATTTTTCTTGGGCATCTTCTTCTTAGATTCCTTACTCATCTCTCAATATCACTTACAAAGTTGAATAATAAGGATCAGTTAGTCACGTAATGAAAACAAGAACATGGGATTCCAAACTCAAAAGCTATTGTAACATATTAGAATCAAGAGCATAGAAGAGGGATTTGTATTTCCATGATCCTAAAGACTTAAGACTTCACAAATTTACTTTGGCAGTTTTCATGACATCAAGGACTTTGAAGTGAGGAGTGAAATGTATCAAATAAAGAACCATAAATTTTTAAGAAACTTTATTTTATAGCATAAAGTATCTTCCCTTAACGATTGAATGAAATTATGTCCATGAATAAAGATATCATCCTATATTTATGCACCAGAATAAGTATTTAGATACCATCAAAACCCATCGTCATAACAATCGACAATTGTTTAATCTTTAATGCTACTCACCTCATTAAACAGTAAAAGGAAAAGGAGTGAAATCTTGGTACCTCAATTCTGATAGGGAAGTTTATCATCAATACCTAATTTTATCGCCAAAAAGGGGAACACCTATACTATCCTAACCAATCCTTACCACGTCTATAGTATTGCATCCTCTCTTCATCTTCGAGAAACCAGACTTATCCTTAAAATCTCATAAAATCCAAAATCCACTGCCATCTACTTTACCCATCCCTCTCAATATCTCTCTCTCTAACTTCGATGAGTCCACTTCACACCTAGACAAACACACTCTCTCTTCTACTTGTCCCTCGTATACTCCACCTTCTCTATACCACATCCCTATCTAGTTTACTCTTTTCCCTACCACACCAGAAGATTAAACACATCCATCTCTCTACCTCTCTCTCACAATCTTATGGAATCTACCCTTCTTACATTACTCCTTCTCTCTCTCTTTCTCTCTATACACCTAATTGTATTTTCTCCATGTAAACACAAAAGCCAAATGCTATCTCTAACCTATGAATCCTATGCTAAATTCATAGAAGAAGAAGGGTTTCGAGTTGTTACGATAATCAATGTTGTTAATATGAGGAAGGATAGTTTACATGGCTTGAAAGAGGTTTGGATTTGCTTTCGGCGGGGAGCTTTCATGTTCAACAATAGTAGATTAAGTTATTGGTATTGAATTTATTGAAGATAATGATGATTTTTGTAGTGTTCACAAGATGTTTGATGTATTATGACAAAAACTTTAGTGTTATAATATATTATAATTAGCATGTATATTTCAAGCAATAGTACATTACATGTTGAAGTTTAGAGCTTTACCGTAATGACTTTGGGGCATTGATCAATTTAGCTGCCGAAGGAGGAATACTTTAGTCGCCTCAAAGAGTACTGGCTCTTTTATGTTAAGGCTTGAAGCTTAGGCTGAGGAGTTTCCCTATTTCAAATAAGCTTGGGATGTTGATGTATCGAATAGTGTAATGAAAGTTAGGCCGTATTACTTTTTCAATTCTATTCACTAAAGAACTATATTCATAAATATCCATTTTACGGTGCTTATAAGGAATCTTTTCATGTCAAATTGGGGCAAGTAATATAACATTGAAGACTTGCTTTAGTTAGGGTAAAAGGAAGCACTGTCATTGATTAAGGAGCCCTATTTTCAATCCAACAATATAGTGTTTCACTTACTGGACATTTGAAGGGGGCACAACTAGATCAATGAATTGTTCTTGCTCATTACTACGATTAGTGTAGCATGTGTAGGACATTGGAAAATTTATAAAGTATGGACAACCTT
Source organism: Lumnitzera racemosa (assembly GCA_024138005.1). Lineage (NCBI taxonomy): Eukaryota > Viridiplantae > Streptophyta > Magnoliopsida > Myrtales > Combretaceae > Lumnitzera > Lumnitzera racemosa. The sequence goes on from JAMXBC010000012.1 coordinate 87,057,115, forward strand.
TAACAAGATTCAATAATTGAAGAGGGGAAAATAAAGTTAACCAAGTAGAGAACATATACATTTACATGTATACATTCTAAGAAGTTTTAAAATAGATGGCAATGATCTTTTCATAAGACCGAAGTTCAAGGGGAAATACAGCTCAAGGTCAAGTGATTAGCTCTTTGAAGATTTATCTACACAATTTAGATAAATTTGACGTAGCTTAGATATCTTTGAGGCCACAAATTAACTTGGTTCATAATATGAAAATTATGAATTTATTGGTCTTAGTTGGAATTTTGAGACTACTAGTATGCCTCTTTGACAAAGAATGCATGAGACTAGACTATGAGGAGAGATTCCCATATAATAAGACTTATTTTGGGAAAAATTGTGGCACTTAGAGTGCTAAATTATTAGGTCCTTCATCTATGAATATCCTATGAGGTGATTAAGTGATACAAATAGAATTATGAAGGAAGGAAAAATAAAGCCAGCAAACAACAAAAGTCAAGTTAATTCTTAAGTATCTAAAGTCAAGACGACCTCTTTTACAAATGCATAAAGTTGTGATTGTGAGGCAAGATAATGACATGGACAACATAGTAGGGGAACATGGACAATAGGAAGCAACCAAGACAGAGCATAGTATTTATGGTTTTATGATTTTATCGATAAATTCAAGGAAGCTCAAGGTACTCTAAAGACCAACCTATCAGCTCAAGTAGATGCAGTAATTAGCCACTAGCTCTTAAACGATGGGTTTCAAATAAGCAATGCCAGAAATTTGATTAAAAGGGGTTACTTAGGTACTCAGAGTCTTGTGCTTGATAATTATTGCTACACTGCTGCTGGTCGATGATAAGATATTGAAATAATTTGGGTTCACCACTAAGGATAATGCAGAATGTAAGAATGCCATTACACAGTACAAAGCTTATGTTAGGCTGCTACTTAGTTAAACAAAAAATTTCAAGCGAGAGTGGCAAGGCCTATGATGAACTGCTTACAACTTTAATCCCATTACTACTAAATGAGATTTGTTCCTAAGTGGAGGTGGATTAGCTTCGATGATGTTAAATGTGATAATTAGACCAATAAGGTAGGGCCTATCAATGGAGACAAGATTAAAGAATACCATTTTCTTATGCATATTTTCCTTTTGAGCATCACTTTCTAAGGATTCTCATTGGTCCAATCAAACCAGTAAGTTTTCTACACGTGGCATTATCATGCAACTCTTGGAGCGATCATCCATTCTACTAGAGTCTTAGATCTTAAGAATATGATTCAATTGAGAAGTCTATGGAGATAGTAATATTGTGATACAACAAATTGTTCAAGACATAGTATCATAAAGGAGGAAATAGGAAGGAAGTGTACGGTACTTACTCTTATGCTTTCTTTTCTAGTTAGATGGTAAGGTTCGTTTCCTTGCTTAGTTCTACAACTCCAAGCATGAAAGGGGTAAGAGTCTATAGAATGGTATCAAAGGAGTAAGATACAAGGTCAGAGGAAGATAGAGAAGTGTATTAAAAGTATAGAAGGTCAATAGATAAAGTAAGCTATGTGCATACTAAGAAATGTACACAATGTAGAGCAGCTCAAGTCTCTAAATTTCAATTTCCAAATTGAGAGTTTATTCCTTTAATATCAACTTCAGTCTTCGACAGTAACTCTAGTACTGTTAAGTATCTAGTCCTTTCTTAGCCCTAAGTCTATGGTCTTCAATCTTCAATGGTTATAGCATTATTGTGCATTATGTTAAATGAAGTATACATCGAATCAAGAAAAGAAAATGTATGGGACGAAATGAAGCAAAATAGAAAAGAAATGTGTATGAGGTAGATGGAAATAAAATCGAAAAGAAAAGTGTATAGAAGACGAAGAATAGGAGGAGAAATGTATATGAGGAAGTGCTATTGAGGTTTAGAATAAAGAAATGAAATGAAAGCAGGGAAGGGTAGGAGAAGTGAAGCAAAGATTAGAAAGAGTATGCAAAAGTCTAGGAATTTAATGAAACTGGAAACGAAACAAAAGAATGAAGATTCAAGTGTAAATAAAGACCGAGAATAGAAGAATGGGGAAGAACTTGTATGGAGGATTTAGAAGAGAGGAAAATTGCATTAGAACTACATAGTGCTTCAGACGAAATGAAATATAGTCAAAACGAAATGAAATACAGTTGAAGGAAAATGTGGGATAGAAGATGGAATCAGGGAATGTTTGCAAGAGAATGGGAATATATTGATATATATACATCTACAGCATAAGCAACAACGGAAGATATGCAATGACAGATAATATTCCATAAAACAAAAATATGATTTAGTATCTTTCATGCAATCAAAATAAGACACCTGTACTAAGCATGTGGTAATATAACATAATTTTTCTTCCTTTTGGCAATATTAATCCATATTGATGTTCGAATACAAAATTATACCCATGTGCAAATATCATCCTATTTGATTCCACAGCATTTGATAGACAAGGGATCATGGATTTATCCAAATTCGTCTCGAGAGAATGCGACAGGCCATACTACAACGTGCTAAGATTTTAAATTATTACTTTATTATAGAGACTTTTGTTTAAAATCAAAAGAGGATCGGTTAAAGGTAGATATTTGAATGGTTAAAGTGGTTAAAGGGTTATAGTAACAAAGTCATCGTGAGTAATGCACTTTGATTTAAAGCTTCATGTTGCGAAACTAATACATGGGGCCAATATAGTCAGTCGAAAGAGCAAAAATGAATGAAATGATTTATCATCACCCAAAATTTGTAGGATGTGGAAGCATCCTTCTTGAAAATATATGTGTATATACATTCTATGGTGAAAACCAAAGAGCTCTATTTAATCACAGCTGCTTATTGCTCAAAACTCGAAGATTTTACCGAAGGGAATCAAAATCTTACTCTGACCATCCTTGAAGATCACTTAGGAAGATGAATTGATACATAAGGACAATCTGATGAAACTGCCAAAGTGAACTTAGTAAATGAATTTAACCCTACAAAGCTAATAACTCATGAAGATCAACATTAAGAGATGAATTGGCTTAGAAATAGACAATTCAAAGCAAATCTATTTCAGTACTTTCATGGGGGAAATGTACAATTCAATTCAGTCAAAGTGTAACATACTAATAAGGTGCTGCAAATTCGCGCACCAAGCCAATTGGCGGTGACGCAACTGTTCAATAGTATGCACGTGCCAGAGTCAATTGAAAGGCTCATTTGATGCTCGAACCTCTTCGACTTTGTCCAAAGGACTTTAGTCAGAGGACAAAATGTAAAAGGCAAAATGTAAAGGACTAAATCTAACTCATGGAGCTTCGAATCCAAGAATGAAATGAATTTAACTATTTGGGTTAGGGTGATATGGCCCAAAGAGTCAAGCTCTAAGAATTCGGGATGATCAAGGGAGATTTGGCATGGTAGGCTTGGAGTAGAGCTCGTTAAATCGATCCGCTCGATCTTACCTTTCTTAGCTTGGCTCGACTCGACTTGATTCACACTAATAAAATATAAAGCCCTTTATTTCCTTTATATGGGCCTAAATTCATAGAAAAATCCCATCTGATACCGTATATAAAAGGCTTCAATCCTAGCCATTAATCAATATAATAATCCAATGGATCAAATCCACTCACCATCTCTTATAAATACTATGCTCATTTCATTATTTGGATAAGAGACAATTTCCTACTAATACTGTTTCTCTACTGGAATTCTGATGCCATATATAAAAGGTTTCAATCCTAACTATTAATCAATATTATGATCCAACGAATCGAATCCACTTACCATCTCTTATAAATACCTTATTAATTTCATTATTTGCATAGGAAGTAATTTTCCACTAACGTCGTTACTCTGCTGGAATTCTATCTCAACGATCAAACACACTAAGAGCACTACCCTATTTTTCATCTATTGTGAAGTTTGATATAACTGAACTTCTCTACCTGTCACTTGACATGTTAAAGCCTACTAAAACTACTTACTAAAACTACATACTTCTCCTCCCTGTTCTATTTCACTTGATCATTCCATACATATAAGTCAAGTTATTTCTTTAATCATGTGTAAAGCAGCACATCACGTAGCACACATGTGACTTCTTTCAATTCGAACCCCCCACACCTCCTCATCTCAAATAGCAAGTATTATTAACCTAGACGAAATCCAAGATTAAAGTGAACAATAGCCATCCAATAATGGTGCTTCGCACATATTTAAGTCATAACAGAGCAAAAAAGTTTCATGAATGAGCACCTTTAATAGAACTTGTATCTTTGAAATTATTTTCCTAAAGTTTTATCAAAAAAATCTCACCTCATGTAATAATTACCTATAATTAATGATTATGAGTATAAAAAATATATCTCATAACAATATTACAAGAAATTTTAAAAACTTAAATAATTTCAATTGAATTTTATTATTAAACCGACCGAATTAGACTCATGTTATATCAACAGTATTATTTTTTCAAGTATAATATCGCTGGTTAAAAAAAGCAAAAAAAAAAAAAAACTCTAAAGTAATAAAATCTATAAAGCACTTAAGGAGGAGCTCCATTATTTAGACATAGCCACTATATACCATAATGAGTGTACCCTTTGCTTTATCACAAAGTTCAAGATTTAAAAATTGGATCCCCCACACACAGCTAAGCTAAGACCACCAATCCAGGGACTTCCTTCGTAAATTTGAACATATTCTAAGGTCCATTATTTACTACTGCTTCATATCTTTTTGTATTAATATATTTTAACTATAGTCCCCTCCCCCGAAATAAATAACAAAAACAAAATCAAAGGGGCTTTAGCCCAGTGTGGCACTAGTGGAATTGCCACACGAGAAGAAGATTCTCATTCTCTCTTACAGATTTCAAAAAACAACACTGTCCCAACATTTTGTAACTCATAAAAATACTCTTGCCATTGTAAATTTTTAATCTTTCTTTGATTTCATGACATGAGTCAGTTCCCATTTCAGTATAAAATACTCTTGGCTATATAAATTTTCGATCTTTTTTTGATTTCACAACATGGGTCAGTTCCAATTTCAGTATGAGACACTGTTGGCAATGTAAATTTCTTATCTTTTTGTGATTTCATGACATGGGTCAGCTTCAGTTTCGGTTTTTAGTACTAGGAAAGTAGAATTAAAAATAAATAAATAAGAAAGGATGAAAGTCGTGACTTGACAGAGTGTTGTTGAAGTTGGAGCGAAGTCAGAGAGAACATACATGGAAAGCGTGTTTGTTCTTGTTGTGACTTTGTGAAGTGCGTTTTTTTGTGTTTTATCAGAAAATGTTGTGTAGGAGAAGCTTGAGTGAGAAGAACACAGGATCTGTACCAGTGTACCTTAATGTATACGATCTAACACCAATTAATGGATATGCCTACTGGCTTGGCCTTGGAGTGTATCATTCTGGTGTACAAGGTTAGGTTTTTTGATTTAAATCCTCTGTCTATCTCTCTCTCTCTCTCTCTGTAACTTCTTAATCTTTCTGTGTATCAGTAGGATTTTCATTTAATGTGGCTGAGATCTATCTGCATTTTGGTTAAACAATTAAGATTTGATTCCTAAGTTATGCCCCCCGCTTTTTTTTTTTTTTTTGTAACGAATAGCTTTAACGTTGTTTAGTTTAATTCTTGGTATATTGTGGTGATTGGTTCCAAATGACGTTATGAGTCTCTTTCTTTTTTTCCCCATTACTGTTGTTGTAATTGGGTTGATGACAGTTCCAGATCAACCGATTTCGGAACGCCTCCGATCATTAGAAGTCCTTTTGAAGTAGAGAATCCATTGCAAATGTATAGGATTATGTTGCACGTGGTTTCATGAGATTTCTATGTGTGATTGGGAAGTAGTTAAAGTACTGATTCGGTTAGCGTTTGGGAAATGCAGTTCATGGGGTGGAGTATGCATTTGGAGCACACGAGTTTCCAACGACAGGAATTTTCGAAGGCAAACCGAAGCAATGTGAGGGGTTTACATTCAGGAAGACAATCTTAATTGGTAAGACGGATTTAGTATCGTCGCAAGTGAGGGCGGTCATGGAGGAACTAGCAGGGGAATATAAAGGAAACGCGTATAATTTGATCACAAAGAACTGCAACCATTTCTGCAACGACGCATGCCTCAAACTGACTGGAAATTCGATCCCCAGCTGGGTCAACCGTCTCGCTAGGATTGGTAAGTAGTGGATGGAATGCGGCTGATCTTTTCCTGCTTTAACTATACATGTGATTGAATAGTTGTAGCTTAGTTTAGGATTCTGCTTTATGAGACAAAAAGGAAAGTAGCGCTGCTGCTTTATCTGTTCTCACACAAGAACTGAATGAATGGTCTTTGAAAATATTTACTCTTTGAGACTTTCGGTGTCGATTTTCTTTCTGAAAGAATAGATAAGAAAGTGGATAAAGGAAAAAAAAAAAAAAAAACAAAAATACAGGTGTGAGAAAATATTTTCAAATAAAACTGAAATCGCAAGAAGCGATTTTGGATGCCGTATTCCTAGCAATAATTTCCCAGGAGCAGTATTTTCTGGATTTTTTTTTTTTTTTCTTTTTGCTATTTTGTACATTTTACCTTTTTGCAAACTGTGTTATTTTTGCCATTCTCAATGCAGTTCTGTCCTTTTTCCTCGCCCGCAGGATTCTTCTGTAATTGTGTTCTTCCTGCCACCCTAAATTCAACTAAGGTCCGGCATCACAAATTGGAAGAGAAAACGATCCAGGAAGGAGAGAAGGCAAAACTGAGAAGCAATTCAAGTAGATACACCGCATCCAATTCTTCATCTTCTTCATCATCATCTCCTAGTACTACTACACGAGGTAGAAGCAGGAGCAGAATCAGAGGCAGACGAACTCAACATCCTTCGTCCCCATCTATCATGAGTTCCCCACCCTCGTGAGGATATTCACTTTATTCATGGTAACAGAAAAAAAGAAAAAAAAAAAAAAAGAAAAAAAGAAAAAAAAAAAAAAAAGGAAAACACAAAAGCAAGCAATTTCTTTTATCCCCCGAAACATTTCCGACAAACAGAAGATAAGCAATTTCAAATGGTTCTCTTTAGCTTAAAAGGAGAGGGAGTTCTCATTGCATATGGCTCAAGTATAACCTCCCTGTCCATTAAGCAAAAAAGGCTTCGATTGATACTTTCGTCTTTCTTATTCTATTCTTTTCTTGGTATATCAATGCCTAACACCATTTGAGAGAGAGGAATGCAGAAACATTTGTGCAACCATATCTTCTCGCCGATGGCCCAAGTAAATGGTGTTATGATTTGCTTCCTCATTCATTTATTGGTATCCCAATTTTCTGGTGCATGTATCGCATTATCTTACAGGTTGAAAAGATGAATGAAATAAGAATGCAACCAAGGTAGGTTGGGGTGGGTTTTGTAAAACTCTGAATCCGCTCTTATAAGGTGTAACGTTTCCCAAAACTTTATAAAGTTTAACTCTTTATTTTCAAAACCTAATTCTATAGGATTCAAAAAACTCTATAAAAGTGGATTTTTATGGGATTTATATGAGGTTGAAAAAAGAAAAAAAAAAGTTAAAAGTAAAATTAAGATTATATTTATTAGATTACAGAATAATAAAAACTGAAAATTAAATATATTGGATAATGTAAAATTTGTTTAAAATATGTATATTATATAAATTAAGAATAAATATATATATATATATTTTTATCAAATCGTGTTTTATATTAGGTATTTTTATAATCTTAAAATCAAACTTTAAAACTTAAAAGATTTTAAATCATATCTTAAAACTCAATCTTAAACCCGATGATATTTTATAAGGCTTTTATTAAGTTAAGTTTTAGCAAGTAAGATGTTCTTTAACAATCTATCCAGTTGTATCCTTAGAATGGAAGGAGACCTTAGATATCACTTCTTTAGGACGTTACTGGTGGTGAATTGGTGGCCCCTCTATTGATTTTTAAGACACATGAGCTAATGGGATCTACACGTAGGTCCAACTTCCTAAAATAATTGTGTTGTCTTACATGTTACAAAGTATCATTCAATGATGCATGGTCTAAGACAATTCAACCCTTACCCCTCGGGTCATTTCTCGTACTTAGGTTTCAGCATGAGCTGGTTTCAAACGTCTAGGCAATTCATGATGATATTGCCAATAACAAAAAGTCATGGTTGTTGAACAACGGAAGAAAATATTGAACAGCAGTAAAGAATAATGACAATGCATTTAAAACGAGAAGAAATTCCATCGTTTCGTTACATATCCTTAAAGGGAAACTGATATTTTAGTCAAATGTGAAGGAAGTAAAACATCTGCATTGACCATTCATATCTTGGACCGGTCTTTTGTTTATTCTTTTTTTTTTTTTTTAATTTTTTCTTAACGGGCGATAATGCCAAATATATACCTGACCCCACGTAATGAGATATTAAATGTCGCCCACTGGATTATTGATTTACATAAAATACATCTACCCACAACTTTTTTTAATTTATTTTCAATAAACTCAATCTCAAGAATATGAATATTTATAGGATTTGGGCTCAAACAAACCAGTTTTATCAGATCTAGCCCGTATAGTTGACCCGAACATGAACATATAAAAAAGTAGATTAGACCAAGGGTTAAACTGCAATTGAACTGTATGGTCTAATCATATTCGAGTGTATGGATAAACCCAAGTTTGCATGGTTAATTCAGTCTTAAGGAGTCAGCATGGTTTTCCAAAGTCCAAATTGGGAGTACATTGGATAAGTTGGATCCACGAACCACATTGAAGAAAGCAGTTTCAGAAGCAGCATCTGATTATCTCAAAAGGGACACAAAACTTGTTTGACCCTTTAGGCGAAGAGTAAAAGGAAAGTAAAGGCATACACACTCGTCTCGAAGACGAAGCGAATTTTTATCTCCAAATGGACCGTTCCATAGCAAGGTATCGATTTTACAAACAATGGATGCTCCTAAACAATCGAGTCATTTATCAAAAACTATCTGAAGCATCATCATCTTTTGACACAGCAATTTTTGAATCTGGAGTTCGCAGGAGGTAAAAGAAAACAGCATTAACAAACAGGGGAAAATGGTATATAAGAGAATCCTTGCAGCGTTGTTGCAGTCCTGCAGATAAAAACCCAACAAGAAAGTTCAAAAAAACTGTTAAAATTCATGTCAACTAAAGTTGTATTAATGCTGATAAGGGGAAAAAAAAAAATCAAAGTAATTTTAAGTTGTATACTGTGAATTCTAACGGTGAAAGGTAAGGATATGAAGAGAACCTAGTTCAGAAATTCAATGTTGTTTACAGTAGATAATGGATAAAAATATCTGCTTCAAGCCTGTTTGGCTTGCATCCATTCAACAAAATTGTCCAAAATCAATGGCCACGCAAGTTCTGAATTGTAATTGCTGAAGTCAGGGAAGCTTATCTGTAGAAGGAGAGGGCCAAGAAACAGCTCAACACACCAAAATATACTAACGATCAAGAGCTTGAAAAATATGTAAACTAATACTACACTTACAAAAAGGGGAGGGCAGGGTGGGGTGTTGTGGGGTTGGGGTGGGGATGGGGTGTGGAAAAAAAAAAAAAAAAAGCAAAAAGTTGGGCCCATTGTTTGTTGCACATCATTTCTTCTCCAATGATTGGTCACCAAAAGAACAAAATTATCACCTTAAGGGGGGGAAATCAGAATTCATCTCTAACACATTAATTTATCCCTACATCAACAATCATTGGTTTATTAGATGTGAGCATTGTTGTTCTTTATCTACGAAGAAGCAGTATCTAGTACGTATGCCTTCCCATAGTCTGCAAATAAGGCCCTCTGGAAAATTAGAAATTTCATAAGCCACATTCGGATGACAAGATTAACAAACAGAAAGTTGGGCCTCTTTCAGTAACAAGTTCAACAAGCTATTCGATATATAGGGAAGAGAAGAATAGATGTGAAATGCCAAGTACCTCATTACAAAAACGAAGAAAGCCCATCCATTGATCCATATTAATGACCTTATAGTCATTTTGAGACTGCAGACAAAGACAAGAAACTATTATTCCCACTATTTGCTGGAGAAGAGAAACTTACAATGAAAGGGGAAGTTCACAAGGTTAATGTTATAGATGATTTTGATAAGCCTTCAGTGATAAAAAAAAAAAAAAGACCAAAACATCGCCGGAATCTATAGATAGAAAGATCAAGTAATTCTCAGATACAATTTCAACTTGAAATCGTTACTATTCTGCCCATTTAACTCATTTGTCTTCAAAAGTTTAGTCTTTTTATTTGCTTCATTCAAGTTTAGTTGTCTGATGTTTGGACAGAGAAACAATCCCAGAAAGGGCCAAGCAAGAGGAAGCACTTCATGCACTTGCTATTACTCCAATTTGAAAGAAAAACTCTGGTGAAATACAGATTGTTGGATCATATTTCAGAATGAGACTGGCTCCAATCCTAAGTATATTAACTAGAGAACTTCTCATGTCAGATTCTGAGCAAAGCTGGATAAGCATTACATGACTCTTAACATAAATAAATAAGTTAATAGTTTCCCTATGTCTAAGTTGAGAAGGAGATCATGTTAACCAGCCAACCGCTTACATAAATAGTAGTCATACTACCATTTCAAAATCTAGAAAATGTATTAATTAATACAAAAGCCTTTAAAAGTATAATGACACTAGCACAAGTAAGGGGATTACATGAGACTTCCTTATAAAAATAGAATCATGAGATGCCAATGCCTTAAAAGTAAAATACTGTATCTTTTCCCTAAAGTTTTATGAAGGTGCACTCTTCCGGTGCGTGCCTTAAAAGTATAGGTTTGTAATGCAAAGAAATATTGATCAAACTGGATGTTTAATTGGAAACCAACTTTTGGCCCCAACAGACAAAAGAAAGGGAAATTAACCCACATCTTAAGGTGGGAAACAGAAATTCATACCTTTTTAAGTTCAATATTCAAAAAAGACGATCAGCTATCTGATGATGTTACTGACACGACTGTTGTAGAATTAACGAATCAAGGAATATTTCTAGGGTCCTTGCACGTTTGACTCTATGGTAAGTTCTTTCTTTTCCCCCTTTTGTGAAATTAAATCTAATGCAAGTTCAATCATAGTGGCATCAATGATTCATGCAGTTGCATCACCCAAAAAGCATATTATGTAAGTGATCCCATGCAGCAAAACGGATTAATTGTTTTCATTGCTAACATTCTTCAACCAAAATATCATAAATCAACTCCTAAATTAGCACACGCTTGAAACAACCAATTGTAACTTCAAGGAGCAAATGATGAATCCAATTACCTACCTTCAAATACTCAATCAAGTAATCTACTTGAGCACGAAATTGAGAACCCAGGACTAAATCAAGCAACTCGCTTATACTTTCTATGTCTATGCTTTTTTGTTTCTCCTCTGAAAGAAATATACACCGAATCAATAAAATTATCACCATAAATAAGACAAATGCAGCAGAAATATATTTAATCATACCTGTTAGGCAATAACGGAAAGCATAGGCATAGAAATCACTAAAATTCGATGGCCGTCTCACCTTGTTTATGAGAAATTTGAATAAAGCGATTAGAACTTCTAATCTATCATTGTTAGTGTTTTGGAAATATAAATGACCACTTTTGAGTAATTTACCTCTTTCTCTAGTTCAGGGAGTGCCTTTTTCAATTTACTAACAGTGTCAGCCCTTAATGCTTTAAGTCCTCGTCTCCACTCATCCTGCAAGAGGAAAATTGCATTGCACCATCACTCAATTAATTACTGAATAAGTAGATATAACTTTCATGAACTGCATCTACTACAAGGGAACCAAGGGAAATTGCAGATGTGATCCAGCGAGGAATAAATTTCCTTCCTTTATGCAACTTTAAGATAAATGACTTTCCTCGTCATTATAGATGACCTTCCCAAGCTTGACCTTTCCTCGAGAAACAAGCAAAAAACAAAAAAGATGGGGAAAAAAAAAAGAAAGAAAAAATGAAATTATAGAAATAATAAAATATTGATAGTTGCAAAAAGAGCTGATTTCTGATGCCATTAGAGCAAGAAAGAGTATTATCCCAATCTCCATTCTGTTCTGAGGTGTAAACATGAGTTCCATTTTGCAAATATGAACAGATACATGTTGGAATATGGAGAATCCAAATTTGCAGAGAGAAAAGATGAATTAGACCAACATAAAACTGGAGGTTGCTCGAATCCCTAACAATAAAGTTAATCAACAGTCCATTATACATAAAAGAGTTGCTTTACTTACCAAGGTGAAGTATCCTTGTCTTTCTGATTGCATTTTCCTGTTGTCAGTAATATAAAGTTCATGGCTAGCATATAAGAGTACTAAGTCAGTAATAGTCTTTTCAAAAGTGTGACTTACCAGGCAAGCATTAAAACTCTTACATTGGTATGATCCACTTCCATGTCAGAACAAAGAGTTTCGATTCCTTCAGGGCTGCTCAAAGCAAAATAGTTGCATTATAAAAGGATGCAAGCAAGAAGAGATGCAAAATTGTCAACGCCTATATATTAATTTCAAACCGCAATGCTTTTACACAAACTAATGTCAAATCATAGATCTGGTGCATCCACACAACAAAACATAGAGTTACACAAACTATAAACAAAGAGAGGCCACATAACTTCCAACATTGACACCAATGTATCACTAAGTGCGAACAGCAATTGCTACATAGGATATATCCAACATTCATGAATAATGATAAAAGATGGTACTGAGTCTAAGGGCTGTCTAAGCCATATTTTGTAAACAAATTATGGGGGTCCAAAATTCTAAGTCCCAAGATGGTGTCCCATCCCATTTCCCCACCAATTATGCGCTTTTAAGGTCTAAAGGATGAAAAATAACTATCGTTTATCTCCTTTTTGGCTTTTTTGATCATACATGGAAGCATGGAATTGGAGGGGAGACAGATGAGATACCCACAAAGAAACTTTGTCTGATTATGGATATATTACTTACCTATGAAACTAACAAGAAACTGATTCCCACAACCCAGAAATAGAAACAAACAAATTGCTGATAACATGCTTAAATTTTCAATCTTAATTGATGATACAGAAGCTAACAGACCTCAAGGAACACTTTGGAACAGCATAAAAGTATGATAAGGGGTTAACAAGCACAATCAAATGCAGCTGACCATGTAACCAGTAACAGAGAGGTCCCAAATGCCCTAGGCCTTTGGCAATGGGACCTCTTGATGCATACAGAAATTTTAAAGAAGACATCTAAATACACAATGTAACTCTGTAATAACCCAGAACTCTATAGATCAATTCTGCAAAGAAAATGAATATACAAGAATTAGATGTAGCCTTACAAGTTTAAGATGCCTATTCTTAGAAGTCCATAATGTAATCAATATATACAAAACGGTTTCAGATAAAATCAACTAAAGTCATAAAGCAACAGTCATACAGGTGGATTTCAAACAATGATGCAAACTCCATAAAAAAATGAATGGCAGTTAATGCACAACTTACTCAATCAAACCAGAGGTTGCATCTGCATATGAATAAAACAGATTATCAATCCGCTCCAATTCTTTTGAAGTTGCTTTACTTGAGGCTGTAAAAATGAAAAAAAATACCTATTATGGCCAATGATCATGTTACTCTAACTCTAAGCCACAAATTTTGGAAGCAACATTGAAGATAAAATGAAACTGAAAACAGTAACAAGAGATTTAATGAAGGCTTGAAGAATAGAGGATTTCACAAACAGAAACAACATGTCATTTGTTGCAAAGAATGCTCAGTAACCAAAGCTTGGCAGTATTTCATAATTCGAGCCTATAGAGTTTCCCATTTTAAGTATTTTGGATAAAGTTTCCTATAGACGGCAGCATACAATTGGCAGGTACATGAACAGGCACAAACAAAGAAGACATAGAGTATTGTCAGACACAAAATATCAAGTAATTGGATAAAACATTCCACACCTCAAAAAACCCCCGTGTCTTCACTAAAAATTTAAGAGGACCAAAAACTAATAACAAAAAAAATGCTAACACGCCAAAGAGAAACAATTACGACAGAGGCCCTAAATGTTAGGGGGCAATCTTGTTCTACCCTATATATTTTAAGCAAGCCAAATAAAACCGAGGCTTCCAAGTAGTCTCAAGTCATTTTAACTACACACCGCCTGAGACAACAGTCACTGAATTTGAAAATCTTCTCCGAAAATTTAAGGAGTGAGAAAGCTTAACTGAATTCCACTCCTATCTTTTGGACTTCCACACAACTCACCGAGTCTGATCCTAAAATATCTCAAATTGAATTCATTTTACACTCAGATCCTACAAAATCTCATCTGAAAGACTCCTCCAAGCAGGCCGTGACACTGATTTCCAAGTAATTCCACCAATAATCACTTCATAGTTTTTAACCTAGGGCCAAAGAGAATCTTTCCAATCAAATCCAAAACTCAAGATCACCATGTTGCTAAGCAAAACAAGATAAAAAAAGATCCCAAATTTACATAGACTTATTCAAGAACGTAAATTGAGGAGTTATCCCTACATTATCACATAATTTACTAATTTCCGTTATTGAAATGAATATAAAAAGAATCTTTAGGCAACAAAGATGAGAACTTTGTCAACTTCAAGTGCATGAAATCGCTGAGGTGATAAAAGTACGAAGGACAGGAGGAGGAAAGAAAGGGGAGGTTACCGGAGCGGAAGAGATCGGTGGAGGAAGTATTGACGGACGCCGCGGAAGCGGATTGACCGGTTTTCCTGGCGGCGGAGCGACGCATCTTCTACAGAGAGAGGAGGAGTAAAAATATCTGTTATGGTACTTTCGAGTTGGAAGGAAGGAAGAAGGACGGAGATGGGGATGAGTGAATTAGAAGACAATTTTATATAACTGCAAGATTGAGAAAGAATAGAATGTGTTTGGAGCATCAGTGGAAGTGGAAATAAAAATAAAAAAAACTACTAGAATCTAAACATTTCGATTTTCCTATCTGGGTGCAAGTTTATAATAATTTGTTATTAGTTTTTTCATAAATATTGACACATGTTCCCATTTGATTGGTCCTTTTTTATATAAAATAAATAATACAATAAGATATTTACACAAAATATAAAAAAATAAAAAATAGAAAATCTGAAATTAAAATAAGATAATACATAATTTAAGTAACATAACAAAAATAATTTTAAAAAGTTATAAAATAAAATAAAATAACCTTAGAAATTCATAAAAAGAAAATATTAATTTCGAAATCTACTTTAGAAAGTGATGTGATCCACGCAAAAGTATGCTAAAATTATAATTATTATTATTATTGTTGTGATTGCTATTATTTTTGTTGTTATTTTCAATTCTTTACTTTTTTAGTTTTTAATTATTTTTATTATTATACTTAAATTATGTATATACATTCACTATTATCTTATTTTAATTTGTAGATTTTTGTTGTTTTTTTATGAGTTTCTCATTTTATTATTTTTTAAAAATTTTATTATATAATATTAATGTTCAAATTAAAGGAGAATGATGAGGGTTCAAATAAAAAAAAAATTGAAACATTTAGTTTCAAATTAAAAAATGGCGAATATTAAGGACTTTATTTGTACTTTTCCTATAAAGTAAATCAATATAATAAATTAATAATATTTTGTTCTTTTATATTGTTATAATATTTCTTATAAGTATAAGAAAGTAAGCTACTTATTTAGTATTATGAGTGTTAGACATGTTGTCAATTATATATTTCGCACAATACATACATTCCAACATATATATTTTTGTTAATAAAAATTAAAGATTCACCTAAAAGATTTTTGTAATTAATATGTTAATAATTTATATTCGTATTTAAAATATTGTTGTTGTTGATAATCAGTTTAAGAGATGACCCCTTAGCCTAAGCCAAGCCTCGGCACGCTCAAGCTAACCTCCCCTAGCCTCGGGTCAAGCTCCCTGACACTTGAATCAACCTCTCTTCAGCTGACCCCCGTCTTGGAGTAGCCCTAAAAAAGCAAGCATCAACTTTGCCCTCCACAAAGTCATCGACCTCTCAACGTAACTCAACAATGCTTATATGTCTAATAATGGGAGGCCACTGGCTCTTCATAAGGTATTCTCAATTCATTAAATACTATATGACATTTAGTGGTTTCTTCTTAAATTCTATCTAACCTTACTATACATAACTTTTAGAGCATTAAATGTAAGAGGATACATAATTATACTTAAAAAATCTTATAAATTTGGAACCTTTAAAACTTAAAACAGGTTGCACGTTATGAATTAACTAAAACCTAAGACCTAATTATAAATATTCTAATCCTTCTCCTCTTGAGGGTAGGCAAGCATAAATTATTATACCCTCTACTAAAATTATCTCTATTTCCTTGATTAACTTAACTCTTAATTGGTCCCATGGAACAACCTCCGGTTATTCTACTCACCTTTAATCTTGGAAGCCCACTGTACTCTCAAATGCTCCGTAATCTAACTGCTCCATCAGCTAGGACCTTAAGACAGCAATTGTGGACACCATTTTTTAATTATATGAATATGTATTATATATCGTAATTTATATGGTTTTGATGATTGTATAAAGTATTTTAATATTTAGAAGAAAAATATAATATAATCCTTTAAGTTATGAGATTATCTACGAAAGTTTATATCATTTTACATATAGTTTTATAAAGATACAACTTTTTCTATATATACCATCTTCATAAAGGATATTATCTCTTAAATACTGAAAATGTGTAGTTGATAAATTACAATAAAAAGTATTTTCAATGAAAATATATAAATAATAAAAGCTTTTGGGAAACGTATTAAGGTGTTAAAAAAGAAAATGGGAGAATGAAGAGCTGTGTCGTAGACAAACCTGGTTACTTCCAATATGCATATGTTATATATTGAAAGATAACATTAATATGGTGGTTTTTCATGGTAACGATAAGAAAATGTGATACCAAAGTGTTATAATAATATTCAAAAATTTCCAAAATTATATAAATAATAGAATATGAATGATAAAAATGTATTATTAATGAAGAAGGTACACTTCTAATATATATAATATGTTATATATATATATAGAAAAGCGAGAAACACAAATTGTAAAAGGTTGTGTAACAAATATGCAATATGTCCATAAGGAATTGTACTCATTGAAAAATACCAAAGAGGCTTCAAGGTATATACATTAGAAATATACACTCAACAAGCTCGAACTTATTGGAATAGATTATTTAGAATATCATTACCTAAAGTTTTCAAAATATTATATTTGGAAAGTCGTTAAGGGTTTTAATTAGGGTTACGACCGAAAATCGTGCATCAAATCGAATTAAACTAAAAAATCATCTTTGTTTTTTTGGCAAATTTTTCTTTTTCTAGAAACAGTTTGATTTGCAGTTCAATTTAATTATATATAAACGATTCACAATTTGGTTCGAAAAAACGAATTAAAATGAATTGCTTTAAATTGAATTAAACCGATTGGTTAAATAAAAAAAAATTCACTCAATCATTTTATGCTATTTTTTTTTTTCAATTTTTATAGATTTTACCAAATTTTTCATATCTTACTCTTCTTTTTTTATTTCTAGATCAATTATTAAATTTAAGTTAAGTAAGTTTTATTTGAAATTTTACATTTAAAAATTTTCCTTTTTCTAAATTATCATTTTCTTATATGTTTTCATACTAAGAGTTTGATCTTAGTGCTCTTTATATGTCTCTCATCTCTTTTATAATCTTTGATATATCTTGTTTGTCTTCTTCATATTATTTTTGGATAGGCAACACTACTTCTCATTTCTCATTATTATTCATTGGAATAAAATATCTTATTCCTATCCAATCAAGTTAGGTTTATTAGGATCATGTATAATTTTTTGTTAAGTATCATTACAAGTGATAAATGTATAAAAAATTAACTAGAAATATATGAAAATTTAATGGAAAGGAATTATATGTTATTGAGAATAAAAATGTTTAGCAGAAATTAAAGATAAACGATTTAAATTGTGGATTGAACCGATTTTGATTAGATTTGAAAAATTTATGAATCGAACCGTATAGTTATATTCGATTTTTTTAAAAAAAAAAAATTGAACCGTTATATTATGTTCAATTCGGTAAGAAAGATAAACTATACCGAACCAAATCATATTTACCCCTAGTTTGAATACGTGATAAATAAAGTTAGATAGATTTATTTGTTTATTCTACTTTTGTATAGTTCTCTATTTCTTTGTAATTACTAAACAAATGTAAAAAGTTATACTTTTATTATTAATTATATACTCATTTCTCCCTATTTTTATTAATTTTTATCATTTTTTATTTTAAAAATTATCAAAACTTAGTAAGCGGATAAACTAAAATATTTGCTTCTTTTCTTCAACATATACTCTGAATAAAACATAATGGAACGTGAAAAGTTGTTTGACATGGAAAATAGTGCAGTCTACTTTCTTTTTTTTTTTTTTTGGCAACCAGTCTACTTATTTGATCTTAGCTATATATGTGCAATTTATGATATTTACTTTTAAAAAATCATTTGGGATTGTCTCTGAAATGAATGTATCATCATGTTAAGAAACTATCGTGTTTTTCATAAATAGTGTGACATTTTGATTATTCATGCTTATAGCTATAACAAGTCATATCAAAATAACAAAGTGTATAAACTCAAAGCCAATTTAAAATTTCAAAACTGGAACTCACCTAAAATTTGATTGGGTTTAGAATTTTAAACCCAATTTCAACTCAAAATATAAACTCAGTTGAACTTGATTAGATGAGCATAGCTTAAGATTCATATTATAAAAAGAAATGTTTTAAATAAAAAATATTGATATATAAATTCAACTCAAACTTAGCACAAATTGGTTGAACCAAATGTCATGAAGCTAAACTCTACTCTATAAAATATTCAAGTAGTTTGATGAGTTCGAGATCAACTTAGTTACTAACAGTTAGAGCTGTACAAACAGGATAAGTTACACCACTCAGCTCACATAACTTGCAAAAAAATGTAGGTCTGGTTAAAAAATTTTGACCCACTTAAAAGCGCTTTTGTTAGCCTAGCCCACTTAACTTATAAGCCAACTAATTACAGGGCAGGTTGGCTTGTAAATCCTATATATATATAAAAAAAAAAAACACACACACACACATCACACATAGGTGTAACATTAGCATCACAGTTGACATAAATTACTTACTGTACAGAGTGGGTAAGGTGAGGTTTCATTTTTCAATTTGACATTTCATTTTCACAAAGATTAAAAGATATTAAAAAAATATTATAATTAAATAGAAAGTTGGTGTGCTTAAAAGTTGTAAACTTTTTTTTTACTTTATCCATCTGATGTTTCGTTTTGAATATTGAATATTTTCTTATCATCGCCCTATATTTAATATGCAATAAGTACCTTATTATCAACATCTTGTATGTAATATATAATAAATACCTTGAAACTTACATAAAAATCCTAGAGATTTATTCATTGATTAATTAACATGCAATAAGGAAAGAAGAAACTAAAGTCAATAAGCATCCTTCTAAATTTCTAATTCTCGAGTTGGCCCCTACAGCCCACGATGAAGCGAGTTGAGCTGAAAATTCCAGCTCGCATTTAAAAGTGAACCAAAGCAAGCTAACCTGCTCAACCCGAATGCAAGGTAGGTTAGGTTGGCTCATTTAGTCCGCTTGCACAATTGTAATGACAATCAAACTTACTTAGATTATGAAGAGATTTAACCTTTTTATACAAAAAGATAGACCAAAGGGGAGGCCGAAGGGAACCCTTGCACTATACCCCACAAGCTAAAAAAAAAAACGGAGAGAGAGATAGAGAGAAGAAGTTAATTATCAAAATTTATTAGAATTGAAGAAAAATATGTTATATGTATTTTAAAGAGCAAAGTTTAATGTTGTATTAGACATTACAAAGTGATCAAATGCTTGATTTAACAAATATTAGCTCATGTATTCAAATCTCATAAAAATCATTTTAGTTTTCTACATAAATTCTCCATAATTACTATTTATATATTAGTAGTAGGCCTTAAATAATAATTATATTGCCAGTACTATAATTCTTTCAATCTTATCATGAATAGAGAAACCATAAAATACTCATACTTGTATCATATTATTGCTTTGTCCACTCTAATTGAATCTTGTTTAAGAATTTTTTGTAATACATCTTTGTTGATATTTGGAACATACACTATTTTTATGTAGTAATTTTATATTTTAATAAATTGATAGTTACATTTTAATTAATATGTATATTATAATTAAAAGGTAAAATGATTTTAATTTTTCAACTTCCTACAAAGTGGTTGAGCATGCTTAATCATTAAAAAGCGCTGCAATTTCAATAGTTAGCAGAACTTTTTGTATACATAATATAAGATGTCGTATAATTATAACAACAAATAAATAATTTTCTATGAGTAATTCAAATATTGATATGATTCTATATTTATCCAATCTGCATATTTTATTGAAATTAACATGACACTTATTTAATGAGTGGTTGGTAAATATAAATAATACTTAAATATATATTAATGATAATAGATTCATATTTTTTTATATTAAAATTTTATTAATATGTAGCTATCACTCATAAAAATACTTAACATGTTAATAGTACAGGTGTTTTCTCTGTTTCCTTAGTTAGTGGAAAGGTTTAGGTGAAATTTCATTGGTCGTCTTCACGCACTAAAAAAAATGTGGTCTGACCTTTTTATTTAAAGGTGTGTATTGTGCCCCCCAAAACGATATACCCGCATTTAGTACAACAAGGAGATAAGAATATCTCGTCTTCTTCTGAAAAGTTTTAACTAGCATTAATATATTAGGTAAATTAATAAATAATATATAAATATTAATAAAATTTTAATATATAAAAATAAGTTATAGATGCGACCAACGGCCCTGAGCTATCAACTAGAACGGTCACGTAAGCCTGTAAGCGGGCAAATGCGCGAAATATTGCATGAAAACATGGCTCGTCGCTCAATTGGAAAGTACATAGTGTTTGATAAAACTACACGGCGTGTATTCCTTAAGAGAGACCTGCATGGCATGTATTGCTATCCCACAGTAGGTCTAAGGCGTGTTTTGCAATTAAAGGATGTCCATGGCATGTATTTCAATGGGGGATCGTGATATACGACGTATGCTTGTTACTTACGGCATGTATACACACATATTTAGGCCAGGCCATATGTTAGGACTTGTAACTTATGTATTTATCTAATTATTTTGTATTATAATTTTTCCTTAGTTAGGTTTTATAAATAGGTTTGTAAGCTCCATTGTAACATAGACGTTTGATTAATGAAAATTAACCTTACAAGAGTTTCTCTCTACATTTCCTGTCTTATCAATTCATGACAAACAATCCTAATTCAACAAACAATCCATTAATCTATTCAATCGTGCATCATATTGGATGTATGAATGAAAAACACCGTTATTTAATCTCATAAGTCATATCGAGTTACAATATCAACTCGATTGATTTCTGAATTCGCAAGTTATAACTTTTATAAAAATTATTTAAGATCTAGTTTGATTATTAAATTAGTGAGTCATATCTAATTTAATGCTTGTTGATATTCATTTTGTTTCCATTTTTCATGATTATAAAAACCAAAAAAATGTTTTTATATATTTTTGTTTTTCCAGTTATTCTATAAACCGAAGAACCCAAAAAACTTTGTTTTGAACCCTAAAATCCATAAAAGCTCTGATAAATGGTCGGGTTCTTCCAATGTGTCCTGGTCAATTCATTCACCATGACTACATCAGCACCACCCAAACCTCATATTTTTTGAGTTGCTTGTACATATGAGCCACTCTTTTATGATTAAACCAACGAATTTCATAGGATTTCACAGGGAACATCAACTTCGTAATAAGCTCAGTTAAAATGATGTTAGTACAACTCCCTTTTGCTATAATGAAAGCAAAAGTCTTCCTATTTATCAAGCCCCCATTATGAAAAAAGTCTTCTTCTTCTTCTTCTTCGTCTTCTTCTTCTTCTTCTTCGTCCTCTTCTTCTCTTCGTCCTCTTCTTCCTCTTCTTCTCCTTCTCCTCCTTCTCCTCCTTCTTCCTCCTTCTTCCTCCTCCTCTTCCTCTTCCTCTTCTTCTTCTCCTTCTTCTCCTTCTTCCTCTTCCTCCTCTTCCTCCTCCTCTTCTTCCTCTTCTTCTTTCTCTTCTTTCTCTTCCTCTTCTTCTTCTTCCTCTTCTTCCTCTTCCTCTTCTTCGTCTTCCTCTTCTTCTTCTTCTTCCTCTTCTCCTCCTTCTTCTCCTTCTTCCTCTTCCTCTTCTTCCTCTTCTTCTTCTTCTTCGTCTTCTCCTTCTTCTTCCTCTTCTTCCTCTTCTTCTTCCTCTTCCTCCTCCTTCTCCTTCTCCTCCTTCTCCTTCTTCCTCTTCTTCTTCCTCTTCCTCTTCCTCTTCTTCCTCTTCCTCTTCCTCTTCCTCCTCTTCTTCCTCCTCTTCCTCTTCTTCTTCTTCTTCCTCCTCTTCCTCTTCTTCTTCTTCTCCTTCTTCTCCTTCTCCTTCTCCTTCTCCTTCTCCTTCTCCTTCTCCTTCTCCTTCTCCTTCTCCTCCTTCTCCTCCTCCTTCTTCTCCTTCTCCTTCTTCTTCTTCTTCCTCTTCTTCTTCTTCTTCTTCTTCCTCCTCCTCCTCCTCTAAGTAACCACCTAACCACTTCTCCCTATCTATCTCACATGTTGTGACTTCAAGTCCTTCCACTACATGACCACATAACAAGTAAATTTAAGAGCAACTAACCTTACTTTGGTCCTCTCATCGTATTCATACCGTTCAAACTTTTTCGATCTTATGTTCCTATTTCAAGTAGTCATTTGATGAACCATTTCCTCCGAAAGTTGGAATTTCCATCTTGATGGTTTCAATTCTTAGCATCGGATTCCCTTCCCCTGACTACATGACTATCTCTGTAGTTATTTCTTTCCTTCATCATTTCTTCGTCATATGGGGCACACGGATTCCGACTCCAACACCACCTTATGTATCAAATCTATTCCCACCTATGGTCATGATTGTGTTTGCAAATCCATCACCACCTCCATCAGGTGAATGCAGAATTATTAATAGTCTTCCTCCTACCATTATCATCTTCCTTATGTGTCTTTACCTCTAGAAATACTTTGCAACCAACGTTTTCTTCGACTTCAAATTCAACAACTTGAATTCTATCTAGGAATTTCAACATATAACTAGGTCACTTCACTACGCCTAAGGTACAAACACAACTTCGATACATTGCAACCTCTTCCCTCTCAACTCAACATCACAATAATGGAATTAACAACTTCACAACACTACAAGAACACCAAGTCATAACAAGAACCAACAACTTTCTCAACTCCAATCACTTCAAAGCAAACTATAATGTAACTTCTACGTTCTTTAACCCACAATATGCACAATACACAATACCCAACACTGCTAACAACTTCAACACACCATGCAACACTCTCAACCTCCATTAATAACTATAATCGACAATAATGGCAACAACTTAACAAATTTTCATTTAAAAGTGAGGAATTACCAAGTAGGTCATCTTCAAGACTCTAATATGTACACATCACAAGAAGCTCAAATTGTGCTCACCAAGCGATGGTGCTAGAGAGGATAAACAAACTGGAACTTCTTATATTTTTTAAGTGTTTAAGGTGGAAATAAAGGCAACACGAGCATAAATGAAGTTAGAGACATCACACCAAGATTCAAATATGAGAATCTCAAACCAACCATTAAGTGAGGATTTTCTACGCCCCAAATGCCTAGGCTTATCTTCTAGATGGTGGCCTCTTTGCCGTGTCGATGGTGGCATGTTTTGACACTTACCATCTAGATGCTTCTCCTCCATCTTGGTGAGCTCTATGCAACCTTGCCTTCGACACACTTGTCTCCCTTGATTGCTCTAGCTGCTAAATCCTAAATCTGGTTCATTCCTTGGCTCTTCCTTTGGATAGTTTAGTCATTGTTTTTATCACAATACAAGACGATGCCGAGTTCAAACTCGATTTATCAAAAAAATAAATTTTCCAGTGATAAAAATAATATTAACATGGAGACTCGATTTGAAATTAACTAGTATTTAAACTTAAATCAAGCTACAAAGTTCAAACTCAATCCAATCAACTACTCAAATGGCTCGAGCTCCAGCTTAACTCGACCAATATCCAATCGAACCCAAGCAATCATCGAGCTAAACTTGAATATTTCAAGAATAAATTTGGCCCATTTATATACACGTGAGTTCTCTTGAAATTCAAACTCTTGCTCACCAGCGCATACGCTTGTTGTAGCCTTGGGATCATACAAATAAAAATATGCTTCCATTCAATCCATTCTTGCCCATGTTGATTAACATTGTTGTCTTACAGGTTAGTTTTACCACGAGCGACCATGTCATCGAGAAAACTCCGATTAACACATACATGAGAATGATCAAGCAAGTGAATCAAAACCATCTGCGTAAGCTCCCTTTTAGTTGTTCTTCAACCAAGCATGCCAATAAGAAAGTAAGTCGGGCCATTATCATCAGTAGAAGGAAGATAAAGTAAAGAGTAGGAGGAAGATGGCAGCTTCTAAGCAACCTTTGCTACCCTATACACTCCACCATGGTCAAAACACTTTCAGGAAAGCTACTAAACAGTGTTTCCTCCCAATCTAAGCTGCCAACAGTGTTCTTACTTGAGGAACACCATGTCAAGTCAAGTCAAGGGTTCATTGCTTACCTAAGTACGATTTATCCTCAAGAGTTACACATCCATCCGTGGATTCTATAAAGAGTCTCCAAAGGTGTATGCTAATAATTGCAAACTCAAGATTTCGCTTGAGACAAGATTATCGCTAGGAAAAGAAAAGATTCACTAAATAATACATGCTACATATATTCACATGTAATGTGTTAGTTTTTTCTTAAAAACTATCCACTGTGTTTTAACATGAGATATGATTACATGATAGAAATAAATATAAAAAGTATTTATTACCCAGTGAGTCCTTTTTTCCAGCAAAATCATAAGAAACAGGTATTTATACTTCTAAAGAGAAAAATCTGAATTTTAAGGGATAGTTTTTTTGAAAAATTTTAAAGTTTGGGGAACATCAGGGTCTCGCCCCTTTCCAATCTGCCCCTGTATGGTAAGTGGATGGGGGGCGTACAGCCACATAAAGCACAACCAGGGGTTTGTCAAATAACATTTGATATGTGCTAACTTGTTCCTTAGTTCCCAACATCTATTTTCCTACTAAGTTACAACTTGCATTGCACCAAAATTTTCACAATAGAGCAGCAAAGGGACAATTTCGACTGGTAGGGTTCTTGCAATCAGCTTATCAATCTAACCACCTGAATACCCTCGATTTTCGACCAGAGGAAAGTATATTCTTGATGCCGCTTTTTCCCAAGATTTCTATGATACTAAGAAGTAAGGAAAAGGCGACTCTTAGGGCCAAAAAAACACTATGATGCCAACTCGGAGAGATAACTAGTAAAAATAGACACTGCATCCTGCAGATGGCAAGCACGAAGATCTTCAGGTATAGGAGCACTACATACAGTGTCAATGCAGCTCAATTGAATTTCACGAGTTGGGGCCTCCGATATTCCTTCTATAAATAAAGTCGAGATCTCCTCAGCCATCTTTGAGTAGGCAACCCTGCAAACATGTACAAAGAGGAGCATGTAAGCACATAATTTTACCCTCAGCCCATCAAATGTGATGTCACTGCAAGGTTTTAAATTCTACCAGAATATATTAATTTCCTCTTTTGTGCAGACTGCATGATGTCGGTACACAGAATAATGAGCACCACCAAATTAAGTTTGTGTTATAAACTCTCTACACACCTAAGATATAGAACACGGGATGGCGGCAATCACAATAATTGATATTATCAATTTCAGTTATTTTTGCCTAAATTGATACTTTGCATACAGAACTATCATGTACCGAGTGTAAAAGCACAAGTCATTTATTTAATTAATTGAATTAACCAACTCTAAGATTAGCCCTCACCTGTAAAGTGAAGAATTACACCCCAAATTCACACAGAAATTGAAGATGCTAAGAATTTTTGCCTTTTACTACAAAAAACACCCCATAAACACACACCTGCCTCGGTTTAATCTCTCATCTACCTAAAACTACATGAAATCCCCTCACTTTCTTCCTAAGACTCACTAAAAGATGCATCCTTCAGGAAAAAAATAAAGGATATGTTTCCAATTTTATCTAATGTATACAAAGTAACAAAAAAGATTCAATGTCTCAAAAGCCACTTCAACAAATTGCTCATGGATGAAGATTGTGAGGATTGCAGAATCTTAATAATGCATCAAGCGACATAAAGGTTCGAGCTCACTCAAAAACTCCTTTTTCAACAGTTATATTCAGACAAGGCTATTAAAATTTATATAGAATTCAATCATTGGGAACTTCATTGAGAAGAAAAGTACCAAGTAACAGATAGTAAAAACTTATCCTTAAGAGTATTCCTGAAATTAGTGGAAGTGCTAAAATTAAGAAAATGGGCTGTGAAGTGGCTCAAATGAGAGGTTGGGAATGATAATGAATTTATCTGGTACCACTGCTGCTTGCCATTGGGGCCTATAATTGAGAGTTTTAATCACCAAACAAACGCTCCTTCTGGCTTTCATTGGAATGCCAGGTTGTGCTCCATCGTTGGAGGAGGAAGATGGGTCCTCCCTCAAGGTGATATCTGACAGTGGATCACTATTTTAGACATTTTTGTTCCATCCAAGCTTAGGAATGACAAGTTACTTGGGTTTTAGGTAGAGAAGCATTTTAAATAGGTATGTGCAGCTGGCTTGCAATTTTCTGTGTGAATTTTAGGTACAATTCCACACTTTAGGAGGTTTTGCTCACAACCATAATTTAGGGTGTAAAACTGCAAATACTCCTCAATCTGTGAAGGAGGACAACAAAACTGTCTTATAGATAAATCATAGAAACAAGATAGCTGTCAGACCAGAGCATTGAACTCAGTAGGATGCATTATATGCCAGGGAATAGTTCATCGTTATTGTTCCAACAAAATGAATTCAAAAGGTAGATGTAAAGTTGTACATGGATATATGTCAGAACATCTATTTACTACCATCACTTGATACAAGGCCCACCAATTCTCTTCAAAAGAGAGGATTTATGTGTCCACCGGATTGTTGTTTCACTGTTTATACCTCCTGTATATTATCTGTATCTACTATATGTCCCACATGTCGATGGGATCCAATTTTTGAAAAATTATCTGAACTGTATCTTATCCATTTCAGTTTTGAACTTGTTCTCTATAAGGATCTCATCTATATATTTTGTATTGATGATAATTTTGGTCAAAGTCATAATCAAGGAAAATGTATATTTGGAAGTGGTGTTTTATTTTTTTTTAAAAACAAATAATCAAGGAAGAAGAGCAGGTTTCTAAAAAAGACAGAACTTTGTCTAATCTCTCTGTAAGAATTATAAGTGTAGAGACTTTAAAAGTGTTCTATAAGGATAAATTTGGTTTTTTATCATGTAAGGGCTATATATGTATATTGTACTTCCTTCTTTCGAGAAGTGTGCAATTTGAAAATGCTTCCAATGACACCAAAAAGATGAAAGAAAAGTTGAAAACCATTGACTTTGCCTCAATCTTAAGTTTAAATCAAGCTCAAGTCAAGTAAGTTCAGGCATTCAAGCCTAATTCTGAGTTTCCATATACACAATCCAAAACGGGATGATTTGGGGTATTACTGGACATGGACTATCCTTGTTAATAGTTTTGCACTATGCACCCTCTAAGTCTAGTGAACCTGCATATCATTAAAGTGTCATACTATGGTTTCCAAGTCAAGCTTGACCAAATAGTCTCAAGAAGAATTGACGATATCCCCTAAAGCTAACTAGCATTATTCTTGTCATTCCAAGAAAGGAAAACTACTGGCAGACTGCAATATTTGCCTTCACTGTGCAGGTGTTCTGACATCTTCAAATGAAAAAGAAGGAGGTTTTGTAGCACAGGAATGGTTCATATACCTTGCATGAAGAGGTAATCTGCCACCCCATATAGCCAATGAATTATTTAACTGACCAAAAAACTCTTTGCAAGCAGCTTGTTTGCCTTCAGCCAAATCCTGTGGCATAAAAAGGGTCAGAGCTAAGACTTCTTCCTTTAGCAGAGAGCTCTAGAAAAGATGAATAAAAGTAGTAAAGAATTCACTCCCCAAGAGAATCTCATAACTTGTAATATTTATCAAATAGGAAGAAACCAAAACACATAATGGAGAATGGCATAACAAATTGAGCATCTAAATTAGTTAAAGAAAAAGCACCAGGACATCTGAGAAATACTTTCAATTAATATAATCCAACAGAAACTTCATGAAATCATAATATATTTTATTGGTGGTAAGAATTTATGTCAGATCCTGTCAATCATCTAATTAAATTGCTCAAGAAAGTTGGTTGTCCCATGATGGAGAAAGCCTGTAAGTCTCTTCTATATCCTTTCAACAGGTGCACATTTTCCACATAAGAAGCCTCATGAGACCCATGTAGCAGTTATATATAACTGGTGCTATGTAGGTAGCAGCCGAAAACTCGCAAACAGGGTTTCTACTGTTCCTCTGCACTTTACAGACTCATTTTGTGAGGTCTTCATACAGTATATGAGGAACCTTCACTCCAAAGCTTGCTTATACAAATGTTTAAATAAGTTTCAACATTTGTGGCTCCAGAAGAATAAAAAGAATTTCATCTACAGAGACAAAGCCTCCTTTGCTTCGATAGATATCTATCCCATAAAATTCTACTCTGTCACTACATTTATAACAGACAATTATTATTTATTAATAATGATAGAAATTAGAGTATGTTTGCCTCTACTAACCAAGTCAGGCACATGGTCACCATCATCTTTTAATGAACTTTTAATGGAATAGAATGCAATATAAATCCCAGCTCCAAAGTCCCAGTTTTCAATTTCTGACTTGTGCTCCTCCATCAAAGTTGCAAGTCTCCATATTTCTGAGTGTTCACCTGCATTATCCAACAAAAGGGATAATATTAAGAAGAATGTCACCAGTTAGAGCCATAGAGAAGATTGACAAAATGCCAGATATTAGCAGTTCTTCATGCCAGTCAAGAAAAAT
The DNA here is from genome assembly GCA_024138005.1 of Lumnitzera racemosa. NCBI lineage: Eukaryota > Viridiplantae > Streptophyta > Magnoliopsida > Myrtales > Combretaceae > Lumnitzera > Lumnitzera racemosa. The sequence goes on from JAMXBC010000012.1 coordinate 87,086,358, forward strand.
CTATCCTAGAAAGGATCCAATCTCTTGTTTGACCCTAGGCTTACAGGAACTTTAAAGTTGAACTTCCCAAGAAACCAAATAATGTATCTTTTCAGCTCAATTGGCCTATTGCATGCAGAAGAAGCTAGCACCACAACATGACTGAAGACAGAAAAAGCCTATTTTTGGGTAAGGACCCATTGCAAGAAGAAGAATCTTGCACCATAATGTGACTAAAGACAAAAAAGCTCTAGAGCAGGAGTTTCCATTCTAGCGTCTACTATTTAAAAAATAGACTTCCTAAGTATAAAAAGGCTTTTGCCCAAAAAAAAAAAAAAGTATGAAAAGGCTACAGTTTGAGTTATTTTCCATAGCTTGGTAAGTAAACAACAAAAACAAAGAGCTCCATCACCCAACAGAGATAGAATCAGACTGTTGTCAATAAAGCAAACATTGGTGAGCCACAGGTGATAAGATAATACTCAAGAAACTACCTGACAAGAATAGTGAATGTGAAACTGAAGTAACAAAGATGGAATGCGCCTTTTGCCAATTTGAACATTGAAGATAGTGTTCCATAGATTTTGGAACATCTTTGCAGTAACTGAAATAAATAGCCTGCATACAAAAAGAGGCCATAAGCAGAAGAACAAGAAAGTTAAATGAAGGAAAAAGGAGAAAAAATTTAAGAAAAAGGGGAACAAATATGCAATATACCATTGCCTCATGCAGCCAAGCTGAAGGAACTCCTAATTCTTCGATAAATTGCTGCTGAGATTCATCCACACTCCAACATTCACAGTACTGAAACAAAATTTCACGTATGGCAATCGCCTGCAAGTATGGATAATCTTTGTGGTATGGCATGTGTAGGAGTACATATATCGCCCAATGACATTTACCCAGACAAAGTAGCTGTGAAACAAGTGCCATGTCAATAACATGAAGTTCGTTAGAACTGAAAGCCCCAATTGCTTCCAAAAGTGCTCTATGGTGCCAGATCATATGATAGTCAAGTGGATCATATGTTGAAGACAAAGCATTGAACATTTTCTTTAAAAAACCAAATTCTCTATCTTGATTAGAATGGAGAAGCATCAGATAATATGAGAGATCAGATCGTTCCTCAATGCTGAGACTCGAAGTTTCATCAACTGGTCCTTCATCAACATAGACTGGGATAGGGTAAGGAGCCCTTCTATCATTGAGCAGCCGCTGATATGTTCGAAAAATTACAGGCAATGAAGTATCAGGAGGCAGTTGATACCACATCAATAGGCCAAGGAACCTCTTCCAATCAATTTTGAAATCATGCAGAGCTCCACGAATGTTACCAGCAAGCAACTCAAGAATTTTTATTCTATCTTTCTCGATGAAATTAAAATCCATATCATTGATCCTCCAAATATCAAGCTGCCTTGAGATATCTTTACGGTTTACCATGGACCCACCTGCCTGACTTATTAAACATGCCAACCTAACATCCCCTTTTGAAGCAGCCAGCTCCACTGCTGCATCCAGCTGTCTGCCTGTCAGAAGTAGAAATAAATGTTTAAGATAACTACACTCATTCAATGAGCTCACTTCAGCCTGCACCCTGTGGCAAACATACTCTTGCAGCCAGAAACTGAACTGTGCTCTCCGAATAAGTGGAAATGCTTCAGGGTCAACTTCGGATGATCCATCTTTTACATCCTCCATTGCATCTTCCTCATTGTCAGCACCAACCGATTTTGACTGTCCACTATTTTCTCTATCAGAAAAAAGAACTCTAACCAACTCCCAAACCATCACTTGGTGCATCAAAACCAGACGAGCAGATGAAGACAGGACAGATAATTCGAGCTGTCTCTCAATTATATCCACATAATTGCGGCAAACCTCTGAAAGCATAAAGCGATCGCACACAAGGTTGTGGAGCTTCATTTTGAAGGATCCAACCTCAACATCTTTTACTTCATGATTTAGTGATTTATGAAGATTCAAAGGGGAATCAAAAGCCAACTCAACAAGCTCTTTATTAACTCTGTTGTTTTCATCTCTAACGGCTTTATCAATTGCTACTTTTTCTAAATTTATAACAGAAGACAATACCTTGTGAGAACTATTGCTGCCTACAGGTGCACCTGTGTGGACAAGAATGCCATTCGGGCCCCATCCAACTCGAAATGACCTGCCCATAAATAGACCTGCATCAACAATATTGCGAGAATGATATTTAGTTACTGGGGTCTCATGTGTTATGTCCAACACAAAACCATCTGCCTTCATCACCTTCGGAGGCATGCCCTTATTTTGTTGTGCAAGAAGAATAGATCCAGGAGAGGTAGCATCAACCTGGCCAGGCTTGTATTCTAGCAATGCTAATGGACTCTTCCGTGAGATGGGTGGACTAGATTTATAGCTCATTCTCTGAGTGCTATTGCGAAATGAAGATCTTCCATATTCTTTACCACAGGATGGCCTTTGATGAGAAAGAATTTCAGTGAAGTCCTCAATTTCCTCTTGCTCAGCAGGAAACATCAGCATTCTCATTTCTTTCATCTTAATAGGGTCAAGACCAAGATGGGCAGGGAGAGAATGAGAAAGCTCAGGTCCATCAAGTTCCATTTCAGGTTCTTCATCCATTCCCACAATCTCACCACTATCTGCATCTACTGGATCCTGGATTGTACGGGCATCATCCATGATGATATCCTCCTCATCATCATCACTTAGTCCAAATCGGCTGAAGTGCTTAACTAAGAATTTCCATTCACCATTCATACAATTAAATGAAATAAAGTTAGCTCCCTGTCTTTCTGAGCTGCCTTTCAGCTTTTTAATTATGTCATCTAGTTTTCCCTCATTGCAATTCAACAAACTAATCGGTAGAATCAAAGTTACCTCAGCAGGCTTGTTCAGGCCCTCGCCAACTGCAGGTTTTGCACTTTCATCTTCATACACAACTACCTCGTGCCCAGAAAATTTGACGATTTTATTTAAATCCAACCATCTAACATCTGTTTCACCAAAAAATTTGATGTACCCATAGCCAAATCTTCCTATGGTGAAATTTTCAACTCGGCTCAAATAACCAGGTTCACTCAGCTCCCTTGCAGCTAATTCTGCTAGGCTAGGTTGTGTGAAATAATCAGGTGAGTTCAAAGTGGGTAATGGAATTTCTCCTTCACTCTGAAACTGATGTGAAGAAGAATCCACACAACAGGATACCCTTCTTTTCTTTTGGTGTATAGCAATGTCTAGTCCAGAGGTCCCAACCTCAGATTCCACTCCACAAGTGGCTGGAAAGCAGACATCACAGCTTGAACGACTAAATTCACCCAGAATCCCTAAAAGCAAGAAAGGGAACAATCTTTTGTCAACTGTTCTTTATGAATGAATGCATACTCTAGTGCCAAAACAAAATGCAAAAGAATGGATACAGGATCTATATGATACACATAAGATCCAAGCAGGAGCCTTCAAATATAAAGCAGCATTTGCTTTTCTCAAATTCAAGCCATTAGACAATCAAAAAAATGATCAAAACAGAAGTTAAAAGCTAATCAGAAATGGGGGGAAAAGTTTCCTACTCTAATTAATTTGACTGTGGTATGTTATACAGCAAGATACCAGCTGAATCTCACTTCACTCTGCATCACATATATATGGTTGATTATCCTTAAACGAAGTCAGCTACATAGTAAAGTCTAAGCTTCTGTAGAACCTACAGATATGAACTTTTGTTTACAACGCCCAAATTCATTGTAATAATAGAAGAAATTGCAGTTATTAGTAGCTTATATTGGTATGTGGTGGTGGGAAACAAAATAGGCTGGATGGCTGGTAGTGGCGGCTCTGTCATTGTTAACCATCATCAACTGTTATTTGCCCCCTCCTTCATCACCATCTACCGTTATGCCACTACTTATCACATCCCTTAATATAATGAAAATCACACCCAATTTTTACAAAAGTTAAATAAATTTTGGAAGTATGTTCTGCAAATGGAACTACACCTTCTAGGTACTAAAATGCAAAAGAGCTTCCTACTCTAGCTACCCTGATGGCAGGAAATTATACAACAGAAAATCAGCTGAATCTACTTCACTCTGCATTACAATTATGATCAATTATTTCCCAAGAGAAGGCAACTATGGTATAGTACAAAATTAAGCATAAAACCTAGACATGAAATTTTATCATGTACAGCCATGACGTTCACTTTCAATCAAAATAATAAGTTACCCAAGACGTCTCCTAGCTAATCAACACACTTCAATGAATTAAACAAGTCCAAATTTATGTATACTAACTTATAGTAACCATATTAAACTTGGAAAAAATTAGAATCTGTAATACCCATCCCGACCAGCGACCGCAGTACATTATAGATCAAAACATCAGCTAAATCTAAGGACAACTCTGCATTACATTTATGATTAATTGCTCCCCAGTTGAAGACAGCCATAACATAGCAAATGAACACCTCAAATACATAAAGACACTAACTTTCATCAGTAGACACATGAAACGATAATACAAATGAACATAATATGTTATACAAAGACTTTCTTCGCCATAACATGCTCCATGAGCTAAACAAATCGAAATTCAAGTGTTCACCACGAGAACTAAAACGTAATAGGGTTATATCTATGTGGAGAGAAGGAAAGAGAGAGATACCAGAATCTGAAGTTGAAGCCATAAAATTGAATTGAATTAGTGTGAAATCAGGGGTTTAACTAGGGCTTTTTAGGGGCTTTACTGGATTGCTGCTTCCATGTCTTGCTTTCTTTTTCTCCCTCGCTCTCTCTCTCTGCTCTCCGTAATGAAAAGGCAGAATGGAATGCGAGGTGTACTTTCGCCACATGTGCTTAAGACCAGCGTTAGGAAAGCCCATCAAGATCATCTTTTCGGACCATTGGCCCAACAAGGTCTTATTAAACGCTATTTTGTGCATATGTAATCCCTATTTAATATATATCTTTTTTATCATCTCTACTTAATTTAAATAAAAAGTTTTAAAATATACTAGGTTCCAAAATATAATTGTCACATTTTATATGCAAAAATAATCTAAGTTTGGTTGTTGCTACATGTCTTGCTTTCTCTCTCTATATATAAAATAAAAAGAAAAAAAAAAAAAGAGAGAATAGAATGGAAGAGAAGCAAAGGCTGTGTTTTGGACTACAAACTTAAGGCACATTTTGTTGAAATTGAAAATCCATTATGTATATGCCATCTCTACTTAATATACTCTATTTTTATCCCTTATAGTTTAGAATAAAGAAAAGGGTCATAATTTAAAAATACAAAATAATAATAAAATCAAGAAAATAAGGTTCTTTAGTCATTTTTAGGTGACTTAGATAAGGTCGTTCTATCATTAACGTTTTAGTCGTAAAAATTAGATTAACTTCAATTAATTATGATTTCAAATAGTGTATTGATTGAACTTAAATTGATTGATTTACGAGAAAAGAAATTTGTAACCGTACAATCAACAGATTGAAATTCATAAAATCTTTAAATTGCGTTCAATTTGAAAATTATTTTTAGCTCATCTGTACTAAACTTATGTAAGGAAAATTTTGCATTTTAGATTTATTAAGAGTCGATTCATTTAGGCCTAAGGATGGTTTAGGCTAAGATGTCATTTAAATTAATTTTACATATAAAAAGGGAAAAAAAAAATAGAACATGAGCCAACAGCCCATATGGATAAGACACATGCATGAAAGTTATAGATTTTGGGCTTGACTTAGCACCTTTTTTTTTTCTTCTTCTTCTTCATGCTACGTATCAACTTACCGTTGGCCAATACTATCCTTTTCATCTCTTTCTACCCGTTTCTCTTTCTTTCTCGCGATTTTCCTCTATAAGCAGTCCACTTTAAGGTCCTTTTTTACCTCCTTTTGTATATGGTTTCACCAAATTAATGTTGAAATCATGTGGATTTCTTAGGATACTTCGTATAAAACTTTAAAACATGACTGGATACAAAAAAATTAAGGGATCAAATCTACACCTAAAAAAAAAAAAAAGTAATATGAGATTCTAGCACTTAAGTGAATCCACTAAATCTAAGTATAACGAGCAAGAACAAGAGGCTATCTTCAATCTTTATTGCATTTTCAATCATCTACAAATTACAATATCACTTCAATCTCATATTTTTGCCCCAATTTAAAGATTGACCAAGCTATAAAATCATAGCTGATATGGCAATTAATGGTTGTTTCCAAGCTCGTTTGAGCTTAGAAAAGTATAAATAGCTTCTATTGGTTTTGTTCCAAGCATCCATTCTCATTGAATCACTCAAAAACACTCATTCTTAATCTCTCCCTCTCTAATCCGTGACACCTCTCTCTCTCTCTCTTTCTCTCTAAGATCTCCCTTTCTTTAGCCATTTTCAAGCTATACCATCGACTCAACTAGCTTCCTTGTATACTAAACATTTGAACCCAGTTACCTACACTTTCAGTCATAGCTTCTAGCAACTCGACCAATACCCTTAATTGCCAAACCCTAAACACCCTCAGCAACCTTAGTCAAAATCCAATCCACCATTACATCTAACACAAAACTATTACCATGGCTAAAGTCATTACCATTAGAAACCCAAGCTTAACACCACCTCAACCTTTGTCGACTACCTAAAGCAACTATGCTACCTCATTCTCTCTCTACACCAATAGTAGATTTTCCACCATCTTCTAGATCACCACGAAACACCACAACACCTACACTAATCACCCTTTCAACAATAAGAAAACCTAGGAAAATGCAATTTCCCCTTTGAAATTCTCATAAAAAATCATCGTAAATCGAGGGGTTGAAGCCACTGCATTCTCCTTGCTCTTTTAACTTACAAACCTGGATTTGACCTAAGATTCAAGCAAAAACCCAACTCACAAGCCATGTCCTAACCTATGCATTGATTTAGGTTAGTTTTTAGTTCTTTATTTTTTCAAGTTATTTCAAATACTAAAAAAAAAGTAAAAAGAGATTAAAATGATTTTATTGAGTATAAGTTGTTTTGCATCTTATTTACTTTAAAAATATGTTTTTTATTATCTTTCCCCTCTTCAAATCATTTTTCTTTTGAATTTTTTTTTAAAAGAAAGTATTTTCTCACTAAGAAAAACTTATCTTTCAAAATAATATGATTGAACTTTTTTTTTTAATTAGGGCCTATATTTTAATATCCTCTAAAATGGACACTTAAAATTAAGGACTCCTTTTTAAGAATTTTTCTTAAATAAAATTGAATGAATTAATAAATTGATCCTTTTCTAAACTAAAAGAAATCAACACATTTAAGTTCTCAAAATCAAACAACAGGAAGTCTCATCTCCACTAAAAGGTATGTAGGTACCTATTAGCAACTTAAAATAGGAAATTTTTTTTTATTTTCCCTTATGTGAATAAATTAATTTCTAATTTTCTTCTCATTTTTGTAATTAATTTTTTCTTTTGGTTTCTAAATTTATAATTATCCTTTTTTAGTTAAAAGGGTATTTTGAAAAATAAAACTAAATTCTAAAGACTAAAAACTGTACCCATTTAGAGTTTAATAGGTCAGCCCATAAACTCACGAATTTCTAGTTCTTTAAAATTCATTTTTAAAAATGTTTTTTATCATGATTTAATAGCTAAATTATAACTAATCTATCTAATTGGTTATAACATAATCCTTTTACCCAATTCCAATCGAGTAACGACTCCAAATATTTTAAAATTTATGAAAAATCATATTTTCCTTTATTCTTAGTTAAAGGTTAGTATTAAACAAGTTAGACTTTAATAGTAATTGGATTAAAGAAAATGAAAACAAAAAATCATGCTTAACACCAATCATTTCGACTTAATTTAGATAAGAAATTTTAAAATATAAAAGGATACAAGATGTGGCGATCAAATTTGATACGCAATGATGGCAAAAAAAAAAGTTTGATATGCAAAAATGATCTATTCAAAAGACTCTCTCTCTCTCTCTCTCTCTCTCTCTCTCTCTCTCTCTCTCTCTCTCTCTCTCTCTCTCTCTCTCTCTCTCTATGTATATGTACGTGTATGTGTATAATGGAAAGAAAGAATGAAATGGGCGGAAAGCAAAAACTATGTTTTAGAACATGAGCTCAAGAAGAACATTAGGGTTACAAGAAGTCCAACTAGATTATTTTTTCGGTTTAATGGGCCAAGATGGAAGGTTTTGTTGAAATTGAAATGCTATCATGCATATGTTATCTCTACATAAAATATTTTTTCGAGATCATCTCTATTTAATTTAGCTAAGAAATTTTGAAATATAAGATGACACAAAATGTGATGATCACGTTTGATATGCAAAAATAATCTAGTTAGGTGGCTATTTTCATGTGTTGCTCTCTCTCTCTCTCTCTCTCTCTATATATATATATATATATATGTGTGTGTGTGTGTGTGTGTAATGAAAAGAGAGAATGGAATGGGATGAAAGCAAAAACTGTGTTTTAGAACATAGACTCAAGACAAATATTAAGGTTACAAGAAGTCTAACTAGATTATTTTTTCGACTTAATGGGACAAGGTAGTAAGTCTTTTTGAAATCGAAACACTATTATCCATACATCATTTCGACTTAATATTTTTTCCTCGATCATCTTTACTTAATTTAGATAAGAAATTTTGAAATATAAAAGGATACTAGATGTAATGATTATGTTTGATGTGAAAGAATACTCTAATTGAATTGCCACTTTCATGTCTTTCTTTCCTTTTCTCTCTCACACGCGCTCTCTCTCTCTATGTAATGAAAAGAGAGAATGGAATGGGAGGGAAGTAAAAACTTTATTTTGGACAATGAGCTTAAAATGAACATTAAGGTTACAAAAAGCCTAACAAAATTATTTTTTTCAGCTCGTAAGCCAACATTAAAGGTCATGTTGGAATTGAAACTTTATAGTGCATATGTTACTTCAACTTAATTTTTTTTTTCCCTATCATCTGTACTTAATTTACATAATAAATTTTGGCATATAATAAGAAACAAGATGTGATGGTGACATTCGATACACAAAAATAATCTCATTGAATTGCTCTTCTATGTTTTGCTTTCTTTCACTCTTTTATTCTCTCTCGCTCTCTCTCTCTCTCTCTCTCGGTGTAATGAAAACAAAAAATGCAATAAAAGGAAAGCAAAAACTGTGTTTTTGATCAATGAGATTATTTTTTGGGCACAATGGGCCAACATTAAAGGTCTTATTTAAATCTAAATTATATTGTGCATATGTCATCTCTACTAAATATATATATATATATATTTTATCATATCCACTTAGTTTAGATAAGTAATTTTGAAATATAAGAGAATACAAGATGTGATGGTTACATTTAATAAGCAAAAATAATCTAATTAAACTACTATTTCGATGTCTTGCTTTCTTTCTCTATATCACTCTCTTTGTTTTTGTGTAATGAAAAGAGAGACTGGAATGGGAGAGAAGTGAAAGTTGTGTTTTGGATCATGGGCTTAAAATGAGCATTAGGTTACCAAAAAACATGACAAGATTAATTTTTCGACCCAATGGGCCAACATTGAAGGTCTTATTGAAATATAAATTCTATTGTGCATATGTCATCTCTACTAAATATATATATATATATATATCATATCCACTTAGTTTAGATAAGTAATTTTGAAATATAAGAGAATATAAGATGTGATGGTTACATTTAATAGGAAAAAATAATCTAATTAAACTACTGTTTCCATGTCTCGCTTTCTTGCTCTTTATCACACTCTCTCTATTTTTGTGTAATGAAAAGAGAGACTACAAAGGGAGGGAAGTAAAAGTTGTGTTTTGGATCATGGGCTTAAAACGAGCATTAAGGTTACCAAAAAACCCAACAAGATTAATTTTTCAACCCAATGGCCCAACATTGAAGGTCTTAGTGAAATATAAATTCTATTGTGCATATATCATCTCTACTTAATAATTTTGTTAAGGGATCATCTTTACTTAATTTAGATAAGAAATTCTGAAATATAAGAGCATATAAGATGTGACGATTATGTTTGATAGGCAAAAGTAATCTAGATTAATTGCTACTTCCATGTCTTGCTTTTTTCTCTCTCTCTCACCCTCTCTTTCCTTAATGAAAAGAGCGAATAGAATGGGAGGAAAACGAAAGTTGTGTTATGGACCATAGGCTTAAGATGAGTATTAAGGTTATAGAAAGCCCAATAAGATTATTTTTTCAAACCAATTAAAAGGATTTGTTGAAATTGAAACTTTGTTGTGCATATGTCATCTCTACTTTATATATATATTGTTCATTTATACTTTAATTTAGATACAAAATTTTGAAATATAAAAGGATATAAGATGTAATGGTTATGTTTGATATGAAAAAATAATTTAGTTAAGTTGTTGCTTCCGTGTCTTTTTTTTTCTCTCTCTCTCTCTCTCTCACTTTAATGAAAAGAGATATGGAATGGGAGGGAAGCGAAAACTGTGTTTTAGACAATGGGCTTATGATGAGTATTAAAGTTATGAGAAGTCCAACTAGATTTCTTTTTTTTTTTTTAACCCAATAAGCCAACATAGAAGGTCTTGTTGAAATTGAAACTCTATTGCATATGTTATCTCTACTTGATATATTTTTTTCCTGATCATCTCTATTTAATTTAAATAAGAAATTTTGAAATATAAGAGAATGAAAGAATTGACGGACACGTTTGATATGCAAAAATAATATGATTAAATTGATGCATTCATGTTTGCTTTCTTTATGTATGTGTGTGTACATAATGAAAAAAGAGAATAGAACAAGATTTGACCATGGGCGTAAGACAATCATTAAGGTTACAATAAAGTCTCAACTAGATTATTTTGTTGGCCCAATAGGCCAACATGGAAGGACTTATTGATATCAAAACTCTATTGTGCAAGTGTCGTCACTACTTAGTTTTTTTTTTTCTTAGGGATCATCTATACTTAATTAAGAAATTTTGAAATGTAATGGGACACAAGATGTGATAGTCACGTTTGATATGCAAAAATAATCAGGTTAGGTTACTACTTTCACGACTTGCATTCTTCCTCTCTTTCACTCTTTGTGTGTGTAATGAAAGAAGATAATGGAATAAGAGGAAAGCGAAAGCTATGTTTTGAACCATAAGCTTAAGGTAAGCAAAAAGCTCAATTACATTATTTTTATCGAAATTGAAACTCTATTGTGCATAAGTTACATCTACTTAATATTTTTTTCCCTAATCTTCTTGACTTAATTTAGATGAGAAATTTTGAAATATAAGAGGATAAAAGTTGTGGCAAAAACAATGTAGCTAGGTTGTTGCTTCCATGTCTTGCTCTCTTATACTCTTTCCCTCTCACTCTCCTCTCTCTTTAAGTGTATATATGTGTAATGAAAAGAGATAATGGAAGGAGAGCGAAGTGAAAGCTATGTTTTGGACGGTGGGCTTAGGACAAACATTAAGGTTATAAATAACCTAAATAGACTATTTTTTTGACTTAATAAGGCAATGTGGAAAGTCTTATTAAAATTGAAACTCTATTATCCATAATATCATTTCTACTTACCATTTTTTCCAAACCATCTTTACTTAATATAGATAAGAAACTTTGAAATATGAGAGGCTATAAGATGTGATGGACACTTTTGATACGCAAAATTACTTTAGTTGGATTGCTGCTTCTATGTTTTACTTTCTTTCACTCTCTTACTGACGCTTTCTCTTTCTTTATATAATGAAAAGAGAGAACAGAATGGGAGGAAAAGTAAAAATTGTGTTTTGGACAATGGACTTTAGATAAGCATTAAGGTCACAAAAAACTTAACAAGATTGTTTTGTCCATCTGATGGGCTAACATGGAAGGTCTTATTGAAATGAAAACTCTATTGTGCATGTATCATTTGTACTTAATATTTTTCTTCCAATCATTTCTACTTGATTGAGAAATTTTGAAACATAAAAGGATACAAGATGTGATGGATATCTTCCATATCTCTCTCTCTCTCTTTCTGTGCATATGTATGTGTGTAATGAAAAGAGAGAATGGAATGAGAGGGAAGTGAAAATTGTGTTTTGGACCACAGACTTAAGATGAACATTAATGCTACAAAAAGTTTGATTAAATTATTCTTTTGGCCTAATGTGTCTATATGGAAAGTTTTGTTAAGATCAAAACTCCATAGTGCATATATCATCTCTACTTAATATTTATTTTTCCCCATTATCTTTAATTAATTTAAATAAGAAATTTTAAAATGTAAGAAGATACAAGATAGATGGTCTCGTTTAATGTGCAAAAATAATATAGTTAGATTGTTGCTTTCATCTCTCTTTCTCTCTCTCTCTCTCTATATATATATATATATATACATATATGTGTATGTATGTATGTATGTATCTATGTATGCGATGAAAAGAGAGAATGAAATTGGATGGAGGCGAAAACTGTGTTTTAGATCGTGAGCTTAAAATGAGCAATAAGGTTACAAAAATCCCAATTAGATTGTTTTTTAAAGCAAATGGGCCAACATGGAAGGTCTTATTGAAATCGAACTTTATTGTACATATATCATCTCTACTTAATATATTTATATATTTTCGACATCTTTACTTAATTTTTAAAGTTTTGAAATATAAGAAGAGACAAGATGTGATGGTTACGTTTGATACATGTTTTACTTTCTTTCTTTCTCTCACTCTCTCCTTATGATGGAAAGAGGGAATGGAATGGGAGGAAAGCGAAAGTTATGTTTTAGACCATGAGCATAAGCGAAGTATCAAGGTTACAAAAAACTCAACTAGATTACAAGTGGGACAATATAGATGTCTTGTTGAAATTGAAACTCTATTATACATATGTCATTCGTACTTAATATTTTTTTTTATCATCTCTACTTAATTTAGATTAGAAATTTCGAAAGATAAGAGGATAAAAGATATAATAGTCACATTTGATATGCAAAAATGGTCTAAAATTAAATGGAACGAATTGTAATGTAATGGAATGGAATTAAAGACTTAAATGATAAATCCATTCTTATCTTTTATATTATTAAATTGAAAGAAGGGGTTCCTTTGGTTTTTTTTTTTTTATAGTTTCTCAAATGCCCCTAAAACACATGAAAAAATAATCATTACAACATATAATATCAAAATCTTACTTAATAATATGAAGGGCAAAATGAATAATTTACCATTTTTTTCTTTTCTTTTATTCCCTCTCTCCTACTCTTAATAACATTTTTGATTGTCTCTCTTCTACTTTTAATAACATTCACTATTCTTAAGTTTGTAATTAAAATGTAGCCCCTTTTTTTCTTTTTGTTTCTCTTCTCACTCTCAAAACAATAGTCAAACTTTTATTTAGTTTTAGATTTTTTTCAAAAAATTATCTTAAATATCTTTTTATATTTTATATTAAAATTAAAATTTAGCAAAAAAGAGGGGTTTTTGACTTTTTTTCCCTATTTTCTCAAATTGCCCTTTTATAATCTCAATATTTCACGTCTATCTATTCTATTATTATTAAATCAACACCTTTTCATTCATCTTTACACCCCCATAAAAATTAAGTCTATTAGTTAAATTACCACGAAATCCTTAATATCATTTAACTTTGAAGGATTTAATTAATCACTAAAGATTATTGATGTAGTTTTATATTACTTAACTCTCTCACATTCAAAAATGGCTATTTTTTTCCACAATCCATAAGCATCTATCCTATAATTGACTCTCACAATTTCTCTCAAAGTTCTTTCCACGATTTACAAACTAAAAAAAAATTAACAAAAGCATTTATCCCATGATTAATGTAGTATTATTGATGGTGATAAATACAATACACAATATATGTGATCGTTTAACAAATTGAATATTGAAACCCTTCCTAATCAATATAAAAAATGTATTACTATGTTGGCTTACAAAATTCCAAATTCTTTATGTTCAAAATTGTATTTTGTTAAGTTTTATTTATTTCAATATAAGGAAAAAAATGTGTTATTAGAGTAGTTAAGAGAATATTCAAAACTTTTCATATTTAAAATTATATGTTGTAATGTTTTGTTTGTTTAATTTTTAGATATTTTGAGTTTTATTTTTCTTTTTTGAAGAATTCTATAATTTTTTTAAACAATCTACATATTTGAAAACATATCTTTTTGTCATATCATAATCTTATGATGACAAACATAAATATAGAATTTCCATACATTTAAAACCTATTGTATACCTTATGTATATATTAGCATAACAGTCATACTATGTATTTTATTTTTCTCTATTTTCATTTTCTCCCTCTACTAAAAAAGTGCCCCTACAAAGTAGTTATCATCACCGCTTTCAATTATTTGACCAATATATATATATATATATATATATATATATATAGAATTACAATGAAGATTAGAATATGCAAATTGAGTACACTCTTATAAATATTATAAAATCCAATACTAACTCTGATTATATTAATTAATCTTTTTTTGTAACAAATCTTAAATTTTTTTATCACAATCATTAATTAATTAAAATTACTTTTTTCAAATTCATAGTATTTGACCAATATATAAATACATAATTAAAATAAAAAAAAATTCAAAATTTGTAAAATAAATGCACACTCATGAATATTATAAAATATCAATCATAAAATATTGATATTTCTAATATTAATTGCATATGCAATTATTTAACTATACATTATTATTTTTTATGTATATGATAGAATCAATCGGCACCGATAAAAGCATTTTCTTCTAAATTTATGAGAAACTAAATATTTAACTTTTCAACATATATATATCTTTAAGGGGAAGAGATATTACTTTGTGTATGTGTGAAATAACTTTTTCATGATTTAAAGTTTAAAAATGACAAATAAAATAGAAATCTTGTTTTTACCTAATTTCATAAAATAATTTTTCATATAGGTAATGAGAATAAATATTTAATTTTTAATTTCATAGCTATTTAGTATTTTATAGACATTTGTCTTATAGGTGTATCATATTTTTATTATTTTATTAATAAATTTTACATGTAATTATTTTTACAATGCAACTAGTATTTTGAGATGTTGATAGAATTAAGTGGAATGTACATTTAAGAGCATTTTTCAAAAATACCTTTAATAATTAAGTATCATAATTAGTTTAGAGGTTAAATAAGTAATTTTAATCAATGATAATTAATGAAAGTAGAATAGAATCATGATTCCATCTTTTCAATTATAGAATTGAATTCCAAGAGTCATGATTTTACCTTTTAAAAATACTTCTAAATATAAGAGAGAAAATAAAATCTATATTATCTATTTTAGGTTTATTATTTGCATACCAAATGTGCCATAACAATAATTTATTTTTATTTTTTATTTTTTTTTGGGGTTATTATTATGGCCCATTCGCCCTCTCTCCTTATTTCATATTTTTCTTTTCCTTTTTCTTTTCTTTTTCTATGCTCAGCATGTGTGTTTGACACTTTCAAGGAGAAGAGTGGAAGGAGACGTGAGCGCGAGGCTTATTTAAAAATCATTTTTTTTTTTTATATAGGAGGTTAAAGGAAAATATCTACTAAATCTTAACTCTTAGTTAAATTATATTATAAATTGTATGGAGTTGAATAGTTAGTTTTAACTTGATAATATAAATAATACGGATAACTTGTAGCATTGACTCTATGTTAATAAATGAAAGAAAATGTCTAATCAGATTATGAAAATTGTCACAAAGTTTATCTAATTGAAGACACCTAGAGTACGTTGGACTTGCAAAATCGAATAAAGTATAAATAGAATAATAATTCTTAAGGAATGAAAAGATAAATAATGGCTAAAATTTTGTTTGTTTGCATTTAAAATAACATTTTGTAATATAAAAATTATATATAAAGAAAAGAGTGTAGGCTATTCATTTCGTTGATTTGACTTCACTCTACTTAAAATCAAAGAAAGAGAAAGGGGCGTGCAGGCACCGAAGGCTTGTTTAATAGAGAGCGAGCCAGCAGCAAGCACCTTATTTCTTAAAGTCAAGTTTCTCACTTGTTTTTCTTAGAAAGATTGTGAGGGTGTAAGCACCGCCTTGGGTATGTTATCTATTCATCTTCTTTTTTTCTTTTTTTCTTTTTTTTTTTTTCTCAACTGGATAAAATACCAATAGATCCTTACTTTAGATCACGGTTGGATTGTTCGGTTAGATCTCATGATAATATATATATATATATATATATATATATGAAAGAAATGATAGTTGAGCCAAAATTCCAACTCTAAACACACCAATATTAAAAGGAAATGGATTTTTTTAAAGTTTTTGTAGTTAAGTTATGAATCAATAATTGAGATTATTTAATTTTTTGAAACATCTTGTAACATTATTTTTTTTTTATAATATCAACCATAAATTATATGTAGTAATATTTTAAATAATGATAAGTTCGGAAAGCTTAGAAAATAATTTTACAGAATTCAAATCCGGAAAGGAACACTCCAATGCGAATAATAAGGTCATAAATGTATATGCCAATAGCGATGGAGAGTCGATCTATTTTGTCTCGCAACAATAATTTTTCTATCCGAAAATATGTTGGAAAGAATTAAGTAATAAAATTTTCCTCAGTTGTACAAAAGAATTGTGATTTTGCCTTTTGCAACATGAGAAATTCCACATAATAACTATTTTAAAAACCAAAAATATTAATAATTTTAGAAAAATGAATAATTATTTTATTGGACGTTTCAAAAACCATCGTACATATTAAGCGCTTGGATGCTGATGAGAATCTCAAGTTTTATAATAAATAGAACTTTAGAAAGCGAGAAAAAATCAAGAATCTGTACAAAATTGTTTGAATAGACAAAAATTCATACCGAAAGGAATTACACTCCTTTGGTTTAGTCTACATCTAATATGAAAAATAGAACGAAGATAAAAAAAAAAAAAATTAACCTTGTTGGTCACTTCGTATTTTTTACTGTGATTTTTATTGTTATAATTAGGATTGTAAATGAATATAAATTATTCAAGTTTAACTTGATATCTATTCAAATTTTTATGAATAGAGTCAAGTGAAATTGCTTGAATAGATTACTATGTCAAGCTTTCGGCACAAATAGTTCACATGCCTAATTAAACATAAATCGAATTTAAATACCGATCGATTTCAAGTTTAAGTTGAGATATCAATATTATTTATATATATTTTAAACGCTGAATCTAAACAAATTTAAAGCTCAAGCTTGTCTGAGTGTTACTTCATGTCAAGCTCGAGCTTGAGTTCAAATTTCTAAATTTGGCTAAGTTTGAGTCCAATTTGAATTATGAAACTTTAAATCAACTTCAAACCCGATTTTAATACTGAATCATTTTAATTCAACTCATATAAAATCCTATTGATAATTTAGAAAGCTCCTTTCGAAGAAGTTCAATCTTTACGCACTTACAAACCTCAAAATTCAATAATTCCACACATCTCGCCTTAACTTTTTGGCTTATTTTGATCATCATCGACAACTCGTTAAAATTTCTGTCGTTTTATTGATATGGGTATAATGTTTTTTTTTTTTTTTCATCTATATTGAATAATTTTCCAAATATTTCAAGGTTGTTCAACTCTATCTAGTTCATCTGTGTGATCTGCACAAAATATTGCTATAAAGGTTAACTGCACGCCTTAACTCATTGCCATCCATCCGCAATTGCTCTTGCTTCGTATTCAGCTTATAAAACATGTTTCATAACAAAGGGCATCGTAGCATGCAGGAACCCATGCTACAAAACACACCGAGCACTTCGAGCGACCGGCACAATATGATTAGAAACATGTTTATGAGGAGAAAGTATGACACTAAACATGGCGGATATCATAAAATGTACCATATATAGAATGAATAAACACAACTGCATTATAAACTAATTATTTACAGCTTTTACTCAATTTCATATGATTTAGGAATTGATATGATACAAATTATACCTTCTATATAATATATATGGAATATAGTATATACGTAAATTAACAAAACAAAAAAAAAAAAAAGAAAAAAAAAGAAAAAGAGAGTTTAAACTCGTTGGTTCATACAGGTTAGAAGGCTTGAACCGTCTAAACTTATATGAACTGACGATTCTTTAGACAGTTCAGACTTATTATAGATAGGTCAGTTTCAATTCACTAAACTGATGAATTAGTTTCGGATGGGTTTCGATTTGTAAATGTTTTTAATATCGAGGATACTATCTTTTGCATTTGAGTAAATGACAAGGAAAGAGATGTTGCATAATCTCAACAACATTGAAAAGCATGCTTTCACCTGTAAAAAAAAGGCCAAACACACTCCATTTTCTTTGGACTCATGTATGATTTCATCTAGGCACGCGTGATTTGACCTTTTTCATCCAAGTCGTAAATCAAGACCTTTATTAGTTTGTAGCTTTGCGATTTCGTCCAAACCTTTTTGAACATATGTCCCCTTAAACATTGCATCCCTTGAGCAAAATGCACCCTTCTTCAAGTACATGTTGATTGGAGCTCGACTTGTGATCATTGGACCATTAAAATGTGTGCAATCAAATATTTAATATTCATTCAATATTAGAAGTGTGAACCAATAGTTATAAAAAGGCTGATATCGAGTCTGAATGTAATGGTCATATGTGTGTTTTGTGTGTAACATACTGTACATGGTTTAAGGGGAAGTGAAATAGATGAAATGCAAGGGATTATTAGGAGAGAAATGACTGGAAGGTGTAGTAGGTAGCTTAATAGGCTTAATCGAAGGGGCTCAATAGCATCAAATTCCACCATTAATAATAAATAGGAGTTGTATTAATCAAATAATTAAGTGTTTGATTATCTTCAGTAATGAATCCGGTAGAATGATGATGTTTGTGTAGGATTATCTTATATTCAAATGAGGGAGAGTTGGTATTTATAAAAATTGGCTATTGATATCATTAATTGGATCGTGATAACAATTAATGTCAATATTAGTCTCTTTCTTAATGGATCTCAAATGGGCTTCCTATGGATCCAACCCAGTAAAGGCCTTCTTAAAATATTAGCCAAATTAAAAAAAAAAGGTTATATCCAGCAGTCCAATCTAATAGATTCTCATCATATTAAATCTTTCTTAATCATCTCAAAATAAATACGTAATTCCTTAACCCCATCACTTTAGCCCAAAGTATTAACATCGATTTAATAATAAGTTTAAAGCTCAAAAATGGATTTATCCCTCTACAGTTATAAATCTAATGTTTATCAATAGTGTTTAAAGCAAAATTTTGAATACTAATCTTCATGCCATGATTTCATTCCATTTGATCAAGTTGTCCATCCAATGGGCTTCAATTAGACTCGCAATCAAGACTTGAAGGAGTGTTAAATAATTAATTCAAAAGTTTACACCATATTTACATGTTCCAGCAATAATTAATCTAAAAGTATATGCTTTATTTACAAATTTCAAACTTATGAATCTACAATCATCAGGAATTATGCAGTTCAAGATATACGTATCTTAATAATTTAACGAATCCCAAGTTTAGAGTACATATTTTTCCATGTCTTCAATCATATAATTATGTGCATTTGCTTGTTGTAAGTACTTTATTGTTTTTTTTTTTTTTTTTAAATCTAGGTGTCCTTATTATTTCAAAAAAGTTCAGTGTGGTCATAGGCCGAATCTTATAGTAATCTAAAAGGTCGTCCTGGTCGGTGATTGTTTTTCCTAGTAATTTGACTGATTCCATTTATAGATTTTAAATTTCACGATTTGTACTTATTCTCCCTACAGTCATTTCTATTGCCAGTGACGATTGGAGAAGATCAATATTGTTAGACCTATGAATGCATGATTGCTCATAATTTATAAACATAGAAGCTGAAAAGTATTGGCATGTATTGGGAAGTAGGAGTCACTAGGAATAATGTATCCATTATTAATTTCCGGATCACTTGAGATTTTTATGTTCCATTCATAAGACTGTTCAATATTCGATCTAACCATTAAGATAACATTAGTGTAAAATTTAATATAATAAGGATTTCATTATTAAAATAACATATTGGACGGTTCTATCAATAGAATCGTATAACAACTAAGGGCATTATCTTTCTTCTATTATTTTTCCTTATACAACTATTGATTCTTGCATATACACAGGCGTGATTCAGTAAATAGAGACGGAAGAATCGCAAAATATCAAGTTTGGTTCAATAAAATTAGATTTTCCAATAAAAAATTAGATTTTCTCAAATTAAATCATAATTGAGCATGTTATGGATCTAGTTCTACTAATCAAACCTTTTTTTTTTCCTTTTGCTAGAAGGAATAAACTTACTTAGAGATATTTTATAAAGTTCCTTTTTTTGTTGCTTTCGATTCCCTTACCTCCTATTTTTATGTTTGGGTTGATATCATAGATGAGTCTCAAATTTTGTTAAAATATGCAATTTATTACTTATATTTTAAAAATACTAATTTGCTAACTAATTGAAGTGATAATAATTTTTACTATCTGAACTAACTCTATTATGTTCATTTATTGACATGAATATAAGGATAAATACAAAATTGATCCACAACTACCATTGCAGCAATACCTACTTTTTGAAGTGCATTAGACCTACTTTACCTTAATTAGTCGTTTTGACCATCCTAAGCCTTTTGGGGGGGGGGCGTGGGGAAGGCATTGGGGGTTGATAGTGGTTAAGGTAAGAGGAAGACGGGGTAGGTGGTGGTCATCTGGTGAAGGGTCATGCAATTCCTTATAAGTGGTTATTAGCCACCATTTAACCTTGGATTGGATAAAATGTTTAATTCCCAATTCGCTCTTACCAAACATTACGAAGTTAATTTAGATCGTAAAAATAGCTACAAAAACTTTAATTAGGTAGTCAATTAATTTTTTCAAAATACATATAGATACCATTTATGATATTAACCCTTAAAATTTACTTAAGTGTTACTATTATAAGAGGTTATTAATACATGAGATTGGGGTTTTACTTTGAAGATCTCTCTTTAAAACGATGAGAATATTCTTGAAGTCTCTCAAATTTATGTGAGAATAAATGGATAAATCTTAAAAACAAAACCATTGTGTTTGTTGTCTATGTTCCTTAAGATTTAAGATTTGTAAGTATATAGGGAATCATCATAATTCTAATGAACGATGACTTGGTTACTTCGACTTCATTATGGGTTGCCACGGATGTACTCAACATAGATGAACACACGAGAGTCTATCATGTGAATCGAGATGGAACCTAACTACAAGATGGATGGAGAAGTAAATGGTGGTTGATGTTGAGTAGGGTTTTGCACACAAACACTCAAATATGACACATTAAATGCCTCGTATGAATTTGGGGTTCAACTTGATATAACTCATAAGTTTTACACCAAGGTTACTTGCCATTAACTTTTGTTCAAAAGGGCTAGATAAGAGTAGGGTTGGACTTGGTTCATAATGGGAACATAAGCACCAAAAACAAGAAGAAGAAGAATATTCAATTACTTGAATTATTTCGACTGACTACAAGTGGATCATTTATATAATTGCCTTTTAGGACAACATCCTATATGAGTAAATTACAAAAATTGATAAATCACTGAAAAATGTATAAGCATGAAATACAAGGGCAAATTGGACATAGAATTAGGCAACATGTGCTAGAATCTCTGTACAATCCGTATATTATCATAGCAAGCATATAACATCGATATTGGTGGCTACTAATGTAGAGAATCGAAGCTGTATTAAGGTTGGAGACTTGTGGAACAAGTCAGAAGGCGACATCCATGTTACAAGTTAGGCATTAAGGTGGCTGAGTTGTTAGAATAGTAGGTCGAGTTGTTAGAATAGTAGGTCGAGTTGTTTGCCTTATTTTGTTTAGGGTTGTGTCAAGTCAACATATATATTTCTATCTTGGATTTAGGATGGTTGGGGACCGGTTTAAGACTCCTCTAGCTCAGAGGTAATAAACTATTAATGAAAGCTTGACAACTTTAGTAGGTCAGTGTGTAAAAGCTTAGTTTGTTCATCTATGAGTTATTGTGAGAGCTCAACAAACCATGTTAGCAAGTTGATGAGCTCAAGACCATATTATAGGTCTTTGATTCCTATCATTGGTTACCAGTATGATATTTCTAAGGAATTGGATTATGCCCATGAAAGCTATTGCAATATTTGACATTAGAAACAATGATGATCAAAACAAACTTAAGTTTATGGTATGTATATGCCAATACTTGTCATCTTGATCCAAAAATGGCTCCCATAGGACAAAAGCTTTAATTAAAGATGTGTAAATGGGTCAAATGGGCCAACCCAACTTTGCCTACTTTGGCATGTGGGTTAAATGGGTTAGGTTTAATTAGCCCACTTTTTAAACAGGTAAAAAAAAAAACCTTAGCCCTAACCTATTTAAAAAGTAGGTTAAACAGGCCGATCATTAGGTTAAAGGTGTAAATATATTAAATAAGTTAACTCAAACTAGCCCACTTTGGATCACAAATTAATCGGGTTTGATTCATTTGGACTAACCCTTGGGCTAAAACCCATTTACATATCTCTAACTTTAATAGTACTAGTATGCTACATGGATGGATGAATTACGTGCAAGTATAAATATAATTCTACCATGTGAAAGCATAAATAGTAGCTTTTCAAAAATTAAGTATTATTATTGATACTTGCATGCTATTCATCCATATATGTGTCTTATTAATATTATTAAATCTTTTTTAATCCTAAAAGGTGTTATAGGAAAATGTAGGAAGCAGGGTATTATTTCTAATTTATTAATGGATGAATCTTGATTGAAAAACTCTCCATGCAATGGAAGTGTGCCTTTCTGATGTCATGTTTTAAAATGTCCTTTAAAAGAAAACCTATAATCTATGGATGAACATGATGGAAAGTTTTAGCCAACATGTATATTGAAGATGAATGGAGCTAAGTAATTTGCTGGTTTGAAGCAATACTAAAGAATGAGGGTGAATCGAATAACAAATAGGACTAATTTAGGGATTGGAGATAAGAAAATCACAAAATAATTTACATGGAAAACCTTGATGGAAAAAACCATAGGAGGAGGATTAAATCGCTATGATAATCAAAATATGAGCATAAATGAGATTCATAAGATTCTCTTAACAACTCTAATATCTTCAAAACAAATCTCTCGATTCTAACTATGAGTATTTCACTTAAGACATGATATAAGTGATGTGAGGTGGTACAAAGTATAACCTTAAAGCCCTATTTATAAGCATATATTATAGTCGAAGGCAAGAAAATAACACATATGGAAACTTTTTAGACAAAATAGGGAAGCCAACAATTGTCTAAAGTTCCTAGTTAACTTGCCATTCTTCTAATATTTGTCAATTGACCACTAATCATGTCAATCTTTTACTAAGGGTTTGAAAATGCCTCTTTAAATATTAAGTTGACCTCAGTATTATGGATATATAAAACTGACAATTAATATCAATTCCTTAACAAATCAAACCTTATGAACTGAATTAGTCATCAAATTTGTCAAATTAGCATCGAAATCAAGAGAGCCTACCTTACTGGAAGTTCTAATCCTTCCTTAAGCCAAAATCAACACTAAACTCTTAGATTTATCCTCTCCAACTTCAACTCTTTGTAGTAGGGGTAGGCATGGTTTAATTTGGAACGGTTTACCTTCCCTTATCGAATCGAACCTAATATAACAGTTCTTTTTTTTTTTTTAAAGTCAAACTAACCATATGATTTGGTTTAAAAATTTTTCAAACCAAATTAAAACTGGTTCGGTTCGGTTCAATCCACAGTTCGAATTGTTTGTATCAATTTTTCATTATATATTTTTATCTCCAATAAATAAGAAATTTCAAATGGAATTTACTTAACTTAATCTTAATAATTAACATAAAATTATGATAAAGAGTAACAATATATGAAAAATTTAATGAAATTTATGAAGATTAATAGAAAAAAATATAAAATAGTACAAAATAATTATATAATTTTTTTATTTAACTAAACAGTTCAATTTGCTTCCCTAAACCCAACTGCAAACCATTTATATATAACCAAACTGAACGGTAAACTAAATAGTTCACAAAAAAATCAATTTTTTGGTTCGGTTTATGGTTCGACCCACAGTTTGCGGTTTTTTTACCTACCTTTACCTTAGAGTTAAGATAGATAAGTACTTAAACTATACTCTAGACCAATAGATCAAAGGACTTATTAACTATATTTGAAATCCTGATTAGAAGATCCTTTGCTACTCATCTTCAGTTTACTTTGAAACCTTGATTACAAGAAATAGAAGTCATGATATAAATAAATTGAATTGAACCTAAACTTAATTGAATTACATATTACATCACTTCCCTTACATCCAAGAGAAATTGATTTAACTCCTTCTAGATCGCTTGAACATTCTTCAATTGGATTAGATTGATCAAAATTAAGCTACAGTCCCCTTAAAGTCCAATAGTGGTGACAAGAAAAGGAGGAAGACGACGTGCAAATAAAAGCCTAAACTCCTCTCTTTTTCAATGCTAAGAGTCAAATAACTAAATCTTTCCACTGAAAATCAAATTATACTAAAATTACTAACCTATCCTCACTTATTAAATGCTAAGTCAAGGCTAAATTAGTAATTAGCTTTATCCTTAAAATGAAAATATCTCAAATAGCTACTTTGTAGATTTACAATTAAGCGAAGGCTATTCTGGTAATTGAGTTATTATTTATGTATTACTTATAATTGAAAATTTAAATTATTCCAATTTCACCTTTGATACTAAACTCTCAAAATTATTTTATTATTTCCTTTTGATTCACCGTATAAGGTTAATCACAAATTTGGCCCTCAATATTTGAATTCTTTTTACTTAGGATATACTTTTTTTTCCTTTTTTTTTTTTTTCAAGTCATTGATGTTTGTGTAAATCTACAAACGAGTACTTTTAGTAACACCACGAGCTTTTTTGTTAGCGAATGACACATGATAACCTCTTATTGACGTGAATAGTTAAATCAATTAATTATATAATTATATATTTGCATATTAATTAAGTTGATTAAATGAATAAAAAAATTTAGGTTTTGACCTACTAGTTTTAGGGTGGTTAGAAAGAATACTTTTCGTGGATCAATTTACACGACTCAATCTTTAATGCTTTTTTTTTTTTTCATTTTGAATGACGGCAATTAACCACCCTTCGCTACTAATGGCCAAACAACCCACTCATTAGAGTAGTCGTCACTAAATCCACCAAACCACCCCTTTCCCCCTTCATGGCCAAGGCTAGAGGATGGCTGGATTTGTCTATTTTCAAATTTTTTTTGTATCTTACTCTTTTGCAAATTTTACATACATTTTTTTTTTATCAATTTTACTTTATTTTTAAATTTTGTTATGTTGTTTATTTTATATAATTATGTGGACTAATGGAATAACACCACATGTCATTTTAAAAGCAAAAAATCATTGTTGTTAATAAAAGGACTCATTTGCAAACATTGATAACTCAAATGAAAAATAAGAATAGCAATCTAAGAATCAAATAGAAAAACAATGAATCTATGCTTTTCCATATTTCATATGGCATAATGAAAAGGCTTAACTAAAGATAGGGGTTAGGAATTGTGAAAATGGTTGATAAGTTAAGTAAATAGTTGACTAAGGTAGCTCAATGGTCGAAATCATATAGTATAATTTAGTCATTTGCATTTCCTTGAAGATGTTTTATGTAATTTTCTCTCTCTCTTAAAATTCCATTCCTTTTTATTTTTGTTTTTACTTGCTCCCTATTATAGCAAAGCCTATAACACTATGTTTGGTTTGAAGGGAAGAAAGGGGAAGGAAGGGATTGGAGAGGAGAAGGTTCCTTCCCCTTATTTGGAGAAGTATGAAAAACGGAAGAAAAAGGATTTATAAAGGAATGATTTTCCTTAGGTCTCACAAAAAACATTCTCTTCACATGTGGAGAGAATTAGGAGGAATTTTCACAAAATGATTGAAATGACCTTTGAATAAAAACATATTTTAAACTTTTAAGGGCTTTTTTGGTATTGTAGTAAGTTTGGAAAAAAAAAAAACACTTAATTAACTTTTCTTCTATAATTATCCCTTTTTTATCTGAACAAGTATTTTCTCTTTATTTTCATTTTGTAGATTAAGGTTTTGACTAGAGTGATCACATGTAAGTTACATAAGTATCGCATTATAAATAGCCTTGGAGTAGTAACGTAGAGATAATACTTAATACAATGATTGAAGAGACAATGATAAGAAGGAAAAATAAGCAATCCTAAAGTTTTGAATGTACAAGTAACAGATAAGGAAACCCAAGATATTGATTTTATAGTTCTTGAGCAGTTGAGATCGTTTCTTACTTGAATTTTGTTTTATTTTAGAAAATAGAGGTTTCATAGTGGAATACTATTTCTCTTATTTCTAAAGTTGTGTTAAATGGAGAGGAATGATTGAGTATCTATAGGCATTTGAGCTTGATAATATCTGTTGGATTGTCTTAGTGATTGATGGATGAAAGGGAGTTTTACTTATTCAATAATTATCTATAATGAGTCTATAAGGGCTCAAGCCAATAACTTTCCTCATGGTGCATAAGTCCACTTAGGAAAGATTAGAGGCAGACAAACTAATTTAATGTTTTCTATTTCGAGCTCATCACATTAAATTTCTCTAAATCATCCCAATATATATATATATATATATATTATATATGGACTGATTTTTTTAGACCCTAACATCTACTCTAAGGAGTTAAGCACAAATAAAAATGAAACTTAACCTAATAATTGATATGATAATTTTTAACCCTTTACATATTCCCTCCTAATTTTTTCCTCTCATGTTCTTTCTTTCTTGTTTCTTTCCTATATTCCTACATAGTGTAAATGCACATAGCGAGGTCATACTTTTGAAGATCTCTGTTTAGAATAGTTAAAAAATACTTTTTTAGGTCTTAAGACATTCATGATAAAATTTATGATTAAATCCTTGTAATTATTGTGTTGTTTTATATTCTCTCCTACTCTACTTGATCTTTTATCTATAATATTTTACACTATTCAAAACGTAAACAGATATGATCCGAAATAATTAAAAGTTCTTCATGTTAAATCCTGATCTACATCTTCTTTAATTCGATCCATTTATTGCTTCCGACATAATTGGGGCGAATGCAATGTAAACACCGTTTGCAAAGGTAGTCACCCATGTCGTTCTTGTGCTCTTCACCGCTTCGTAGCTCTTCACACAGTTAACACGTTATTTGATGACGGAGCATCTAAACACCCACAAACGCTAACTGCCCTATGAAGACTTCCCTTATAAGGAAATTCTAGGAAATGACAGAAACCCTAATGAGATCAGCTACAGCTACAGCTACAAACAATTAAAAGATAGAATAAAATAGACAAGAAGCTGTGGAAATAAAAGATCTTAAAGGACACAAATCTATTGGGATTGCTTAGAATCCTAGAGTGGCATCATAGATTATTTAATGCATCTAAATGTTCCTTTTGCTACTCTCATGGGGCACCCATATCTCTTTATCAAAGGGCCAGTTTAGTTAAAAGCTTCTTTTGTGGAGATAGACTCATGGTGATAGTGGTGGACGTATTTGAGAAATATGCTACATTTATGATACGTTCATTTTGTGAAAATAGGGTTTTTAATGTATTTTTCAATATTTGATAATTGAAGTTTTAAAATTGTCTAAATATTATCCTAGCAATCTCATAGATTACGGTAATTAGTGGATTAATGGGTAGCAAATGTTATAGTCCACGATCGATTGTTTTGGTTAATCGCCACAGAAGATATCAATAGAGATTAACGGAAATAAAATTTTATATTTAGTACTATTTTTCATTATTGTTGTTAATAATTGCTGTTTGTGGTCGGCTACTATCGATGTCTTTCATAACTACTTTACAAAATTTTTATTATGGCAAATATCCAAAGAAGTTTGAAAAACATTTTCCACCAAAAGAAACAAACCATAAATATATGCTTTTGGAATTCAATGGCTCATGGTTGAAATCTCTATTCTTTTCCTTTGTTTTGCAAGGTTTCTGGTATGTGCAAGTCCTAAATTAGACTAAACGGTTGTTTCACGATATTTTATACTTCATATGATAAATAATGTAACCACTAGTAAATTTGTCTTTGACACTAGGAGAAAATACTAATATATTTGATTCTGAACCTACCTTACGAGACTAGCTTAGATACCTAATATAGGATTTCGCAGATTGAAAGGCCTAATAGGTATTGATATAAACCATAATTCTGATAACATATTGGCCGAATATCTATACTAACCCGCTTTCCATTGATGGGGGATATGATAGCATAATGAGTTCATATGTAACATGACAAAAGAAGAGTGTAATAGGAAATCTAACTAAGAGATTTGGTACATAAATGATCGATAAAATACATTATGTGGAACCATTAGTGATTTACAACTATTGGCCATAAAACTTACCGAGAGGCATTGGTAGCTTATAAGATGTCAGATTCAGCTAAAGCTACTCATGCAAGCACATGCACTAAAATTTTGTCCCCTAGTGATTGTTTGTGATTTTTGATTTGTAGTTTGAAAATATGGAATTGGCAAGGCATGTGAGAATGACATAATCATACCACTACATGGAGGAAACATTTGCTAACAATTGATGTCAACATCTGTGTCCCACTGCATGCTCTTCAGTTAGATTGCCTAATACTACAGGATAGTACAATGGTCAAATATAGCAGCTACATGCCTGGATCCCTACAAACAGAGATTCAGATTTACATGGAACATGGCTTGTGCCTTAACATATGTGGAAGCATATGGGTTGGTTTCCTATGTTTAGTAAACCTGATGTGTGCCACGTCTAGATGTTCTCAAAACTCACGAACCACATGCACCCATTTGGTGTTGATGCCATGTCTCTTAAAGGGCTGGATGCACTAGCCCCACATCATAGGAAATTTTCAACGTAACTCATGTCTATATGGACCATGTAAGTGGAAAATATCTCTGTCTTGTATTAATATGACCCACAAACCCCAAATTAACTTGAATATGGATCTTGTTGTAAATTTAGAGGCACCTATTGAGAAATGTAGTGATATAAAATGAGTGTAAGAGAGATTAAAAAAGACGTTAAAAAAACTAATAATAAAAACGATTTGATTTTTTTAATAATTAAAATGAAAATGCAATCCATGATAGAATACATGAGTGAAATAATATCCATATAACCAACCCCATATAATGAAAATAAGGCATGAGTACTATTGTTGTTGTTGTTATATTAGAGTTCTTCCAAGAGTTTAAGTGTTTTAACTTTATATAATAGCAAATATTTACATTATAAGACTACTTATTTTTAAGATTCAACGGGTTGAATCATTTATCCAATATAATTTTTCACGATATAAAAAATTTGAAGTCCTTTTAATTGATGTAGTGTAAAGTTGCAACTTTTGATATTTTTCAAGTGATATTAATTTAAGACTGTACACTTTATTTATGGTTTAAACTTTTACATCAATTATAACAAATTATATGTCCGATTTTTCAATAGAACTTAAAAGGTTGTAACATCAATTTATAATTGCAAAGTTGAACCTAATACCATAGAAAAAAAGAAAAGAAAAGAAAAGAAAAGGGATCATGTTTGGTTAACTATATTAAAGATATTGGGAATCTATTTCCTCTTGATCTTTCACATTAGCAGGGTGAGAAATGTTCTTTCACTCCAATATAAAAAGAGATTGGCAAAAGGAAAGGGAAAACAAGACAAACCAGAAAAGAAAGAGAAAGCAAAGCAATTGCGGGCCCCACATAACAAGTAGAAAGCCGCAAAAACACAGCTTGTTTATACATATAATATATATATGTATATATATATATATATATTATGCCTTTCATTCCTTCACACTCCAACACATCCTCCCCTTTCTTGCTTCACACACTTCTCTTCGAGACATTATCACAAACACCTCCACACTGTCACCATTTCTTGCTTAACTCTGCCTGCACATCAAACATGACCAGACCCCAACAGCGATACCGCGGGGTCCGCCAACGGCATTGGGGCTCCTGGGTGTCCGAGATCCGCCACCCTTTATTGTAATTCGCTTACTAATATTCATTTTCTCCCTTTGAAGGATGCATTTTTTCCACTTTTGGTTAATTGTGATAAAACCGGAGTTTTGTAGCTTAAGAAACTTATCCGCGGTTGTGTGTTGATTACAGGAAGACGAGGATATGGCTAGGCACATTCGAGACGGCAGAGGACGCAGCACGGGCATATGATGAGGCAGCAAGGCTTATGTGTGGACCGAAAGCACGCACGAATTTCCCATACAATCCAAACGAGCAGCAGACATCTTCATCCAAGCTGCTCTCAGCTACCTTAACCGCCAAGTTACATAAATGTCACATGGCATCCCTTCAAATTGCCAAAAAGAATGCAGCGAAAGAAGCCAGAGAATCGAATTCTTCCCATTTTCCTCAGGGAGGTCATAGCGATAGCAGCAATAGGAGCATGGATAGTCAATCCGGGGGTGAATGGATGGAGAAAAGACCGAAGACGGTTCTCCAATGGCACGAGATGAATTGGGATAGTGAGGAAAGCCGTGGAGACAGAAATGAGCAATTCAGTCCGCTTGAGGATCACCACATTGAGCAGATGATAGAGGAGTTGCTTGATTATGGCTCCCTAGAGATTTGCTCTGCTGTTTCAACATGACAACATTAGTTTTTAGTTTCATCAGTTTCCTAGATGCTAATGTAACCTTTCTTTCTCTTTTGTTTCATGCCATGCTTCCTAGATGTATGAATCAGAGGGCACGCTCAGTAGCCCGAGTTCTAATTGTGAATAATCGAAATGTTCGCGCGGCGGCTCTTCAAATGCTGATTGTGTTCTTATGATTAACTAGAGATGGGATTTGGCATGTGATTAAGTTGGTAAAATATTACTAAGAATTGCCAATTTCATCTTTTTGTCCTCATTGGTCCTAAAGTATGTTTAAGGTAAGAAGACAAAAGTCAAAATAAGTTGACTAAAAAAGTGATCTTATGCGTTTATATGTATATATATATATATATATATTTTTTGCTAGATAGCTGCAGTGCAGTATCTCCGTTGCAATCTGTTAAGAGTACCAAATTGAGTTAGAGCATGAATATTGTTGGTTACTCTAAAAGTTATTTAAGTCAACATCCTGAGTCATGAGTTTTTTCACCAAATTTCCCATTCATTACTCTTTCAATGATCAATTGTTAAAAAAAATAAAAATAAAAAACAATTAAAAATAAATAATAATAAACTTTGGCTCATCAGTTGTCTGTCAGAGCAATCTGACATTCAGGGGGAGCACCACCGCATTCACATTTATTAAGGCCAAGCAAAGCAACTCTCTGGACGTTGCTTCTGCATTAGGGAGCGTTTGAAGACACATTGATAAACCTGGTCTTAGCTACTTCCTCTCCTCTCAAGTCACTAACGTCATAGTTGAAAATGGTGCCAACTTTGACGGTGCGATATGTAATATGTTTAGTAGGATGTGTGATGTTCGACAGCAGAATTGAAAAATTATGGAAATTAATAAAAAAAATTAATCTAAGAATCTTTTATTTTTTACTTTTATGAAAGAATAATAAAACCTAAAAAATGTTTAACAGCCTCATACTATCGGTAAATTGTATGACTTTACACCATATGATAAAATTTTGATGACCTCATGTAATTAATGAGAAAAAGTATGATTTTCTACCATCAATTTGAAGAAAAAGTATCACACTAATTCAAAAAATAATTTTATTTAATATTTAATCACTCTCCTCTTCTAATTAATTACACGTATTCCCTATTTATAGACATGACAAAACTTAATATTCTCAAAAATTAAATCTTAATAAATTTAGAAAATAAAAGATTTTATATCTTGAACAAAAGATACCTAATAAATTAAATCATAAAATAAAAGATATTAATAATATCATATATACTCTTTCTTAATCTATATTATTCCCTTTCTCTTAAAAAGATCGTTGTCGAATCTCTAAGATTTCATCCGAATCCTCTTGGATTAAATAACAATCTACGAAAACCAATCTTAAATTCATGATTAAACAATTCTCCATGCTTCCCATTATCTTTTCTTAGCACAAAAATTTTCAACTTCAATAGATAATTGCAAGTATAATGTTTGCTTACTCTTATATTGTTCCAATCTTTGACAATACCAATCATCATATCTTCCCCAAAATATTTCAAATTCCTATAATGAACTTCTCCAATAAACTCACATAATTAATTATTTAGATTAATTTTTTTTATCAATTTCCATACATATATAAGTTTAAACGAGAAATAATCTAACATGACCTAAAGATTGTGATGTAGGAGCATTTAGTATAGTCTCGCTAGCTTTCTTAGGAATAAGATTAAACAACTCATATATACTTTCATCTAGCTTGTCACCAATGAATACAGATGCTCTAAGTATCCATACCAAGTTAGGTATTTAGTTACTTATAAAAACCTCACTTTATAACATGTGAATTTGTGTCAAGCACTCCTTATAAATATAGTCGTAGACAATAGAAAAATTGTCTATTTACTTTTTAACACATAAGATGTTGAGAATTGAAACAAAGTATACAAAAGACAATTGAAAGGAAATTTGAAATCTATATTATTATGAAATAATTGTTTATAAGAGATTATTTATACTTAAAAAAAAAAAACCTAAAGCACTTAAAAATTTGCTTAGAATATCTCTAAAAAAAACACATTATAGGCTTTAAGCATTTTTTTTTTATCCAAAATGATCTCAATCGAATTTACTCGGTTATCCTTCTATAGTATTTGAAAATCAAACTTTGAGTAGAAAAAACTCGTCTTGGTTAAAAAGTTATGCTCTTTTAATAAAAAAACTACATATTTAAGCATGTCTATTTCAAAAACTATTTATGATGATGCCGTTCTATGTATTAAAAAATCAATGGAAGATGTGTTTAACTCTGTATACAACTCATCTTATTCGTCTTGAGTCGACCAACGTGAAAAAGAGTCAACATAAACCTGTTTCACATTATGCCTAGTCTGATTTCTAGTTTCTAAAGTATAATGGTGTCCCTACAAAGAAGAATATGCCAATGAAAATTGGGAAATAATTACATAAACCCAATCCTGAACCTGACAGCTGCAACGGTTGTTTTCCCAACGGGGCGGGCCACTAGTATTATCGGGAGAAAATGATTCTCCCCACTAAATATGCAAAGATAAAAAAAAATGAAGATAATTAATTTCCTTTTATTCTTCTATTAAATAAAAAATAAATTAAAGTTTCACCTCAACTGAAGAATGGAATAGGTCCAATTCCCCTTTCTAATCCTGTAATTGGTAAACAAGAAAAAGAAAAAGAAAAAGAAGAGATAATAAGATGAACAACGTTATGCCGCGTGTAGAATGTTGTTTTGTATGATTAGAGTATGTCGTTCTTGGATGGTTTCAAATGTGAACAAGATTTCACCAAGTTGAAGGCATGGATGGAGCATTGTCCATCTCAAAAACAGAAACATTCTCGTTGTTTTCTCACTCACTTTTTTAGCTGCTGATAAGGAACTTGACAACCTTTATATGCTTTCCAGCTTTAGTCCTTTGATTTCTCCTGCAAAGAGCAACACTTTTAACCCCCAACACAAGCAATGGTTGTAAACCGATGGTTGCATTTTCCTTCCCAGCTCGCCTTTTTTTGGTGGGGAGATCCAAGAGTGATTAGGAACAATAATACATTCTTTACAATGAGCAAATTTTAGGTCTATTGAAATCCGTCAAATATAAACAGGGATAAATACATTTTAGTCCCAACATTTCGCAATTATTATTTATGGTTATGTTATCAAAATTGATTTATATCTATTCATTATTTGTTATATATGTATTTCCTTTTATATTTTTGTTGTCAAAATATCCCTTATTAATATAATGCTCTAAAATGATACCAAAGCTACAACTTTAAAAATTGTGCTGCCAAATTTGAGTTAACCTGTACGGTCCAATCGGATTATGAATCGATTCGATTTAATCCTAGTTTAACCCCTCATCAAAAAAAGGTTTATTTTTTTAATTGCTAGCTCTCTCATATATATTTGAGTGGATCATCTAAATTGGATATGAGAATTCTACTTAAAAAACCTTTAAAATGCTTTCTAAGATTTTTAATTTCAATGTGACGAATAATTACTCCGAAAGCAAAGGATTTCTTTAATCGATACTGACCAATGGGAAATGGAGCCTTTGGACTATACAGTTCTCATCATTTAATCATAAAATTATGCATGAAGATAATGCCATGGAGTTTTTTTCTACCTCTGGTAGTTCCCAACACCTTGGACCCACAAGCTACCTAATTTAAACTACAGAGTACTTAAATGAAGAAACATAGGGTAGATTTGCTTGCATCAACAGAATCTAAGGAAGATAGTGCATATCCATGTTGCAAATGTTATAGTTGGTCATCACTCACCTATTATATTACCATATGAGACAATGAATTCATGGCCTATGGTATGATTGTACTTATTTATCATCATTATACTAAATTTATGCATGAAAAGGAAATAAATTAAAAAAAAAAGAAAAAGAAAAAGAAAAAGAAAAACACGGTATTGGACATATATGCACTATATATATGCTTGAAAGGTACATTATCACTCTATTAATAATAAATTATAAAGCCTACCCTAATCTTATAGTATTTAAACTTCTATATTAGTTTGTTATGGTATTAAACTGAACATGGTATTATAATAATTTTTTTTCTTGTCAAATACTATTATATTACATTTAGTATGAAAAAATAGTCTAGAATAAAATGTGATGGAATGGAGGTTGGAATGAGAAATCAATTTTTATGTTTGAAAATGCTTAAGAAATGAAATGACATTAAATGTGCAAATAATATTATTTGTCATAAATATATTTAATTGTTACATGCTATAATTCATTTGAAAGCTAAATAAATAATTTTAATTATTCTAATTGATGTAGGAGGAATAGAATCATGATTCGGCCTTCTTATCAATCGAATCGAATTCCGCAACATTAAAAAAGGAAGAATCAAACTTGATCTATCATGTAAAGAAACCATTATTCATACTGCTTAGTTACAACAAAGGTTTTGACGTATTATGATAAGGGATTATGGGTAGTTTTTATATCATTCGGTCGTAAATACAAATAAATTATCAAAATTTTCTATTTTACTCTTCGTTCTATCTCTACTTTTGAATCTTTTACCATGAGAAAGCGAAACTTTTTGTCCATCAATGTTCTACATGTGCACAATCAAATTTCTTCCTCATGATACTGTCCCTTTTACTTTCAACTTTTTGTCCGTGCATATGATTTTACCTCCTTTTACTATGTTTTTCAGCCAAGCTGTGCTTTTTCCCTCTACAAGTGTAATCAACAACCTTAAATCCTTTACCAAAAAAGGCAAAACTTTAGCGAATGCCAGTAAATGAGAAAATTTGATGAAATTAAGAAAAACATGAAATCTAAAATTTTACTTTTACCCTCTTATTTTATTTTCAGTCAAGAAAGGGTTAAGTATCCGTCTAATGTCCGTAGCGAATTAAAAGCAGCGAGATTTATACTCAATTAAAGAAACAATATGACATTAATCTCTCCTCTCACTTTTTTTTCATAAAATTTAAACTGTAAACGCTATATCATTTTGACAAAAATCTTAAATATCGATACGCACCTTTCCTGTTACTGTAAAAAATCATTTTTCAAAAATTATAAACAGATCATTATAATGATAGTGGGGTCTTAAAAAAAGAAAAATAAATAATTATGTTGCAAAACCATGCCTCATGATGATTTTTCTATTAAAGAACTTTTTCTGCCTGCCACTTAGATTAGTGCTAAAGCCATTTATTATTCTCGTATGGCTGTGCCCGTTAGTATGAAATGAGGACTTACATTTTCTTCACAGAGCCGATTGATTTGCCTCGAATTTAATCAAGTACATCGAAATGGATGAAACATTATGATCAGTCAAATAATGACTTCTTCAAAAGGACATGAAAGCAGTCAAGATCAATCATGAGCAACATGCCACAACGAGTTGTATGCGTAAACTAAAAGGGAAAAAAAAAATTCAATTTCCTAACAAAATAATAGAATTCTATTATCTTTTTATTCTTTATTATAACATTCACTTAATATTTTTTATTATAAAATCATAATTCCGTAAGAATTTTTATTATTTAAAATTAAGTAATAGGAATTCTTTAATTCAACTAAATAATCATAATTCCTCACCACCTCTATCCCCATAATTGCTATTGCTACCATAGTCATCGTCGTTTGTACCATCATCGCTATTGCTATCATTATCGTCACCGCAGTCGCCACCATCGTCACTACCACCATTGTTGCCATCACCGCAACCACCACTACCATTGCTGTCATTACCACCATCGCACTACTACTGTCGCCAACTACCACCATCAAAACCTATTATTTTAAAATTAATTGAGAAAGAAAATGGATGATGATAATTTTATCATTAAAATTATATTACATGTCTGTTTTTAAATTGTTTATAAATCTAACTAAAAAAAGTAACATGTATTATATCCTTATTCAATTCCTTATGAAATTTCAATTCCATTCCCTCTCCTTCTATTCCAGGAAATAAACGAGCCATAAAGCTATGAACAAGTAAGATCAAAACAAGACAATATTAAATATACTTATTAAAATCGCGAGTTATATATACGATTTTATAAGTTTATTATTTTATTATATTTTTAGTAGTTAAAACAGATATAAAATTATTTAAATATAGATTTTTGATAAAATTAAAAATTTTAAACATACTATTTTATAATTTTACGATTTTATAGTTTTTGTACGGTTTTATACAATTTTATCAATTTTGCATATTTAAAGTAAAAGTAGAATCGTAATTTTAATAATCATAGACTGTTAAGATAAAGTTTAAATTCGACTTAGAATCTTAAAATACAAAATAGACTCATGTTTGGTCAAAGTTGAAGAATTTTGAGTTTGAGCTCAAGTTCAATTTGATTAGTTTATTTAAAAAGTATGTTTTTATAAATATAAATAACATTAATAGCCACACTTTACTAAACCTAAATGGTCAAGCCAAACATTAAGAAGTTGAAGCTTGACTAGATGAACTACTCGAATAACTCGATTTAATTTAACTCAATTTGAGTGTTATTGAATTGACTTTGAGTAACTATTGAGTTAAAAAAAAAAATTCAATTAAAATGGTTCGCAAGTGGATTTGACTTTTTTATTCCCAAGTGGTGGGGAAGTTAGTCACTTCAATTTTCCTGAACGAAAAAAATCATCTAATCATAATGCCTTTGATATTTTGCATCCATATTTTTTTGTTAAGAGTGCTAGTCTTTTGTGGAGTTTCGTTAGGGATAAAACAGACAGTTGTATGGCCCTACACATTTTGCGGACAAAGATTAATCACATCTAGATTCAGTTATAATTTGGTTGGATACAAGCAAATCGATTGGCACTTAGAAAAAGTCTTACCTAAAGACACTGCTTTTACATGCAGGTTGGTGGCCTAACACGTACAGCCAGACCATTTTATCACCAATATTTTCATCCCAAAAGAAGGTGAAACAAAATATAATACAAATATGAATAAATTTTCAATTTTTACCAATTTAACATCTAAATTTCTTCTTCTTCTTCTTCTTCTTTTTTTTTTTTTTGAATTAGTTTCCATACTTTCAATTGAGTTGCAATTCAATGAAAATTTAGATACTAAATTTCCAACCAAATTGAGACTACAGACATTAAATTGTAATCAAATTGGAAGTACAAATATTAAATCACAAAACAAAAGGTTCAACTACTAAATTGTCAAAAAAAAAAAAAATGAATATATCATGGCCAAAAGAAAAGGAAAAGGTATAAATTCATCACTCAACCTTTTGCATATTTTCCATTCTATTCCTAGACACTCCAAAATTTCTATTCGAATCCTCAATGTGTATAAAAGCTTTTCAAATGTGTCATCTATTAGTTTGTCGTTAACAAGGACATGTGGTACTTTCTTATTGATCTACGGAAAAAGTACAAATTTAGAACTTAATCTTTTTATACATTTTTCAATCGAATGTTAAACGTTTTAAAATTTTTATTTGAATCCTTAATGTTTGCAAAAATTTTTAAATAAGTAATCTATTAGTTTGCTATTAACTTTTTTACTATAAAAATGTGACACTTTCTAATTAGTATACATACTTTTATTAAATAATTAATATCATAAAATATATTAATAATAAAGAAAATATTGAAAATTTTTTAAATTAAAAACAAGAAAAAAATGCAAATCACATAATAAAGATATATATACATATATAATGTAATAAATGTATACATGTATATTTATTATAATTTCAATAAAACAACAAAAATTAAAAACAAAAAATGCATAAAAAATAAAATTCTGGAAAAATAAAAAAAATATTTCGACCATCATTTGGTCTTAGGGTAGCCAATATGACATAAAACAAAAAAATGAAAGGTTGTGATCCATATATTAAAATGGATCAAATTAACCTACCACTAGTTATTTAGGGGTTGCTCGAAGCCAATGGTAGTTACCTACCCCTATAAGAGTGGTCGAGTGACCACCCCAACCCCCCCTAAAGGGTGGGTGATTACTGACAACCAAGTATTTAAAAAAGAAAAATAGAGATGAGACTTAATTATGTTTCAACCTAGTTCCGTAACTTAGTTGTATAACTCGGTTGGAAACCTAATTAGGTTCCACTCTTATTTCCCTTACTTCTTTTGTTTTTTTTTTCTTCTTAACTCGGAGGGTGGGCTTTAGTGGGTTACACAACCTTCCTTAGAAGAGTGGAGTCAATTTGACCAACCTTAATATATAGGTTGCAATCCACCATTTTCTTTTGGTTATTCAAGCTAACCCTTAGTCTCGTGTTGGTTTGAACAATTTTTTTACTTTATAGCTTTTTACTCTCTTTTTTTTAATTTATATTTTATTGAAATTACAATAAATGAACATGTATATACATTTATCATTTTATATATGTATATATCTTTATTACTTGATTTAGCATTTCTTTATATTTTTTTAATTTTCCTGATTTTTTAATTATTTTCTTAATTTTTTAATTATTTTATTATGATAATTATTTAATAAAAATATGTTGACTAATAAAAAAGTACCACGTATTATAGTTAACGAAAAAATTAATCAAAACTAACGGACAACTTGTTTGAAAAATTTTGCGTACGTTGAGGAGTCAAAAAGAAATTTTGAAATGTCTAAGACTTGAACGAAAAATATGTAAGCCTCGTAATTTGATGTTATAAATTCAATATATAAAATTTAGAGTGATTGCATAAATTGTTCAATTAAGCCCGAATTTTATGATGAAGTTAGAAATATTAATATAAGTGATTCCGCGAGTTTAGATTTAGGAAAATAAAATAATAAGATAATTAAATATTATATATTTAGGTTATACGTATATTATCCGTAATTTATTGGAAGCATATAACATGAGCTTTAATAATTAACGAGTCACTAAAAATAAAATATATGCACACTAAAAATTATAAAATAAATAAAATAATATTTAGGGGTATTTATTTATATCATATATGTATTTATATGTAGGCATAAACATCCAAAATTACTTAAAATACTTGATATATACTAAAATAAACTAAATAAATTAAATAAAATTAAGAAAAATAGGTGTCACTTAGGGAAAACTTTAGAATGGGACATGGCAATGCAAGGTGATGATTTAGTAGGACAAGGAAGCAAATTATGACACATTAGGAAGGAAAAAGTAAAAGTTAAGGGACACTTGGCTAGAAAATAAATCACTAAGCACCAAACCCTCCTTATAAATTTAGAAGTCCACCATTGAATTCATTTTGGATAGTCTAGAGTGCAGTAAAATTTGAGAGATGTTAGAAAGAGTAGAGTGAATGTTTTTACAAAATTATACAAAATATAGAGTAATTAGAGCTAATTTCGAGTGCAAATACTAAACCATGACTTGGGAGAAAACGACCACCATCACTTGATAGTTGGGCCATCGTTAGGTTGCCAACAAGGATGGTGCCACCGTTGGTGGGTAAAAGTCAAGAAAATAGTAAGTTCAATTTATAATTTGATTTTTGTAAAATTTACCAAAAATACTAAATATTTTTTAAAAATTATGAAATTTAGTTTTTAGCATATTTTTGCATTTAGTTTTAGGGAAAAATATTATTTTGATGAAATTAAGACCTGAAATATGTGCTCTTAAGAATTACTAAACGTGAGCCGATTTCACTTTTATTTTCAAAAACCTTATTAATATTGTTTTAACTCCAAAATTTTTCTATATACTAGTTATGATGTATATTAAATTATTATGAAATTTTTTTCTTAAAAATCATTTTTCATATTTTTTTTTTTAATTTTTAAGCCTTAAAATTTTATTAAATGAGTAATTTCTTAAGTATATTCAGATTTTTTCAATAAATTGATTTAGACTATGATTTGAGGTGTATTTTGATATCTTGAAATGTTAAATGATGTTAAGGGATAATATTTGTAGTGTTTAGATTATTGAATGTGGATATTATGAGCATAGTACCGATAATTATGTTATATGTACAATGCTGTAATAAGTGGGTAAAGTGTATTGAATCAAATTGAGGTGATGATGGCTTTAGTAGTGACCTATGATTTTGGTTGTGAATAATAAATTTTGAGAGTTATACTAAAAATGTAGAGTACACTCAAATTAGGAGCAAATTTAGAAGCTAGATTAGGAACAAGGTATATATAATGAACTGGGGTATTGACTAGGAGCCAAATAAGAGACTCAGCATACCTAAAATGTTGTTAGTAGAACTTTACACAATGGATCAGGTGAAGTTTCTAGGACTTATGAGTAAAATTGTAATTAGAAGCCAAATCGAAGCTTGATTCAGAAACGAAATTAGAGACTAACTTAAGATAAACTTGATTATAAGAAACACAAAATCTAGACAACTAAGTAAAATATAACCTTAAGCTAAAGATAATAATTTGAAGCTTATACGTAGTTATTGTATAAATACTAAAATGTTATTTCTATTATAGGGACCAGTAGTGAAGGTACAACGTAAGTTGCACTTGAGTGAACAAGAGAAAGAGTTCATATAAGTTTAGCATCAATATATTACTGTATTTTGGAATACTGTTTCATAGTACTTTGAGGCTTAAAATTGTACCCGATTTTGCGTGTAAGTAGCTCATTTATGCGTATGATTGTGTCTTTGAGATTAACTGAACTTATTGGCGTACTGTTGAGGTTTGTAACTGCTTGTACCGCATGGACTTGTTTGATCACCACAATCCGAACTTAAATATATTTGACTTAAAACTTTAACCAAACATGCATTATAACATACTAGGAGATTATTCGCATTCTCTGATTAAATACCGATACCTTCCAAAAAGGATAACGTTGTAACATAATAGTCTCTTTTTTGTCCTTAGTCGAACTAAGTGACTTAAAAGGAGGTTATGGCAAGGATGAAAGCAGTGGTTCGAATGATAGTTAGAGTAGAAGGGATGTCTTCATTGTACAAGTTTGAGTTGGTCATGAGTTATTGCATACGCGTCAAAACTCCTCAATCTCGAATTAGAGTGGATAAAATTTCTTTAATTTCACGATGAATTGGACACTGTTATGTGATGGCGTTTGTTTTGTTGCATTGCATTCATTGAATTATTTGATAGCCCTGTTTGTAAACATTGTATAGTCTTATGTCTCTGTCCCTACTTATTGAGCAGTTGTATTGCTCATACCCTTATAGGTCTTTTGGTAGGTGCAGACTAAATGCCGCATTATAACTACCTAAAGGTGAGTTGATTTTGAAATTTCGAGGGATTGAGGACTTAAACCGGAGAACTATTGAACTTTTGGGAACTTTAATTTCAACTCCTAATCTTGTGAACTTAGGTGTGTAAATATTTTAGTTTCCTAAGTCACTATAATATGTAAATATCTCATGAGATATTAGAGTTAATATATATGTTTTAAACCTCCATATATAATTTTACTTGTATTTTTGTATAAATCGATTATTGCAAAGTGGGTTAATTGAAAATGTGTTATAATTTTATGATAGTGATTGTGAAGTTAGCTTCCATTCTAGGTACAACATGACTGTTTTTGGCTCTAATGCTTCGGGGCATAACAAAAATATATAAAAGGTTTACTCCTAAATTTGTACTTTTCCTATCGACTAATTAGAAAGTATTACGTGTTAGTTAATGGCAAACTAATACAAGACTTGTTTGAAAACTTTTGCAAAGGTTGATAACTCAAATAATATTTTATAAATATTTAGGACTTTAGCAAAAAATATAAAAAAAATTGAGTTATAAATTTATATTTTTCCCAAAAGAAAAAAAAAAAGAATATATAAGCATCTCATGGTCGCTTTATCCTAAATAAAAAGACAATGTAGTGGAAACTGAAGAAAGAGAATTTTATAGGCGTACGCGCAACCAATTACACATACTTTTAGATGTAAGTTTCATTAAATTTTCAAAACGCAAGATATTTACACTCATGCATTAAATAGAAACCCATACGCATTACTAAAATTAAATAACCGATATGGATCTCTTACAATCAAACCTAACCTTTTCTTCTTCTATTTTTTTTTTAGGGGGGGTGTAGGGGGTCTGTGTGTAGGTGCATGAAAGAAGGGACCTTCAGTTTCTCTCTTTCTTATCATTACACGTGTGTTTTTACCTTATGCTGTCCAATTGTTAAGTGCAATGCACTTATGCAAATTTTCTAATCTTACTATGTGCTGTGCCTGCACCCGCATATGTAGAGTTTGCCCATATGCCATAATTTATGTAGGCACATGGTATAGCTACTTCGTTTGGATGTTTGAGAAGCATGTGTTGTCATTGTCATCGTCATCTCTATGCAACGTTGACTCCGGAAAAACATGCTTCCAAGATTACATATTGAATGGAGTTTAATCGAAAAGAGCTGATTCCCGTTGACATATTATTAAACTTAAGAGTGTAAATAAATCAAGTTGGTTTACAAATTACTCGGGCTATACTCAAATTCAATTGGGCATTAATCGAGTCAAGCTTAAGTTATTTAAATAGTAATTTGAGTTAAGTTTGAGATTTAGAATATTAAGCTCGTCAAACTCATAAACCCAATCAAACTTAATATAATTTTTTTATTTATTTTTATTTTTTTAAAATATAAGTGAGTTTAAAGTTATTTAAGAAAAATTTGTATACTTGTTCATGCTTAAACTTGCATGGCTTATTTTTTGAGAAAAGCATAAGACTATAAGCAGAATCACTCAATTAGTTCTAGACTAAGCAGTAATGAAATAGAGATGATGGGATTTAGACTCGTGACATTTCGTAGTAAAAACAAACGTGCTATCAAGCTGCGCTACATCTCTTTCGATTGGTCTACATTTGAACTAGGCTAAGCTAGATACGAAGAAAATAGCACTAATTACATGGAAGTGGTCATTGTGGAACTTACTACTACTTTTCTAGGAGCAATCAATTAACAACACTTAAGTCTACAGAATTCCATAACTACCCCAACCTCCAGTAAAGAGGAACAATTTCTAGACATGATAACAATTATTCACCCAAAGCTAATAAGTAAAAGACCTAAAGAATTTAAATGAAAAATAAAGCGAAACTTGTTTTGGCTGTTGGAAAATTAGAAGAAATGGACTTAAGGACTTTCTTTTGGCCATTAGAAGTAATGTAGTCAAAGATTTGAACTTATCAGCATAGCGTAGGAGTAGGTTTTAGGTTTTGGTACTTGGGGGCTAAAGGTTTAGGGTTTGGGAATTGGTGTTTGTAGTTTTCTTAAGTCTAATCACCTGTATACTCAAGCTTAAAGTTTTTTTATTAGTTAGTTGTAGATCTAAAAATTATCATGGTATTATAGCAAGAAATATCGAATTAGATCCCCTATTCACTTAGGTTCAAACTTTTGGGTCAATTGGTGGTGATGTTAAAGTTTATCATATTTTAACTTTGAAAAGTCTACGATGGTGTGAAAGGAGGTTTAAGCACTTGCAATCGCATTGTATTTGGTTTTAGGTATGGTTTAGTTATAATTTATCAAAGAATGACTAACTTGTGACGATTGAATACTTAGATAGAAAAACACATATTAATGAGTTCTTCGGGTTGTAAACCACTCTTTTAGTTGTTGTGAATTCTATCATGTCACTCGATACAACGAAAATTGACAAATTTAGCTCCACAATCATTTGATTTGTAAGCTTAAGCATGATGCACCTTCATAATTATCAACTAATATTTTCAGTCATTTAAGGTCATGTTTGGATCTTTTTTTTTTTTATTTGTATGTGATCTGTATTTATTTGAAATTTAATATTTGGAAAACATCTTATCTATTTCTATTTTATAATTACAATAAATATAGTGATTGAAGTGTTAAGACGGAGAAATGAAAATTTATGTGCTTTTAAGAGAAAATATTTAAAAATATATATTTTATACATTAGAAATGATCATTTTA
The DNA here is from genome assembly GCA_024138005.1 of Lumnitzera racemosa. NCBI lineage: Eukaryota > Viridiplantae > Streptophyta > Magnoliopsida > Myrtales > Combretaceae > Lumnitzera > Lumnitzera racemosa. Next base: position 87,131,030 of record JAMXBC010000012.1, read on the forward strand.
AAAGGTATTTTTGAAATATGTTTTCATTTATTTGATATTTTCTTCCTGTCAAATATAAAGATTCAAATAGACAAAAATAAGATACCAAGAAGATAGAATAAAAAAGATGAACCAAATAAAATTTAAGATTTTGATTAAATTCCATCAGATAGACTTCTTAATTAAATGAGGGTAATGCAGAAGATTTAAACTAGAGACCTTTTTTTTTGTGTCGAGAGCTTGATAAATTATAAATCCACAAATCAAGAAGCTTAAGTCTATTAGATCGGATGTGGTTTTATATTCATTAATTGACAAGAACGACATGTGCCGCTCCCTTAAGGGTTAGCCTGTAAAATCAACAAAGTTTTTGCATCTTTAGATATCAGGTACAACATGACAAACTGAAGGATTTGCTAATGTTAGTAATCAATGGAAGCTGGGCTGAGATAACAATTCTGCGTGAATTTTTCCAGAGTTCGCTATCGGAGATGTCTTACAAGGATACCTCACTTCACTTTCAAGATTCTTGGGATTTTTCAGCCACATAACTCATAAATTGACTTCCCTTTGTCTTCTTCCTTTCAACCTGATGAAATTGCAAATGAAACACAAGGAAACATAAGACAAGTACTCCATGATGACCAAGGAGAATCTCCTACCCTTTGTCCTACTGCATATAGCCACAAGGTTTAGCCATTGGAGCAACCGTATCCGATTACATTAAAACGCGCAAGTCTTGCCAGTAGGTCTCAAAGACTTAATTTATTGGTTAACACTCTTTCGATGTTCTGATGCCGTCTCCAAAATCAAGTTTAATTAAATAAGAGGTAAAATGAGATAGAGAAGCTTTTAAACTCAAGATCTCGTGTTCTTATGCCGTTTCTTTCATTCTTTCTTGGAGGTTGATCCCTGTCAAAACCAAAGCGTGTTGCAGTTTTTGGATATTTCATTGTGACAAACAATGAAAGACAATTAGCATCTCACATTTGCTAAGTCTAGTAGTATGAATTTTTAACTTTTATACCGAGTTTTTTTTTTTTGCGTACGATGGTTTCTATGAACATTCTTTCACAAGAATCCAGCACCAAGACAACTCTCACTAGAACTCACGACATCTGTGATGGGAATGTCCTCGTTTTCTACGAAGAATTAAACAATTGAAGCATACTTAAATCTTCCCGATGGAGTCAAACGACTTATATATCATGATCTTTTCAAACTCTCCATCTTGGACCTTCTCTACCAGTGAGCAAACATGGCACCTTCAAGCTGGCTATGTACAAACATCACAAAGAGAATGTTTGTTAAGATAGTCCACCCTGGTGGCCATGTCGAGCTCCATGACCGGCCTGTTCTTGCGGCTGAAATCATGCTTCGGAATCCTAAATGCTGCGTAGCATATTCCCATGTATTCCAGCAACCATGGGCGATTGTTGCACCAGACACCACCCTAATGCTTGGCCAAAAGTTCTACGTCGTGCCAATAAGCACGATAAGAAAGTTACAGCGAATATCTTTGAAATACTCACCATCTCACCCTTTTCCTACTCCATCTCCTTCACCTTCTCCATCTAGGAGTATCAAGACAGAGCAACTACTGAAAAGCATGGAAGATGAAGATGGGTCAGGCTCCTATTGCTGGTTATTCATGAGCAAGGGCTCTCTAAGAGCAGCATGTGCTGGTGCAAAAGGTCTAGGTGATGAAAGGGAGGAAGAGAATGCAGGTCGTAGTGCCAAGAGAAGGACGCAAAGGGAAACGGGAGATGATGGTTGTTTATCGAAAGATAATTGCTTCGTTTGCTTGCTTCCAGCCAATAAGTTCAGAAGTAGTAATGAGAATGCGAGCAAAGAATCGGTCAGCAGCTTTGGGTCTCCTGAAACCAGGGCACTCACTGGCCGGATAAGGATCAGAGGTATGAACAGGAAGGGGCTTGGTGGGTCAGCCAAGAGAAATCCATCTTTGGATCCTTGGCAACCAAGTCTGGAGAGTATTAATGAAGAGTGAACCGGGTTAGCTTATTATAGTTCATGTAGTAACGATGCCTGTGTAAAAACTTAAATGTTGAATCACGATAGTGCAATATAATTACTAGTTCATAGTATATCAATCAGGCATAAATTAGCGGAATCAATGATAGAGTAGGTGTTGAACAAAAAGTTGGATCCCTTCTTGTGCTTTTGCCCTTTGTTGTTGCTAATTCATCTTATCTGAAAGTTCAAGTCTATAGATATCATATAACTCCACAATTACCCTCTCTCTTCATGAAGAATGGGGGGTGGAAGATAAAGGGCTTTGGTAAATGGGCTGATCGTAATAGGATATTGACGCCAAAAACCCCTAACGGGTATTTCCTCATAGGATTTTAGGATCGGATCTGGGAAATAATATCTAGTACAGCGTATAATTAAATAAGGATGAAATTTATAAATAGGGATTTGAACTGAATCATCTCTTACAATGATATTTTGATAAACTTCATGACCTCCTAAAATATGATATTGTTGATAGACTATAAATCCACAAGACAAAGAGTGATCTAGACATGCACGTAAATACGATGTGGTTCCTGTATCTGTTATACTAACTATGACCAAACGTAAAACACAGCATGTGTTTCTCGCACAAAGGAGCCATCATATGGCCAACACCATGTGCATGACAATAAATAGGCAAGTAAACGCAATACAAGTACTATAAATGACAGGCCCCGCATAATGCACAGCCAGAGATAAAAACTCCTCACCGTGTTGCAGGGCCTCCACATACCTGAACTGAACGATCCAATGGCCAGATTATGTCAATAAAATGTGCTAATGAGTGCAAGATTCAAGAAGGATTTCAATGACAGCCATTCACGTCCATAGTAAGAAAACTATGTAGATAATAGGTAAAGAAACTTTCCAACAATGGATGATGACATGGATTATGTAAATCTCCTCCAGAATTTCTGCCGGTTTCTTAATGAGCACACTAGTCACCTATCAGGAGACTATGTAATTACAATGCATCATTAAGATGGACATCGTGCTTGACAAGAGTCTGACTACAGTACAAATGAACAGAAATGTGGTTTGAGTGTCGAAGAAAAAAATAATCTATCGGTTTCATAAGAATTTACAACCATGACAACAAAGAAAAGCGACTCTAGTCTACTGGTTTCCTCTAGTGCACAGCCTTTTAATAGCCACTGGAATGCACCATTATGAATAAGCAAACCAGCATGAAAGAAGCACCCGAATGAACTTGGATTGTCTATACATGTAGCAAAGAAGGACACAGCCAATTGCAGTTCAAGCACAAATGTCCCAATACTTGTTACTCTTTCATATGCAACGCATCATCTTTATTCGCTGAAGGTGCAACTTCCACCCGTAATGACCCCCCTAATTCAACAGGTACTAAGGGAATAAGCGAGTGAAGGACATCGGTTATCAATGGCCTGTAACTTGGTTCCGGTTGAACACACAATACCGCAACAGCTGCCACCTACTCAATCATCTCATTCAGTTATTAATTAGAGGATACTATTGAAGAGGAGCAACTAGTGACAAAAAGTACCAAAACCATGTGGTTTAGCTGTACAGACCTGATACAAGTGCTTTAAATCCATTGTGCCTCTAATGACAGGTGCAATAATGTTTGGCAGTTTTGTTCTGTCGGTGAGCTGAGGCATGGCCTGTGTTCCCAGAGAAATGAGGGGAAATAAATTCAGAATCAAGATCAGGTCTAAATCATAACTTTTTCTATGCCAACATAACGTAAATATACCCATGTGACTAATGTCTGGCACTGGGATGTTGTCGTTTTCTCCACTGGCTTTCTCCCCATTATAAGCTCTAGAAGGACTACTCCAAAGGCATATACGTCACTTTTATCAGTTAGCTTACCTAATGACCGATCAATCCCATGTCAGCAAAACTCCAGGGGAGCAAGGACATACATCGAAGAGCTAGAGACAACCTTACAATAGTTTAGACTGTAACAAGAATATGGGTTGTGTTCTTGATCAAAATCATAGAACAACTAATTCCAGTCATGGTTCTAACTATTGCATTATAATATGAGATACACGTGATTAGAGGTAAGAGAGAAATAGAAAAAATTATGTAATTATCAGTTATCGTATGCGATTAATTGGCACACAATCCTTGTGTGGATCACTTCTTTTAAGATTACCTATAAAAAAAAAAGGCACGCATGCATACAAAAGGTTTAAAATTAAACTAAAACATACCATCTAATAGATATTCTGGAGCCAAATAGCCCAAATTGCCTGAAAGCTTCAGGTTTTTATTTGGCACACCAGCAGTTACAGCAAGCCCAAAATCTGAAATCTGCACAAAAGATTTGACAGAATTTATCATTGAGACGAAATTGCAAAATGATGTTGGACATAGCAATACAAGGATCGGATTTAAAATCGTACACACCTTGGCATTGAAATTTGAATCCAGAAGGATGTTTGATGATTTTAGGTTTCTATGCACCAGAGGAGGATTACAGCGCTCATGAAGAAACTCCAATCCTCTGCCATATAAAGTATTGAAGTTTATTAATTTGAGGAACCAATGGATCAACAGATAAACGTATGAGAATAAAATAACAAAACTTACTTGGCTACATCCACTGCTATTTTCAAACGCAGATGCCAGGTCAAAGCCGATCTGTGTGTTGGTCCTAAAAGGCAAATAAGAATGTATCAAAAAACCATGTACTCTTCAGTATCTTTATCATCTTTGATGCAATTTTTACAATCTAATGTTTACACGTGACGTGAATATTATTTATACCGTGCAACTGAGCATCCAACGACCGGTTCTGCATCATTTCATAAACGATATATCTTCTTTCTCCAAGAATGCAATAACCCAGGAGATGGATTATATTCTGATGGTGGATTTTGCTCAACCAGTTCATCTCATTCTACACAAAATTGAAACGAGAGAAGTAAGGAAAGGAAATCAAACTGGAAGATCGATAACTTAATCGTTTAAGTTAAGACTACCTCGAATTCTCTTTCAGCATCCTGACCAACATCATTTAATCTCTTGACAGCTGCAAAACTCTTTTCATTGAATTGGGCCTTATATATACGTCCGCGACTGCCTTCAAATAGAAGGTTACTTTCCCTAAAATGGTTCGTTGCAGCTTCAAGCAGTTGATAGTTAAAAGCGGCAACAGAACCCTTTCTACCACTAGCCGTCAAAGAATTTAATTTACTCACAATCGGATTGAGCGAAAGCCCTCCCGCACCATCTTCATATAAAAAGTCAAGAGATAATTTCAACAACTGAACTACGTTGGCAAATCCTTGTGAGTTCATCTACCGCAACGATTATACTTCAAGCGAAAGAAGCATACATACCCGAATCTGCTGCGCTCTTTTTGCTTGGTTTCTTCGAAATTTTCTGCCTAAAAATGCAGAAGGATAGAAGAAATATTAAGATCCCTGCGAGGAGACTCGAAGCAACTATAAGTGCTGCAAGAATTTTCTTGTTCAAGTCCTGATGGTGCACTACCCTGACTAGAGGCACTCCTGCTTTTACACAAACAAACTTTAACTGAAATGCACAAAACAGGCGAACAAGCAAACAAATAGATACAATTATATGAACCAACCCAAAACACATCATAAGTACGTGATAACCTTTTTCCGTGCCTTAAATTACAATCGTTAAAATGAGAAAAGCCAACTGATGAAAAAATTTAAGGAAAAATCTTTTAGCAAATCCTAGTATGCGAGCAGTATATTTGTCCAAGACTAAAGAATCCAATTGCTACATGGCAACTAACATTACCCAATTTTAATCTCAGATAGACAGAGTCATAAAATTAAGAACTACATTACACTTCCTTAGCCAATTCAACAATTTCTAAACATAACCATACCAAATAAAGTTCGAATCGTTGAGTCCAAACAAGAAAATGATCACAACCCAATTGACCCATTGAAGGATAGAACGTAAAAATCCAAATTTTAATGGATAGTAAAAATGTAAAAAAAAAAAAAAGATTTCCTTTTTCTAGTACCTGGAGATTCAGCATCCACTTGTTGAGAAAGTTGAAAAATGGGCACAGAAAAAGAGATTTATAAATGTTAAGGACCGCATTACCGATTCAAAAGTTTCTAAACATAAATGTATTAAATAAAGTTCCAATCATTGAGTCCAAACAGGAAAATTGGACACAATCCATTTAACCCACAGAGGAATAGTACACGAAAATCCAAACTTTTAATGGATATTGGAAAAAAAAAAAAAGTGAAAATTTTGGAAATTTTTTGTACCTGGAGATTGAGCATCCATTTGTTGAGAGAATTGAGAAATGGGCACGACAGGTTCTGGTCTGGCATTGACAGTTATTGTACCCCAGAATAAAAAACTAAAACACACTACTGCTAACGACCACTTGGGAAGCAAGACACTAGGTACAACATTCATGTCTTCTTTCCCTTTTCCTAGAGAGAGTGTGTTTTTTAGGCTAAGGATTTTGATTCTTCTTCTTCTTTTTCTTTTTCTTTTTCTTTTTTACTTTTTGAGTTTAAAGTTATATTTTGGTTTCAGGAGAGCAGATGGGGACAAAAGAAGAATGGTACAAGACTACAAGGAAACCCAACCCAACCGAGAAACAACTTTTTAATCTTTTTTTTTTTTTTTTTCTGCTTGTTCTTCTTCTATTACTACATAAACACCATGGCACACACAAGCGAACAAAGATACTATACTATGATTTTACTTTATGGTTCTTTGGATTGTTAAGATTTAAAGAGTAAACAATGTTTGAAAATTGAGTGGTGGCAACTGGAACAGGAAACGAACAGTACAAGACTAAACATAAAATAATGTGGCGGTTACGATGCAAGTGAATAGGTAGACGTTGTGGCTTTGTGTGGAGAGTCGGACGTGGGGGTGTTGGGAGATGAAACGCGGGAGTGCGGTTGTGCGTGAAAAATGAAAAGAAAAGAAAAAGAAAATCGCCTAAAATCCAAGTGGGGGTTTCATTTAGGGCTACTTGTGTGGATTCTACTAGGTTTGGCCAGGCACTGTTTCGAATCAGCCCAGGAATAGAACCAGCCAATTGATTCGATGCTTGATCAATCGAACCGGTTTATCATTTAAGAAATCATTCTGAAATCATGGTTTTTTCTTCTTTTTTTTTTTTTTTGTTTCCCTTCCAATCCATATAAAACAGTTCCATCGAGATTGCTAAACGAGTTCATAAACGGAGCTGAGAAATGATAAATGGTGCGGTTTCACCGATTTGAAAACCATGATCTCAATCATCTAGTTTAAGATCAAACAAATCGCGTACCGTTGCTCAAATAAATCCTAATCTAATGGCGCACCTCCCGAGAATAAAATCATATAAAAAGTATAAAGGATAACAATCGATTAAATAAAAAATAGATTTAGATAACATTTAATTACATATTTTTTATAATACTAGACTATATAAAAAAGTTTATCATGTATTTAATTTATAATTTTACCTAGTGATAAGATAAAAAATTAAACTGATAAATTAAATAAAAAACCTAAATTTAGTCCCATTTATATTATGGTATAAAAATGAAACTTATAGAACAAAAATTAAAATATTTTGCATTCTCAAAAATACTCTCCAAATTAATTGTTTTTTACTTTTTCTAAAAAATAAATATAATATTTTTATATTATTTATTTATAACATAATAATTGATTTTTTAATAGCTAGCAAATTTACAAATTTTTATTTAATATTATATATAATTCATTTAATTATATGAATCCAGTAATTTGTTTAAATAGTGTTTCAAACAACATAAAAATATAATTAAAATATGTATTAAATAATGTTGAAGATTAAATAAAGGTTAAAATATAATAATAAATCCAATACTTGCGTATATTAAATAAGAGACAACACAAAATTTTATAGTCGGTATTATTTAAACCAAACATGGTATAATAAATTTGTATTATTCAATGTTCCTTATATTTGTCATATCCAAATCTTTTTATCCAATTTAATCCTTATAATCAAAAGTTCTTTATAAGAGTTTCGACTCTAGTTTTTCATAGATCAAGCTATATATTCAATTAAATAAGTACAATTTATGTAAGATAAAAGCCTATCAATTGTTAAAGTGGAATTATATTAAATTTTATTATGTTATTTGCAGTAAATACTTTCACATCAAAATTGAAGGCAAAGTAAAAGGAAAGTATCATTCAAAAATTCTTATTTTGGAGCAAAAATAAATTGCAAAACTTTGTGCGAAGATTTTGTATGTAGCTTCTTGTTAATTAAGGTTGGAAATATATATATATATATATAAAGGGTTTGCATCATATCTTCTTCCACCCATTTGTGAAGCATGTGATCAAGTCGCTTTCTTTGCCTAACGCTTTCAAATGAGGTACAACTACAAATCCAAAAGGCATCCATATCTTTATCATTTGTAATGAAATTCTTTTAATATTATTATGTAACTTTTGTTGTTATATTAATGAGTACGCAAGAGTATATTTATCTATATCTATAAGTAGGAGAATGTATCCTTAAATATAATTTTTTTATGGAAAAATACAAACAACTCTTTTAAACTTTGATTTTGATATAAGCGACCTCCTAAACTTTTAAAATATATTTTTAAATATCTTAAATTTTGATAAATTGATAAATAATTTCATTTAGTTGAAAATAACACACTTAAAAATTTTAATTTTAAGATAGAAGCATCCCCTAAACTGATCAAAATTTACTTTAAGATCCTTAATCTTTGACTATAGTGAGACTTTTTTAACTAAAAAACAAAATATCCTCTGATTGTTAATTTATCAAAGTTTAAGGAGTCTTAAAGTATAATTTGAAAGTTTACACGATCAATACATACCTAAATCAAAATTTAGAGATATCATTTATCATTTTTCCGAACTTTTTTAAGCATCCTATAATGAAGAAACAACAAGAATCTAACAAGTAAAGATTATAATTAATAACTGAACATGAGTTAATTGTAGGATTGATGATAAACATAATGAGTTTAAGGACTCACTTATTATTGGGTTTGACTCCTTAGATTTAGAATTAGGGAATCATAAAATCAGCAGCAACTGACATAGTTATTGAGGACTAGCCAATTTCCATGTCACTTGAGTCATAAAAACATAGATTTTTGCTTCTTCCAATTTGCTTTTTTTGGACTCATATATATCAAGATCGAGTAGGCGTCAAATCTGACACTATTGTCTTATAGGGTTTAAGTTACGTTTTTGATCTAACTATTTGAGTAGCTAATCAAGATAGATTTAATCCTACTTAGCCGCAATGCATGTCTAATTAATAGTTTCCTATGCTATTAAAGCCTTAGCCAATAATCGGTGTTTTACATGCTTGTAAAATATAAAATAATTAATCAAATTAGTAAAACATCCTTCAACTTCTCTTAATAATTTGAAAATTTTTTTTAGCTAACTATAAGAGAAGAGAGATTTAAATCTTGATCTATTTTGATAGAAGATCCACGGTGATATCATTAGGCTATGATAGTTTTAACTAATAACTTGCTATCATTAGACGTATCAAATCTTATCTAAGCACATTCAAACAAAACTACTTTTATTAATACTTAATGGAATGGAATGGAATGGTGGCAGGAGTATTTTTCTCATTAATTTCATTAAAATAACTACTACTCTTATTAAACAACTCAACACGTATTCAAAATTCCAAAATTTGGTTGCAAGAAAAAAAAAATCCAAAAAACTACTCCCTTTTCATCAGATATGAGTACCTATTATTTGAAGATTAGCTCGCGGTTTTGCAATATAAGCTCTACACATTTTTTTAATGTTTATTGCATCAATTGTTGATTCGGATGACTGTTATAATGAGAAATGCATATAAAGAATAATTTATTTACTATTTTTTAAATATCTATAATATGGGTACTGCATCTACTATAATGAATAAAATTACCCAGTGGACTTCGTCTACCAATGATACAGCTAAATACAAGTTGCTTTGAACGAGAAAGAGATGATGGAGAAGCCATCCATTTCACCTGTGATTCTCATCAAACCCTCCTGTCCTTTTTTAAATCTGCCCAGCTAAGTTGGCATTGTCTAGAAAGCACAATATACGGATGTCATGATCTTACAACTACGTCTATATTATCACCAACATCACGTGAACTTTTTATTTTAATTTAATTTCTCCACTAGCATACATACAAAAAGTTTATAAATAAAACACCACACAACATAGAAAAAAATATATATATATATATATATTATAAATTATGCACTTTATATTACATATTTTATGTAAATGAAATTCTTGATAACACAAGAGCAAGGGCCGAGACATTCGATCAGAAAAAAATTTTCAATTTCTCGAAATTTCAGAGACAGGAGATAAATCAAGCTCCAAAGAATTGATAAAAATTCTTTACAGAATAGGCTGCGCTCTCAATCATTATACTTCATTAAGTTTCCATATAAGGATTAATTGAAAAGTATTAATGAGCTAAATAAATAATCTTATGTATACTTTCATGCATTAATAATTTACTAAATAGACAATAACTAATCTTAAAAAATGAATTAAATTTTTCGAAAACCCCCAATCAAACTCAGCAGCGGAAATCTTATTAATTATGTGAAATTTGGCAAGTTGGGAAAGCAATTCTATAATTGAAACAAATAGGCCCAGGTACCATGAATCACCGTACAATCACTTGAAATAGTTATTAATTAAATCACTGTCAAATCTTTAAATGTCACAGTAATAATTTTTTTATTCCTTTTTCGGTGCAACTGTGTTGTCTGCTATGGACATGGAAACTTTCCTATGTACATTACGGTCTATCTATATATCGTGTGAAAATATATTATTTATTACATTAAAGTCTTTGGATCCATTTTGATATCTTTAATACTTTTAGTTTTATAATTTAGAAAATATATCCATTATATATATATATTTATTATTCATTAACTTAATTTTTCACTATTCAAAATGCATATTGCTGGAATCGGAAGATTATGTTTTAATTATTAAGTTGAAATAACTGTAAAATTTATAGAGATAGAATGATGGAGTAACGTGAAAATAGTGTGTATTAACATAACTGTTAACTTTTTAGATAAAATATCGTGAAAATTTAGATATATAATTAACATTGGTAAATATATGTTTCTTAAATTATATGATATCATTTGGTTAAGAGGATTTAAGTATAATTACAGCATAGGTAGTTAATTAAATCCTTTTGCAGTTTAATAATATAGATATAGACAATCAATAAAAAAAAAAAAAAAAATTTGTAAGTCTGCCCGTATTATATCAAATCCGAATTAGCCTTACTCGTACCATACTATAGCGAGCTTGAGAGTCGAGACAAACCCGAGCATCCAAGGCCAGACGCGAACTTATACCTAACATGCCCATTTACTGAGCCTAAAGCCCTCGAGTGGACCGGCCCCTTAGAGTAATTAGTGCCAATTCCGCCTTTGCCAACCCCCCGGGGTATTGGTAGGTCCGGCTCGAAACTTGCGGGTCAAAATACCATCCCTATCTAAGTGTCGTATAGTTAATACCATGATGCATGGATGCCCTGAATGACATTAATAAGTGAGACTTGCACTGGTGGTAATTGCACGGTACATATGGCTTGTCTAGACTTTAAAGACAATGGTTAACAACTACCTTGTCCGTGCACATTTCATGTCGTCCTTATCGATTAAAATAATGAATATGTTTTGTTGATGCTGTTAAGATTGTCAACATTTAGCAGGTAATTAACTTTTTGAGTCATACGTTTGAGAATAGAAAAAAAGAAATCCCACTTATGACTCGCCTCCTATGAGGAAAGCTTTGATTTTTATTTTTTTTCAATTATATACTGTGGATGATTAATTTAAAAAGAAAAAAAAAAGATAAAAGAAAAAGAACAACATTGGTGGAAGATCTTCCTTTATTTCCTATAATTAGCGATACACATAATGTAGGACAACAAAAACAAAAATTATTACAAAAAAATTAGAGAAAGTAAAAAAATTAATCTAAATAATTTTTTAATAAAAAAATAATAAAAGATATATCTAATAGTTTCACATCACTAAATTAAGATGATACTTTACACTATCGGTTAATTATATAGTTTTACACCATACGATGAGATTTTGATGGTCTTATATCATTGATGAAAAAAAGAATGGTTTTACACTATCAATGAAGAAAAAAAAAAGTATTACATCAATTCAAAAAAATAATTTTATTCAATATTTAATCCCTCTCTTTTGATTGATTACAAGTTTTGCTTATTTATAGTCATAATAAAATATAATATCTAAGAAACTAATTCTTAATAAATATAGAAAATAAAGGATTTCATGTTTTTAATAAAAGATATCTATCTAACCAAATCATAAAATAGAAAATATTAATAATATAATATCTACTCTTTCTTAATTTATATCCTTACACCAGAAACTATTTGTTCTTTTATTCCTTTTGCTACCATCACAAATTAAAATCTCAAATCTGTAATATATACAACGTAAGTAATGGGCAGGTTATAGGGTGTATGGAGGTTACTTATAATCAACATGGCAGTCAATTTTAGAAAAGTTTTGATTTGATAACATATAAACTAATGATCTTAAATTGAGGTATCAAAGGAGAAACAAGTAAGCTCTTTGTTTTATCTTATGATGGTAGATCAATTATAATGCTCTTGATGTGTTCTTAATGATTTCCATTATTTGATCTTCTAAAGATTGATTTTGGTAGAGTAACACTATTTATGTAAAGCTTACTGATACTTTAAATGTTGCAAATAAAGAATCAAAAGTTCACACATACACATATATATACATATTTATATAGATTTTGGCATTAGATCTCAAGTGTTAGATGAAGATAAAATGGATCACTTGAAATGATAGAAAATTGAGATTATGATTACCGATACTTTAAATGGACAGATCAAATAAATCATTGATGATGAATATGATTAGATCACTTAAAATGATAGAAAATTGAGATTGACGTCTCTTTTGCTTATATAAGTCGTAGGCTTTGGGTTTAGACTTAGGTTAAACTTAAACCTAAGCCTTTATAATCTTATAAGGTATAAAGGGTAAGAAGCCCACTTTTTTTACAAAATAAGCCCATAAACTTATTAAAGTCTCGAAAGACATATAAAGGTTAAACAAGGCCTAAAATAGACTTAGGAAAACCTTTTCGAAGGTCTATTTTTTTTGTGAAACAACTAAATAAGGCCTAAAACGGACTTAAGAAAACCTTTTTGAAGGCTATTTTTTTTGTGAGACAACAAATCAAGACCGAGAGTAGAAAAAACAATCCAATTGTTCTTGTTCTATACTTACTAACCTAGATCTCCTTAAAATATACCTAATTAAATTTGGTTATTTAAGTCTATCATTAGCTTATTAAATCAATTCATGGCATTAAATTGGGTCAAGAATCTAATTACCAAGATAACCCTCTATAATATAAGGTTATACTCTATAGTCTACTCTCGGTCTATTAATTCCTCAAAATTGGAACCTATCCTACGATGTTCGATATATCTATCTTGCAACGTAGCAAATCATAAAGGGTTAGTTCGATTCTAAGGTCCCATACATTCTAATATTCACACTTTTGATAAATAAGTTTTAATTAAAATAAAGATTATAAGCATTTAGAAATGCTTCAATGGTACGAATACGTATATAGATCAATAAGTAATATTTAAATATTAATAAAATTTTTGACACGTAAAAAACATAATTGATATTTTTTTCAAAAAATATATTTCTTCATTATTATGTATTAAAATTTTATTGATACTTATATATTACTCATAAATTCACGTGGCATAATACCTTTGAATCTTTTTCCCTTAACTTTGGGATACTGTACTTTTTTTTCATTCAATACTCTTTATTAAAACTTATGAGTGATCAAAGAAAATTACAAAATTCATATACAAATTGATGAACAAATAAATAATAAATTAAAATCTATAACAAGAAATGGAAATAAGTTTAATAACTCATCATTGATATCTTACTTAACCCTTACCTTATCTCTAAAAATAAATTACATCTAGTCCCTTATAAATAGTTAAATACTTTATGTCCTATGCCAAATATACAGGATTTCTTCTTACTCTCCCTTGTATTACGGCCTGTTTGCTGATCTAATTTCATATTATGTGTCTATATTGCTTTGTAAATAAAAAATACATGCAAAGTAGAAGAGCTTATAAATGTTTGTGGGAATATTAACTGTATAGGTGGAACAACCTTTAAGCACTTTAATATCTTTTACATCGTTATTTTCTATTTTACTGATACATTCATCCGCCATCCGGGTTTGTTGAAAAAGTAGTTCTTCCTCGAAAATCTCCACTCTTGTCTTCGATAATTTTTCGTTTGCCCTTTTTTTTTTTTTCTTTACGTTAAGCCTCAGCGTGAACTGCAAGTCTGTCTAAGAAAAAAAGGTTTAATAATATTAATATATCATATAAATTAATAATTAATATATAAATATTAATAAAATTTTATAATATATTAATTAAAATATATATATTTTAAAATATAACAATTATATTTTTATATTTTAAAATTTTATAAATATTTAAATGATACTATCTATATAATATATTAACATGTTAAAACCTTTCTAGTTTCCAATCAAAATATCTTTCGTGGGTCAAATAAAAAAAAATGAAAGCTACGTGTCCAAGTTCCCTCTCTCTCTAATTTCAAGATTATCGATACTGACGCAGTTAAGCATATGCATAAATACTAAATAGCTTGAAATCCCAATTCATGGTATCAGAATTAGGAGATTAAAAAAAAAAAAAAAAGGTGACAAGACAATTAGGTCCACAAAGATAATATCTTTTCATGGAGACAAAGGTAATTCTGTGGCCATCACCACCAGCCTCATCTAAATCACTTTTTCAAATTCCTGAATCCATTGAAAAATGTTAACCTATGATACGATAATGGATCATGTTCAAGCTACCTTATTAAAATCCTCTATTATTAGGATTATTATACCATAAGTTTGTTAAGAAAACGTGTGATACGTTCAACTTTTAAATATTAGCTTTGACATAAATTTTTATTATAGGGTTAATTAAAAAAAAAATGATATCTCCTTTCTTTTTTTTAGATTTATATTTTGGGTTTTTTGCACATTATGTAGTTAGAATCATATATTAAGAGTAGACATGTTGGATACATAGGAAAAGAAAATGACCCAAAAACTAGGGTTAAGGAAAATAAGGTAGGGAAAAACTTTTAAACTTTTCTTTTCTGCTTCATATGCATAATACGTCCTTATATGTAGCCTCTAATTAACATCTACTAAATAAAAGAAAATATAGGTATGTAAAATGAAAAAATGTCGAAAAAAACGTGAAAGCTTATAAATAGGTCCACTATTAATTTAACTAGCATGTATTTGGAAAAAAATAAAAAAAAAACTATTCATATTAAATATGGAATGATTATATAAGTTGTAATATGATCATATCATGATTACAAAGGATTTCTTTTTTTATTATTAAATTTCCTAACTTTTGTATGTAAGTGGGATATTTAGCAGCATTTTTTTTTAGTTAATATAACAGGAGATGATTAATTCAAATCTAACCCAAAAGATCCGTATTTATACAACTATGTAATAAACATTAGCGATTTTTACAGTATTTGCTTACTTGGAAAGTTACTGAAAATCCAAATTGTTTTTCGCATATTAGATGTAAATAAGATAAGCAATACCTGCATATTAAATGCAGCATTATAGTAGTAAAGGACATTTATTGAGCGACTGTAGGACACTATTATTTACAAATAAGAATTGAAAGGAGTATCTTTACACATATGGAAGTGTATGTGTCAAAGGATCCTTTTTATATCAATAATTAATAATGTCGGGTCTAAAGTCTTGTTCCGCTTGTGCTTTTTCGTTTCACATGTTCATAATTATCGGCTTGACTTATGTATTATGACAGCAATTCCTCACTTTCTCGCAAGCTTCTTTCATTGATTTTGCCAAACTTAGGAATTAGAAAATTATTGGAAGACAAAATGATTTATATCTTGTAATTTGTATATATGCGTTGTTGTTGTTGTTTTTCTTTTCCTTTTCTTTTTTTTTTTTTCTAACTTTTGGTATCAATCTGGTTGTTTTATTAAGTGGATATTAGGATGAGATAATTTTTTATTATAATTTTTACTATTAACTACATATGGCAACATTTTAAAAGGATAACTTTAAATAAATTAATTTTAAAGGATCCAAATCAAATAAATAGATAAAATTCAGTTGTACAGTAATCATCCATGCTGTACTTGTAATGAAATTCCATTAAATTCTTTATATTTACACCAAAATCTGATTTAAAACTTTATCATACCACGTAAGTTCTCTATACATCATTGAGGCTATCAAAAGAAATGGACTTGATGGCTCTGAAAATGTTGGTCGTAAAATTTAATATCGCCAAATTAATAATTTGATTTGATTACTATTACAAGTTGATTACCGATCTTTTTCTAATTTCATCAGTATCTCTAATTTAATAGTTTGTACCTATATAACTAAAGTTCGTAACAAGATTAACAAGGATTTATCTAAATAAAACTTTACTCCCCGGGCCTTGTCCGACGGGGAGAAACGCGCTTGTGAAACAACGTGATATATCGCGTCTCTTGTTGTTTGGACGTTCCCTTAACAGGAGACGTCCTCAATCCCAATTTCTTTTTTTCTTTTTTAAATTTTATAAAGTAAAAATCTGCTTACTGCCAATTTAGACATTGGTTCAACCCTAAAATGTCCTTCAATTTACACATTGCTTTTGCAGAACTGATAGTTTGATATGTGTTTGTTTTTTTTTTTTTTTTCTCTTTTCTACTATAAATAAGGTGAGTTGTGTGTATTTTATCATATGAAATTCACTTCAATTTATCCATTGTAAAACTCTCTCTTTAGTTAAAAATTAAGAAAACTTATAGATCCCAATAATTCTTCAAATTTACCACCCTTTAAATGTTTATAAAAATATCGTCGATGATACAAAGTGGCTCTTATTTCCCATTGAGTTCATATTTTCAAAGTCTTCCAAATCTTCAATACCTCCAAAATGTTCCCATTAACCAAAACTTAAAAAATTTCAATCTGACATCTAATTTCAATTATAATCTGACAAATATGATGCCTCCTTATTTTTAATATCCTCCTAACTTTGTGCTCGATTACATTCAACAATACAATGTGATTGGCCCAAGTCCTGCTCAATCCACATTTGATCAATCATCGTGAACCTCAGGCATTTTAAGTTCACAATATTCACAACATTTAACACACAAAAAAAAAAAAAAAACTTAGAAGATGAGGATGATAATGAAGGAAATCAAGGTCATAAAAAAATGTAAGAGAAGATTGATGACAAACTTCTCATTCATGCATGATTAAGGTTTAATAAAGACCCAATTGTTGGACATAACCAACCGTTGCAAACTTTTTATCAACTGGTTTATGAAAGTTTTGAGGAGGGACAAGCCTATGAAAAGATGAAAAATCCACACAAGCGAACCAGGAATAATGCAAATCTCGGTAGCATAAAATATCAAAAGATATCATAAAATTTGGAGTTCATTACAACCAAATAAAATAACGAGCAAAAAGTGGCACAAATGAGCAAGATTATATAAAAGATGCTCATGATCTATTCAAACAGATTGGGGAAAAATAATGTATGGTTGAGAATAGTTGGTTGATGTTACGTAATGAACCAAAACGAAGGTCTGAAGTTAGAAATATTGAAAAAAGTCAAAGCAAGTGAACAAGGCTCAGCAAAGATGGAACATATATTAGTTCATCTTCAAGTAATGATACATCAATACGCAATGAGGGCAATGAACAAGTTAATCACCCTCCTGATAAAGCAGCAGCTAAAAGGAAGGGAAAAGAAAAATCTCACTATAATGAGGTAATAGAAGGAATAGTTTAAAAGTTGGAAGAATTGAGTAGCATAAGTCAATATAGAGATGAGGCCTTATGAAGATTTAGTGAAATTTAAGAGTTAAAGGAGCATCGAAAGTAGTTTGAGTGGAAGAAATATATAATGTTTGTAGATACATCATCAATGGATGATGCACAAAGGCAGTGAATTGAGGAGAAGCACAAACAAATACTATAAGGAAGTAGCAGCCAATAGCTTTATTTTTAATTAACAAATGTTCTAGTTTCCATCATGAAATTAGTCATTGTAATAGTATGTAATAGTCGATTGTGTCAATTAGCTGTTGTAAAAGTCATTTGTGTCGATGAGTCATTGTAGAAGTCAGTTATGAAAATAATATGTACTAGTTTCGAGCCCATAATTTTATTTGAAATAATAGTTGTTGTGAAGCATAAAGTTGTTGCAAAATATGCATCATTCAAATCAATCGATTAATCAAATTGCAAAAGCAATTGTTATAAGAGTAGCTATCAATCAATTGATTAAAAAAAAAAAAAGGCCGTTGTAAAACTAGCTATAAATCAATCAATCCGGTTGAAATAGTTGTTGTAAAAGTAGCTATTAATGTTTTGTGTATATATAGGCATACAAACACATGCTTCACCATACTCATTTATTTCTCACTTCAAGTAAAAAAAAAATAAAAAAAAAACTACTTTCTTTACTCTCTCATATAATCATGTCAGGTAGCAGTTTTGATTCTAAAATGGGAAAAATGGCCAATGAAGCGATTGAAGAATTATTTCTCCTAAAGTGCAAGCAAGCAGAACTAATTGCTCTGTTGCAACAAATGCTTTCAAGGGTATGAGAGAGTTCTTTTAGAAGAAGGCAAAAGAGAAAGTATATAGATAAAGGTAATGTTGAAGGATATAATCACTTATATAATGACTAGTTCTCAAACTACCCAATATACACCAATGAGCAATTTTGATAAAGATTTAGCATAAGGAAAGCTCTATTCCTTCATAATGTAGAAGTAATCCTAGATTTCTCTTTATAATTCAAACAAAAGAGGGATACCATTGGTAAACTTAGCGCTTCACCACTACAAAAGTGCACCTTAGCTATCCGATTGTTAGCATATGAAGTGGTAGGTGATTCTTTAGATGACTATATATGTATAGTTAAATGCACAATTATAAAATGTATTGAGGAATTTGTTCAATGTGTCATTACTTGTTTCGGTAATGAGCACTTACGTAGGCCTACTGCAACTAATAGCGAATGCTCGCTCATCACTGCAAAGCAATGAAGATTTCTGGATATGTTGGAGAGTATTGACTGTATGCATTGGGAGTGAAAGAATTATCTAATTGCATGGCAAGGCATATATACCCGAGGTGATCATAGTTTTCTAATAATAATGCTTGAAGCAATCTTTATATGACACTTGGATATGACATATATTTTTTAGTATCCTTAGCTTAAATAATGATATTAATGTGTCAAAGCGTTCACCCCTATTTGATGACATTTTAAATGGACAAGCTCCATCATCTTCCTATATTGTCAATGGAAGAAACTATGATATAGGATATTATCTCACAAATAGTATATATCTAGATTAGTCAACATTTGTAAAATTGATTTCATACCAGCGTAGTCCAAAGAAGCAATTATTCACTAAGCACCAAAAAGAATATAGAAAGGATGTTGAGCAAGCCTTTGGAGTGCTACAATCCCGTTTCTACATAGTTCACAAGTTTTTATTGTTATGCCTCGAAATCATAGAGTCGCAACAGTCCTACCGTGTAAACCATTCTATGATAATAACTGACCTTATAGTACTTACCATAAATGTAATTTATACAAGGCGTCGACGACTCCTCGCTTTGAAGTAAACAGTCCAGTTAAGAATTTAGTTACAATAATTATCAAGAATTTTAGTTTAACATACATGATTACATGTACATTCCACAGAACTTTCCAGGAAATTCTACATTAACATATCAGTCCACTAATTTACATAACAATCATCAGTCTTTCATTCTTAAGCAACTAAAAAGACTCTAGTTATACATCAACTACTAGGCGAATTGATCCTCACACCCTAGGCTTAAAAAAAACTAACATCTGGATAGTTGTAGGGCGGCATAATACCCGGAATTCAGAAATCAGGACCTGCAAAAGGATCTATACGGGTATAAGTAACTACAGCTTAGTAAGTTGAATTGGAGACTCATGAATGTATACAAACACAACGAGATTATCAAGCAATTATTTTCATGCAATGCAACAAGCAAGTGTCATCACACAACGTAGTCCGGTCCATTGTAAAATTAGAGAAATTAGAGAAATTTCACCCGCTCTAATTCGGGTTGAGGAGTTTTCATGTTATGCAATAGCTCACAACAAACTTAGATTTGTGCAATGGAGACATTGCTCCTTCTAAGACTATCCTTCGAACCAATGCCCTCATCCTCACTGCGACCTCCTCTTCTGTCACTTAGTTCGGCTAAGGATGAGGAAAAGACCAATTTACTAGCCAGCACTATTTTTATCGAAGGTATCAATGTTTGGTTGGTGAATCCTAATGATCCCCTAACAGGTTGCAATGCATGATAATTTAGGGTATTAAAGTCAAATAAGATTAAATTCCATTTAATGTGTTCAAATAATTTCACACCAATCTAGTCATAACATACAATCAATCACGACACAAATTTCAACACAAATTTAGATACTCAAGCATATGCATAAACTATTTACAATCACAATCATATACAATCCTAAGTCTCCAAGTACCATAAAATAGTACTCTAATACGGTAAAGTAATAACTCAACTTACTTGGAATTCTCGATCGCCCAATTACTTAATGGCAGGTTAGTTCGTCTCTAAATATCCTATAATACAAATATGTCTTTTTAGTACTTATACTTTGATGATACATATTCTAAATTATAATTTAACTGATTTCTCCATATATACCTATTATTTACTAACGATTCATTTTACCTTATTTCGGGATTCAGTTTCTGAATTAGATTTTAGTTTTGATTCTACATTGTCTCTGATTATGAGGAATTCTAAATATGCTTGAGTCTTAATGTGAAATTAATCACATTAAGCTCGAGTATTCTAATATCATATTGGGTCTCAATTTAGTGTTCTAACCTATTCGATACACTCTAACCTTAATTGGGGTATCGGATTTATTCCCAATGTGAGAAAATCTTATATTTTTTATACAATTACCCAAAATTAAATTTTATTTTAGATTTATTATGTACTGATTTTTATTATTATATTATCCAAATAAACCTAATTTTTCATATTTATTAAATTTCCAATTCTACATATTCCTAATTTCCTACAATTACTACATAATTCATATATTAATTACACTTAACACTCCAAATACTAGGATTATGCTTCTACATCTGAGATTGACATTCTTAAATATCTAATTACCATCTAAATCAGTAATTAATCACTTAATCACCTAATTAACCCAAAATTATTTAATTTTTTTTCATTATTTTAGAGCTAAAAAATTTCTTAAAATTTTCAAAAATTAAATTAAAAAAATGACTTTATAGCACTGTTCTATATTACTTAAACATTCTACATGAAGCCTATTTATTTCTAATTCTAATTATGCTTGATTTTGTTTAATTCCTTAAGAACCCTATATTTATATACGTGATTAAACTTAATTGCTATTTTTCCCTAAATCTATATATAATAAAACCTCAGAATAATAAATTTCATAATTTTCTGGGCAAAATAAATAAATTTAAGAAATTTTACAATATCGGAGCAAATGTAAGACTTACCCAGTTCGATGGCTTTTAGGCCTCCAACACCAGTTTAGGTATGTCGACCGGTCTAGGCAGTAGGTTTAGAGTGGAGTGGTGGTGGTGGTTCGGTTCCAGGTGGTAGTGATGTATGGGTTTGGTCATCTTCTTTCCTCTATACAAATTTGGGGAAATTTTCTAAAAACTCTAATTTTTCCTTCAAATTTCGATGCTCTCAATTTTTTAACACTTCTAACTGTCTAAATGGTTCTGTAATTTTTCTTACTATTTATAGAGCCTTATAGTAATTATTATGCATTAATTAGACAAAACATTGCACAAATCTCTTAAATTTTGCCTTTTATATTGCTTGTTTTTTATTGGTTAATTTTTCTTCTTTGATTCCTGACCTACCACGACCAAATCCAAGTCATTCACTATTCCTCTGATTTTTTTCCTGATTTTTTCTCAATTATTTAATAAGTTTCTAGCTAATTTCAAGTCATTTAAGTAATTTCGCATATTTTTATCTACACGTAAATACATGTAGGATACATGCGAATATCCCTAATTATTATTTAAGTCATTCTATGATTTTTAGTATACATATAATCTATCTTTAACAATTTATTAGTTATTAGATTACACTTTTCGCCTTTTCGATAATTAACAAGTATTATACTTAAAATTTAAAAATTTTATAGTCTCTTATTTTTTTACTTATTTTCTTAAATTCAAGTTTACAGGGTTATTTTTACTAATATTTTTATCTATAGTTTTGAATTTAAGTTTGAACGGATCCTTTAACCGATCACCCTAAACTTTATATACTAAGTTCGATCCTACAATTACTTGGCTTAACTTTAGGGCTTATATTCATGTTTTTAGAATCAAAAGGATATAGGGAAAAT
This sequence comes from Lumnitzera racemosa, assembly GCA_024138005.1. Lineage (NCBI taxonomy): Eukaryota > Viridiplantae > Streptophyta > Magnoliopsida > Myrtales > Combretaceae > Lumnitzera > Lumnitzera racemosa. The sequence continues at coordinate 87,153,697 of JAMXBC010000012.1, forward strand.
TATGAGAGCATGTATAATCCTACATAATATGATTGTTAAAGATGAAAGAGATGCCTATAACTTTAATTTTGAAGTTTTAAATTATGAATCGGGAGACACTATTAATTTGTTACTTCATATCTCTCACAATTACATTGCAAATTATGTAATATATATCCAAAATAATATTCAAATTTGTGATCAATTAAAGAGTTGTCAACTTCATAACAACTCGATTAAATACGTATGACAGCATTTCAAAGCTACAAATTAATGTGAAATAGTTGTAATAAAAATTTGTATGATTCCTTTTCATGTTTCTTTTGTCTAATTTCTACGTATGTCTACTTGCATCAGTATTAAATTAATTTATTTCCAATATTTCAAATATATAATGCCATCAAGTAGATTTCAATTTAATTTATGATTTTTAATGTAATAATTCAATATATATTAATAACATACAAATAAAATATTAATTGTTGTAAAAATATAATATTAATTAATATTATTACTAATATAATAATATTTATTATAATGTATAAAATTACATTTGTTGATACTAAAATTATACTTACAAAATATTAAAAATACTGCTTTAATGGTTATTCTATATGGCCCACAAAAAATATAGAAAAGTATTAAAAAAATTTGGTGAAGGAACTTAGAGATAAAGTGCCAAATACCTTAAAGTGCAGAGTTTTTGAAGAAACTGATGTAGTAGTACAAGAAACTTCTAGAGTTCTTATGAGATAAAGATACTCTTATAATCTTAATTCTCAGCTATTAAGTTTTAGATCTTAAAATATTGAATTTTTTCACATTTAAGCTTTCATTATATTGAATAGCAAGAACAAGCAAATTGCAGCGTTCTAAGTGCCTTTAGTTGTCATACCAGTGATCCCATTCCACTTATAGTGTCATTTTACAATAATATATGATGAGAATCAAGCTACGAGACCCCTGACTTGCAGCAGAGCTCTAGGACTAAAAGGACTAACACAACGAATCCTTATATTCTAACGTATCCCTGTCGAGGCCGAATACTTACTTGTTGTGGTATGTGATCTCCTTTTATTCTGTGGTATGTAGAGTTAAAGATTATTCTCTATTGCCGAGCCAATCAATCACTCGGTATCATCCTTGCCAAAAAGTCGAGAGAGAGAATTTGGACTGATTAAACCATCCCTGCTCGGACAAACCCATATATCTGTGCCTTTTGTCCACATCTCCTAAGGACCCCACCAATGCTGCATCGCCACATGTATAGTATCATACGTAAAATCTGTAACACTAATGATTGTTTTTCATGTATATTCATTTTTGCCCCTTTGTAACATGTACATTGCCCATTGCCCATTTAGGAAATATCATTTTTGTTTTTTCCCTTTTGGGTAAAATGCCATAGTTTACGAGTATAAATACCCCTATGCTTATAGTTATAACACATCAGATTTATCTTCAATATACCTTTTGAGTATTTTTTTCCTTACGTAAACATTATTGTTTACTTTTGGTATCACTTTTATTCTTTCCCTTAACCAAGGTTAGGTGGTAAGTAACTTCATTGGACCAATTCGTACGTTATATCGAATTGTGTCGTAAGTTCTCAGAAGTTCCATTAGTGTGTCATATTTTTTGGAATTGTTCGTAGGTTTTTGCTTACTATTTCATTCGTCATTGTCATTCTTTTCGCAGTTTCCCCATTAATCTTTTTCAAGCTTTCTACAAGCTCAGACCCATCCAGCAACCGACCTTATCTGTTCTTGATCACGGTTTCCACCATCTTGGTATCAAAGTAAAGGTTTTTTAAGAGTTGTAGTTAGTTCTTCTTGAGTTTTGTTTTGTGTTTATGAAACAAAGCAAGTTATTATATTCACTTGACTACTGTGTTATTAGCTATTCACTTTTGAAATATTTGTTTGAATTTTAAATATGTGAGGAAAATGATAGACTCAAACATGAATATTGATACTGGTGATGACATTGGAGTTGTCCACTATGGACAACGGTCTCAAGGAACTCCCAAAAGCATTGATAAGAGGCTTGATGAGGTAGCCAACCTCTTGGTAGATCTGACTCGAGTTGTTCGTGCATTGTTTTTTCAACCCACTGAGGTCGCAGAAAACACTTCACAAGCTGCTCAACTTGTTAAAGGTACAAAATTAACTCGACCATTTCAAGGCGGAGGAGTTAGCAGACGAGTAAGGCGAATGATAAACTTGAGAGAGCTTGATGAGGAAGAGAAAGAATATTTTGAAGAGGAGCGTGTATGAGTCCCTAGAACACCTAACCACATGAAGCTTCAGATTTCGAGTTTCAATGGATCTGGGAATGCCGAAAAATATTTAGGTTAGGATGAGAAGGTGGAGCGTGTGATTGATTATTATCAGTACTTCGAATTACGAGAAGCTGAGGACTGCTTCTATTGAATTTTACAGATATGCCGCCATGTGGTGGGTAGAAGAATTTTCAGGCCATGAGAAGAAGAGAGGGGTACCGAGAGATTAATACTCATAAACAAATTAGTATCGAGTACATATCTCTGAGATACTTTCACTTGTCTTTAGAAGCTAAGACAAGTAGGCCGAACTGTTGATGAATATGTTCAGGAATTCCAAATGCTTATGATACGATGTGAAGTGGAGGAACCATTAGCTCGAACAGTCTCCAGATTTGTTACTGGGTTGGGAGAAGACATTCAAGATGTTGTGGAGCTCCAATGATTTAACATGATAGATGAAGCTGTTAGGATTGCTTATCAGGTAAAGAGGCAAAGAAGAAGCCAAGTAGCGATCAGAGTGTCGACTAGCTAACTTGAACAAGCAAGTCACCAGACTCTGTTAAGTATTGAGCTGAGCAAAAAAGCGAACCTAAAGATATAGTACCGATTTGAACGTATGAGAAAGGGCAAGAGTCTGGCAAGAAGACCGCTAGATTAAATGCTTTAAGTGCCAGGAATTTAGACATATGGTTGCTCAGTGCTCGAACAAAAGGGCGATAGTCATTAAGGGAGACATCTTGAAGTTAAACATAGAGAGTACAAATGAGGAACATGAGGAGGAGGAGGTTCCTACCGAGAATAAGAATGCTTAGAAAGAGTTGATTGAAGAAGACGTGTATGCCAAGGACTTAGACTAGCTACTCATGATTGTTCGACGCACTATGAATGTAGAACCCTTACAAGAGGAGGAGCAGAGAGAGAACTTATTTCATATCACCTATAAGGTGAATGAATAGACGTGTCCCTTCATTGTGGACAGAGGGAGCTGCACCAATGTGGCGTCAGCCTTCCTAATCTCAAAACTGAGGTTGCCATGTTGCATATCCGAAGCCATACAAGTTGCACTGGTTAAGAAAGAAGGGAAAATTACATGTCACTAGGAAAATACTACTGCCGATCATTATTGGCAATTACTCTGACCAAATTCTCTGCGACGTATTGCCCATGCGCACTTCCCACATGTTGTTAGGAAGACCGTGGCTGTTTGATAGGAAAGTCATCTATGACGGTTACAGGAATACCTACATCTTCAAGAAGGATGATTGGAAAGTCATTCTAAATTCGATGCCACTAAGAGAAGTTCACAAGTTATAGACGAAACTTACTCGTAGATTGAAAAAGACTCTGGTGATAAGTAGAGCCGAGTTTCGAGAGGCCATTAATGTCGATGAGCTAACCTTCTTTTTAGTTAGGCAACTACTGGAAATAAAGCAGCGGATGATTTACCCAAGGAGGTGAAGGAACTGTAAGATGAATATGCTGACCTATTCCAAGAACAGTTACTTAAAGGGTTGCTCCCAACCCGAGGCATAGAGCACTATATTGATTTCGTATCCGGTGCTGCACTGCTGAATAAGCCAATTTATCGGATGAATCCCAAGTAGGCTTCTGAGCTTCAATGTCAAGTCAATAAGTTGCTGGAAAGAGGATACATGAGAGAGAGTCTAAGCCAACTTGGTGGATGTATATTGATAACCGAGCCGTAAACAAAATCACAATCAAATATAGGTATCTAATCCTGATGTTAAAAGACATGTTGGATGAATTAAGTAGAGCTAAAATTTTCAGTAAGATTAATCTCAAGTTTTGTTACCATCAAATTCGCATGAGGCTAGGAAACAAGTGGAAGATTGCGTTCAAGACTCGACATGGACTTTACGAGTAGAGGGTCATGCCCTTCGACTTATTGAATGCCCCGAGCACCTTCATAAGGCTTATGAACCATGTGTTAAGACATCTCATCGAGAAGTGTGTTATGGTGTACTTCAACAACATCCTGATCTATAATGCGGTTATGTTGAGTCATTGTGAATACATCGAAGCAGTCTTGAATATTCTCCATGTCGAGAGGTTATTTGGCAACCTAAAGAAATGTTACTTTTGCTAGGAAGAAGCGGTATTCTTGGGCTAGTAGAGGAGGCTTACGAGTCGATAATGAGGAGATCCAAGCAATTGTTGAATAGCTAACCCCTACTACTTGTGCCAACGTGTGAAGTTTTCATGAATTAGCTTCATTTTACCAAAAGTTCATTAAGAACTTCAGTTTTTTCGCTGCACCACTTACTAAATTAACAAAGAAAAACACCGACTTCCAATAGAGAGAAAGAGAGGAGAGGAGTTTCACCAAGATAAAGAAGAAGTTGACCTCCACCCCAATATTAGTGCTCTCTAACTTCGACAAAATTTTTGAGCTATAGTACGACGAATCAAGTATTGGAATAAGCGCTGCCCTGATGCAGAAGTGGCCAACCAATTGCCTTCCACAATGAGAAGCTTTGAGGACCCCAATTAAATTAATTTGTGTATGACAAAAAGCTCTTGGCACTAATCCAAGCACTGCAAGTGTGGCAGCACTATCTACTGCCGAGAGAATTTGTCATATATACCGACTACAAGTCACTGCAGTACCTCTGAAATCAGACTAAACTATCTAAGTGACAGGTGAGATGGGTTGAATTTCTTAAGAGATTTAATTTTGTGATCAAATACAAATAAGGAAAGAGCAACGTAGTTACAGATGCTCTTTCGAGGAGGCATGTGCTCTTGTCAAAACTGTAGACTAGACTGTTTGATTTTGTGGTTATCAAAAAACAGTATTCCGAGAATCTACACTTTGGACCAATAATTTTACGATGCGTAAATAGGAGGACAGTAGATGAGTATTATGTAGAAAATGGCTATCTGTTTCTAAAGGGGAAATTATGCGTGCTAACTTGTTCCCTACGGGAATTATTAATTAGAGAAGCCTAAAGTGGCGAACTCTTTGGATCTTTTGGAGAGAGGATAACTTGTGAACTATTGAATGGCTAATTCTTTTAGTCGAGAATTCAAAGAGATGTGCATCAAGTGGTCAAAAGTTGTGCTACGTGCAAGAAGGCCAAGTACCGAACCAAATAAAGGAAAGTAATGCCCCTACCAATTCTGACAAGGTCGTTGACTGAACTAAGCATAGATTTTGTTCTCGGACTGTTAAGAACTACTCGGGGAAAAGATCTTGTAATGGTCGCCGTGAATCGGTTCAGTAAGATGGTACATTTCGTACCCTGCACTAAAACTAGCGATACTTTGACTATTACTTCTCTTTTCTTATAGGAGGTTGTACGGATACACAACGTGCCGAAAAGTATAGTCTCCAATAGAGACCTGAAATTCTTGAGCCATTTCTGGAGAACCCTGTAGCGTCAGCTGGGAACTAAATTACTTTTCAGCATCTCATGTCACCCCTAAACCGACGGCTAAACAAAAATGGTTAATCGTACTTTGGGTTCAATACTCCGAACTGTAGTGGGCAAGAACTTAGCTAATTGGCATTTCTGCCTACCATTGGTCGAGTTTGCTTATAACGGGATCGTATATGACACCACTAAGTAGATTCCCTTCGAAGTGGTCTATAGATTCGATCCCGAGTTGCCCTTCAACTACATCCCTTTACCATACCCGTGCAAGAGGACCTCGACGCTTCGGTTAGAGTACAATCTCTTCAGCAAATCTATAATAAGGTCACTTGGCATTTTGACCAAACTACCAGAAGATTGCATGAAAAGATCAAGGGTTAGTAGGCCAAATAATTTCAGTCGGGAGACTTGGTATGGCTATGCTTCAGCAAGGAGTGGTTCTTGAACAGAAGGAAGAACAGGTTACCTGCAAAGGCGGAAGGACCTTTCAGAATTCTCTAGAAAATTCATGACAATGCCTACAAGTTGAAATTACCTGAGGACTATGGGGTTTCTGATGCCTTTAACATTGCCGACCTCAGTCCATATTATTTTGCCAGAGGAGTGAGCAAATACCATTCGGATTTGATCCCAAATCCAAAATAACTCAGAAGGAATTATGGGAATCAAGTTACATGACTCTTGACCCGCAGCCAAGTCTGAGGACTAGAAGGGCTGGCACGATGACCGCCTTTTATTCTGTGGTATGCCGAATTAACGATTATTCTCTATTGCCGAGCCGACTAATCACTGGGTATCATCTTTGCCGAAAAGTCGAGAGAGAGAATCCAGATTGATTAAACCATCCCTACTCGGACAAACCCATATATTCGTACTTTTTATTTGCATCTCTTAATGACCTTACCAATGCCGTATCGCTATGTATACAGTATCACTTGTAGAATCTGTAACATCAATAATTATTTTTCTTGTATATTCATTTTTGCCCCTTTGTAATATGTATATTACCCATTTAGGAAATGTCTTTTTTGTCTTTTCTCTTTTAGGCAAGTTGCCCTAGTTTATGGGTAGTAGTTGTAATACATCAGATTTGTCTTCAATACACCTTTTGAGTACTTTCTTCCTTGTGTAAACACTGTTGTTTACTCTCGGAATCACTCTTATCTTTTTTTTAAATAAGGTTAGGTGGTGAGTATCCTCATTTGACTAATTTGTACGTTATATCAAATTATGTTGTGAGTCCTCAGAAGTTCCATTGATAAGTCATATCATCTGGAGCTGTTCATGGGTTTTTACTTACTGTTTCATTCATCATTGTCATTCTTTTCGCACTTTTTCCATTGATCCTTTTCGAGTTTTCTGCAAACTCGGACCTATCCAGCTACCGGCCTTGTCTGTTTTTTGTTACAATTCACACCTATATATATATATTCACACACACACACACATAAACATTTCAAAGGAGAAGGATTAGGCATGTTGTGCAGTGTAATGGAAAAACAATGATGATGCCATTTGTCCAAAAGTGTATCTTGAATGAAAAAGAAAAAAATTATGAAGATATAAGAGTAGAGAGAATAGGGGTTAATGACGAATATCATTCTTTTCTATTCTAATTTAAGGGTAAGATTAGAAGTAATATATGAGGTTTTACAAGATAATTCCCTCTTAGATATTTATATTTCTTTTCTTACTTTTTTTCCTAAGGGAAAAGATGTAAGAAGATAATTAAGGAATCCTTAAATGTATGAAGCACCGTCCCCTTATTCTATATTCAAATATAAAACATGGAACATAAAATGAAACTCAAGATATGCTTAATTACAATCTAAGACACTAATCGTCGTAAATAAATTAACATAAATAATTTTAAAAATATAGTTCTCAGTTATTAACTTTAAACATTGCTCATTCACTTCACTGAATAGAATGAATGAGGAATGGAATTAAAATTCCTAAAGAATATAATAAGGTTGCAATACCTATTATTTTATTTAGTTGAATTTATAAGTAATTTAAGAATAGATCGTAATAGAATATTAATAACTAAATTACCCTCGGTTTATCTTCCTTTTGAACCAACCCCAAAGTAATTAGTAACGACAGCGGCTGCGGTTGCAGCTGCAGCGACGACAATGGTGATGGTAGGCAATAATAGTGGTTGTAGAGATGGCAGTGGTGATAGTGGTGGTAGTGGCAACAATGATAATGGTTAGTGGTGACAAGTTTATGTTATGGTAGTAGCAACGATAATAGTGGTAATAACAGCTACAATAATGGTGATAGCAACGGTAGTAGTGACAGTTGGTAGTAGCAATGGTAGTGATGGTGGTGGAGGTAACGGCGATAATAATAGCGGTGATAGTCAAAGGTGGAAGTAGTGGTTAATAGTAGTAATGGTAGTGTTGGTGGTTGTTTAATTGAGATGAGGTCATTTTTAAAAAAATATATAAAATTTCGTAAGTAATTATAATTCATTGGTTGAAGTAAGAAATTCATATTACTTGAATCAAGTAATCGTGATTTTTATGTAATTGTGATTCAATAATATAAAACAAAGTGGATGTCATAATAAGAACTAAAGAAGGAATGAAATTTTTTTTTTTTTTTACGTGAACGAGGTATTAATGATTTAATGATAGCAAAAGGGAGAAACGGAGGCCATTTTTCATGTCAAACTTGATAAGGCCTAAACTCCAAGGAACAATGCTTTATAGACCATTAGTATTCCATTAATTGAATGCCCTTTAAGACCGAGTACAAAAACTAAGACAAGGCTATTTTAGATGTATTTAATTTATGGGAAAATATTTTCTTTTATTTTCAATAATTATTTTATTTAAAGTTTCACAACTGTCAAATGTCATTATAGTAACCTAATAAGATTATTGTTTAATGACCGTTGGCAGAGTAAAATGATGGGAGATAAAACTAGCAGCCGTTGGCCGTGGATCGTAATGATAGTTCATCTCTAGATGTCAATGGAAAATAGTGGCAATTATTTTCCGACTTTAGAAAAGGAAATCACCTTTCTCATTTTCTAATTGGTATTTTGCATGGTCATCGAACATTCTCACCAGTGGTCAGCTCTTACTGTTGATCGTAATGATTATTCTCGCGTAATGCATAAGGGCATGGATCAACATAACGAGGAGAGATTTGGGTAACATTATTTTCTTTCAATTGTAAATGCACCTCCCTGTGTACTCTTTTATCCTTTAATCCGTTATCTTTAAACTCAACTATTTAAAACCTTAAATGTTCAAAGCTGTACTGTATGATCGTTTTATTCGTGATAAAAATAACAAAAGGAAAATTAAGCACTACAAGATATTCAAAAACTAAAAAATATATATATGTAAAAACGGAAGTTTTCTTTTCTTCTTTCTAAATTTTATGTATCTTTCTTTCATTTTATTTACTTATTTGTTTTTATCAAGAGCAAAATGACCATACAAGGGTCTAAAAATACGTTTCCAGAATATTGAGTCTTTTTTCTCGCTAACACTCAATTTCGAAAAAAGATGTGCTAAAAACCCATAGAATAAACTTATCTATGTATCTACAATCTATCTTTTTTCTGTGTTTTTTTTTTTTTTTGGAGCGAACAATAGAATAAGTTTATGGTGTATTTGTAATTTACTCCTTTTTTTTTTTTCAATATAGTATTGAACAAATTTGCTTTTCCTAATTGGATATACGATTAGAATAATTATTTGGGTATATGCCCACCTATGTGCGAAGGGATGATATGATTGTATCGTTCAATAAAATAAAATAAAACCTAAGAGGAAATTGCAATTTGAGATTATACAACGAGTAATTCCATAAAATAACTTTTCTATCAATTCAATGTGGAATTAAATCTTCATAAAAGTATCCTTATAAAATCATAAATTAATGTGAATATTCTTAGAATCATAAACCATTTAAGAAACTAAATTAAATGAAAGAAATTCTCAAGCACAGTGAGTGAGTACATCTTAGATAAAATCTGGCGTATTCTTTTGAAAATAAAACTTTTGGCTACCATTTATTCCAAATAATATTTCATGTGCAACAGAAAGTTACTGTTACTGTCGGTGCCACCTAAAAGAGATTGCACGATCCTCTTAAGAGATTTAAGAACTCAATAAGCAAGCTTTAGCCCCAACCCACCCTTGCCCTGTAAATTACATCTTGACTGGAAATGCTGATTTTTGGCTCGTAATAATCTTAAGTCTTGTGATCTTGCTCCAATAATAGAGATAAAAATGAAAATGCCGAGGTGGATCAGGCAGCGGCAAATCGTTCTGTTAAGTGGGAGCCCGAACCCATCTCTCATATCCCTTTGTCCCCATAGGTCTATCAAACACTTCCGACGTCATGGGATCATGTGAAGCCATGATTGATAATCCAATCGTACCCCTGCCTTAATGTCTGCTGCATCGCCTTCATGCAGCAGTATAACAAGATGCGCCTACTTATTTATCCAAGCAGTATCTCTGCTTTCTATGTCGATAACAAGCCTCTGCACGCTCAAGCTTAACTTGGCTCCACCTCCTGTTGTTCTAAAGCATCAATTATGAATTTTCTTGTGATAATAAAAAACAACTAATATAACATCAAATAAGGCCAAAACCATCGAAACCACTGCAATAGCAGAATAAATTATTTTATGCATCATCTTGTACGTATTATACACGAGACAATTGAAATGTTCTTTATCACAGTAAACTAAACAAGAAGAAACTCGTAGACATGTTTTCTTACCATAAGGCATTCCACGAGGTGGGAATTACTGGATGAACATCTAGGTCACATTTTTCTAATAGCTACCATTTCAAGTTCTAACGGAATCAAGTCGAGGTCTCCACACTCCCAGTCTATACTTGTGGCTGTATTTCAGAATTAGCTTTCTCTGCAAAAAGCCAAAAAGGAAGAAAATTCAGCAGTCTTCAAACGGGGTAGAGGCCGGGCAAGTAGGCCGAACTGTTAGCACTATGTTTCAAGCACGTATAGATTTTTACATGCGTGTTGTGTGAGATAAACAACTATACAAGAAAGAGGGAGGAAAGGAGTTGGGGAAGAAAACAGAAGCAACATTAAACTTCAACAGCATCAAGGTTAGACAGCCTGCCTCTCATCAATGGTTGCTCTAATCCATCCTTAATTACTATTCAGAATAGTAATAATAATAATAATGTCTTCCTTCAAGATAAGGATGAAAAGGCACAAATGAATATTTAAATGGCAAAGAGATGCCTATGTTTGAGATTCTGAATTTTGTATATCGCACCAAAGACCATTGCATTCTAACTTCTGAGGAGGAAGTTTCATACAGAATGACGGTGCAAGTAGTCAAAAGAATAAGATAAACTTGTGGTACTAAAATTGAAATCTCCTCAAGCATGGAGAAGATGGAAAGTAAACGCTTTAGCGACACGAGGGATAAATATGTTTTGAGTGATCGCAAGTGATTGATATCCATAACAGTATTACCGACAATATTACTAACACTAATAGAATATGATGATAAATAATGCACATAAAATAGTCTAAAAAAGGTTAAAGTTTCCTTAAAATCGGCCTTTGTACATCAACTCTGTAGATATACCTAAAAAGAGATCATTGAATGTTTTCCTAAAATGCAGAAACTTACTGGGAGTTTAGACACGTTGGATTGGATAGGCCAAATGGGATAATCAAGGTCACTGCCTTCTCTCTAACCAATATATGGCTTATCTATTTGGGTAGCAGTGGTGTGCAGACAAATGCAGAGACTATTTAGTATAAGCATGGAGTCAAAACTCTTGGACAGAGAATTCTTTATGAAACCCAGTTTTTCCCTTCCATGTACCTAAAATGATTCCAACAATGTGCTTACTTGTAGGTGGACCAAATGGCATCAACAAAGATCCAAGAACAAAACAAGACTTACAAGAGAATTTAACAATCAAAAGAAACCGTGAAAGCAAAGTGTATTTCCTACTTGGGTGTAAAGCAACCTCAGACTTGCAGTTGCTTGCTGTTTTGTTCCTCTAAATTTTATTATGTTTCTCAATCATTTATGGAATAGATAATTAGACATCATGAACAGTGTTATATAAGCTAATGTCTGACTTCTTAAACCTGTAGTGAAGCCATGTTGTTTATTCAAAAAGTGCGAACAACGAACAGGCATAAAATTTCAGCAGTCCAACACCGAAAATATGGGCATACGCTCAAGTGAAACATCTGTAGCATCGCAAAACTTATTTTGTATTTTTTTGACCAAAAGCAAACCCTTATTTATTGCACTTAAAAACACATGATTGCAAGAACGTAGATTGCAGGGCCAGTTTATACTATTCATATACCTCTAGCAACTCCAGCACAAAAAATACTACATTAAAAGCGGCTATGATTTCTTTGGTGAGGGTTGAAATGGTTGCAATGACGATTTACCTGTTTGCAAGGTATCTCAAGTTTCTTCAACTTAAGAGTGCGGGCAACAAGCAAATTGTTGACGTCACGAAATTCGGATTCAAGCTTGGCTACATGAGCTTCAACACCTCCACCAATGCCATGCAAAAACTCTGTTATGCCAACCTTCGCTGCGAACACGAAAGATTTAAGGTCAAGTAAGAAATTAGCATGCAAATTGGAGGGAACACTAAACAAAAACAAACTTTCAGATCGTTAATTGACCTATCATTCCCTCTCATATCCTGCATATATAATAAGAAAATTCAATCCAAATTCTACAGACGAATTTGCAGCTTTAATGAAACATAACAGATTAAACCAACAACCATTGTTATGAGGAATGACTACAGGCCACTACCGTGGCAAAATAGTTGCAGCTTAGCAGCAATCGGGAAAGCAAATGCAAAAACATAGTTTTTGGATTTTCGTTGCATATTGGAATCGAAATCACGAGTTGTCCCCATTTTCCATTATGCTAGTGTTCTGGAGACATTTAACGGAATCCCTAGAGAAAAGTTCTGATTAAACTAAATTTTACCCGCATAAATAGATGGTTTGGAGAAAAATTTAGCGAAACTAAAATGAAATGAAGGCGTTGTTATTGGAGCAGAAGCTCCTCTCATGGCCGTTGCCATCGCCATGGCTGCTCTCTCTCTCTCTGTCTCACTCGCTTCACCCTCTCGCTCACTTCTAGTCTAGGGCTCCATTGTGGCATGGACCCAATTCGACTTAGCCTTTTTTTTTTTTTTAATACGTGAGATATTTTTTACACTATTTGTGTGTATATATATAGATATATATAGAGAGGTGCATGTATGTATTTATATTTTAGCAAAGCAAAGCAAATATTGGTGTAAATTAATATATATTTAAAAATGATTTTTGAAAATTTTTATTATCTAAACGGTATAAAATAAATGATACAAATTTTATCAAGCACATAATTATTTTGACCGATTATTATAGGCACATGAGCTATTTTATACAACCATTCACCATTCGCCAATTAAGTATAACTTATCTCAAGTTGATAACCAAAAAAGCTAGGGATGTACAAATGGTGGGGTCACATGGCCTCTTTTTTATTTTTCTATGTATTTCTATATATTTTTCATTATTTTCAAATCATTTTATATTTTATTTAAAAATTACACATGAATCAATGTGGTGTTATCATGTATGCTTATTAAAAGAAAATTTAATGAAAAATGACTTATTTGATAAAAATTTAAAATATTAAAAACTAAAATAAAATTTTTAAAAAGTTAAGAAATTAAAATAAAAAAAGAGGTAAACATTAAATTTTTTTTATTTTTTCTTAAAAAATAATATTAAATTGTATAATAAACTAAAATTAATAAGAGATTAAAAAATTCAAAAGGTAAGAAAAAAGAAGATATATATACGATCCCATCCTTGTTTTGTAAGGGTTAGATCGTGTCTATCATTTCATTCTTAATTTACATTTATTTAAATTTAAATAATTAAATTAATTGTGAATTCAATAATTTATATCTAAATAAATATATATATTAATTATAAAATGGAAGGTTAAACAGATTCTATAATAATAAGAAACGAGAACTTAGAAGCTCTTAAGTTGCAAAAAATTATGCGAGCTATAACTATCTAAGGTAACTACTTTAAGGTTAATCAGAATTTAACACATCCTCAAATGGATGGAAAATTTAATGAATTTAAAGAAAAACCTTTTTAACCAAAAAATAAATGTTTTTGGATATTAAATTAAGAAGGTAGGTAAATGTTTATGATTAATAGTGTATTCCACATAATGGAAAACTATGGAAATTGAAGAAACTAAAATTAGTAGATATCTTGTATTTGGATTTAAAAAAAAAATTGAGGGTAGAAATAAGGAGAAATAAGTTTAAATGTTTCCACTTTTAAGGCTGACTAGTTTCCTACTTTTGGTAAGAAAATAATGGAAAGAAAATTACAAGAGTATCCTTAAAAACAAAATTAAATATATAAAGTTTAAGGATACTTTTGTCCATCAGTTACATAAAATGAAAACGTTTCCTTTTGACTTCTAAATAAGAGAAGAACTTTATATTTCCTTTTTTTTTCCCCTCCCCACATATTTCCGTTGATTTTAACAAACACAATGTAAAAGTCAATCTTTCTAAATATCCATGTATTTTAAATTGGAAATCTTTGCTCATATCTAGTCACATATCATAATTTATAAGAAAAAATAAAATATAAGATATATATAAAAATTTCTATGTATCTAACAATAAATAATTGCCTAATATACCTGTGATAATGGTGGAAGAATTGATGGAATTAGTCTCCAAATATGTGCCCTAATTACACCCTATATTCAAGAAAAAGAAAGCCTTGTCTCGCAAACTTGTATTTTCATAATTTCATCCGATTGAGATTAGAACAATAACACAACATTTTCTTTTCTTCTCCAGAAGACATAGGAACCGTTATTTGCAATGTATAACTAATACAGGTTATATCACTCCTACAAATTGTATATATAACACTTACATTAACAAGATGCAACTACTTATACTTATTTTAAACCAGCATAGTAAAATGGATGTTTACTAATAAAACTAATCCACATTGACATTAAGCAGCCACAACTACTTCAGCAAGCTTATCTTGGGAGTCAACCCAGGTTGCTTCATTCATAGTCTAGAGCTTTCACTAGCATATACTATTATAGTCTTATAACATTGACAAATTGTAATAACCTTAGTGTTAAAGATAATGGTTGAGTAAATGTAAATGACATATGTAGTATTTTATATGTGTTAGAAGGATAGAATATGTATCAAGAGTAGAATAGTAAATGCTTACTTTAGTAATGTATAAACAAATGGGAAGGAGTGAGAGAGAATTAGTTAGTTAATTTGTTAGAATTGTTATGAGTTTTATAAGAAGTCTTCTCTATGTAGAGAGAGTGTGTGGGTGCTTAGGAAGATTGATGACTTAATATTCTCACTCTAATTGTAAATGTGCTTCACTTTACAATTAATAGTGAGTATTTGGGATTTATAAAGCGATCTTCTACTCTCTATTGTGCAATGTTCTATTGAATAACAAGAGATTAAACCTACAGGTTATATCACAAATAAATAAGTGTGTTACTGTTTAGTCTATGATTCCTGCTCGTATCCCATTTTACTTACTATTTCCTTTCATTTTTATCTGTGTATTGCTTTACAAAGAACTAAGCCTTGCTAGCCATTGTTATCACAACCCAGATAGTATTTCCGTCGTAGTAGATCACCGTACATTATACAAAGGTCAATGGTTAACCCTTTTGATGGTCATTGGTCTTCCATATGATGTATAAGGCTACTTTTACTTCTAACTACTATTGATCATTTAGACAAATAATATTATAGCATAACAAATATCTTTACTAATTAATTAGACACATTTATCAAATTAAAGGTATAGAACATGATGTTCTCAAAATAATAGTAATAGAAATAAGTAGTCCAAATGGCTATTGAAGGTCTAGCTATACAATATAAAGAAATTCATAAGACTCCTAGCCAAAACTAAGTAGTTCCCTCATTTACTCCGTATAACTCATAGTCCTGTTCCAGCTTGAGACTAACCTTAAGCATTTTGCAACTTGACTTAGTGAAAAGGTAGCTCTACAATAAAAGGAATTTAAAGAGGTGTAAGCTTACACTTAGTAAACTAATCTTTCCAACAAGCCTTACAAGCAATATATAATTAACCATATGAATGCATGTAACAAGCAGTATACCAAATAATATATGTAGTAGCCTAGGAATTACGTGTAACTTAGAAATTTTGCCTTCTTTAATCAGGATTGGAGATTATTAATTAACATAAACCAACAACTAAGCTCTAACACTTAGGTTTTCATTTAAAATTGCACCTATTGTGCTTAAATCAACTTATATACATATACTCATATATATATAAATATACTTTACTAAACACAAAATAAGATCTTTTCAAAAATCTTAGGTCTAGTGATATGGTAGCCTCTGTACTCCACAATCATATGCCTTAAACGAAAGTCACAAGACACGCCTTTTAGCTATATGGTTAGCATATCTGGCGCCAAGTAAGCCCACAAGTCAAGATAGAGACTCATCAACTTGCATAATATACCTAACAAATCTCTTCAAGAGTTCCTACTCCTGTTAGCCCTTCCCCATCTTTTGCATGAGATGGTAGTCTATAATAGTTATAATGCATTTCCATGCTATGTATGACTTATTTTAAATTCATAGTCAAATGATTACTTATGTCTTGTTACTCAGGTGACCAAATAATTTCATACCATAACAACGATATACGAATTAGTAATGTAAGTAATTCCAATTCATATATTATCATTAGGTCGTGCAAACAATCAGGTGTCCATAAACATGCGTTTTACATACCTCTCATGCAATTAATTTAATCATATTATCATTTTAGTGCAACTAAACTACAAACAAAAGTAAGAATTAAGTCATTGGGAGTCACTTACTCTTTCATAGTTGCTAGTTGTAATAATCCAAAGGTAAGTCGTCCTCGAGATCAAAGTCTCATGAACAACGTAAAAGTAATAACATAAGAATTTGATATGTTATAATGTCAACTTAAGATTCTATTAAAATTATACTCTTAACTTAGCCTTAAATTTTTTTCCCCGATTAAGCTAAATCTTCAATTATATGTACTTCCTCATTTTAAATATGATTTTCACAATCTTATAATCGATTTCCATTATTTTTTAGTGTACTTTCATGTATTATGGTAATATTTGAGAGATGGGGCCTGCAATTCAAATTATAGGTGAGAACAGTAGCATCCCTAAAGATTGGGTTTCCTTTTGGGCTTAAATTTGTTATTGGGCCTTTTACTACATTATGAAATTACTGGGGCTTGGGCTTGAGACTTTTATTTGGGCTTATTTACCTCCTTAAAATTGGTTTTTCATTGAATTTTTTGGCTTTATCACTAGCTTGCACTTCTTAGACTTTTAAGTGGCTTTTATGATCAAGAATGGGTCTAATTCTTATTTTAGCATTACCCATCACTTTGGTGGACTTATAAAATTCAATGTGGGCTTTCTATGAACTTTATTAATCTTTTTCTTAAGCTTATCTTTATGGTTTGAAAATTTCATAAGGCCCAATTAAAAGTTTTGAACTCGGTTTTGAGTTTTAGGCCTTTTAACACTTATCTTACTAGTTTTGTTGGTCTTTTTACTTTATTTACTACATTTTAAAGTGTGTTCAAGGGGATTAAACATGTTCTACAAATTTGGTCAATTTGATCCTTTTGGCTCCTAAACTCATTTTTTAACTTAACTCCTTGTTTCCTTAAACTGATGTGCTAAACCGAAGCTTTATACTTACTTATACTTTAACTCATGTTTGTTTTATTCTTTGTAAGTAAATGATTTTAGCATAATATCAAGTAGAAAACATAGAACATGTACATCTCTTAGGCGCTATGCTTTAGGTTAAGCCCTTATGTGATGATTTCTTCACTAAAACTTCATATAATTGCCTTTCCATCACCTAAGGTTAATTTGATGCATAAGAAACTTAATATAAGTGAAGATAACATGTTGATAACCCTTAAACATCTTACGCCTAGCACCTCAGGAAGCTTTACATAAGCTTAGTTTTATGCTTTTCTCAAGTTACGAGGCTATACTACAAGTAGCATATATGTACACAATGAAGGAATAAGCTTAAGCTATTTAAGTTCTACCACTTTATGAAGAAACTTCAAGAAGCTATCACTTAACTTAACTAAGAAAGCTTCTAAAGTATATCATATGTTTACATAAACATAAAATAGAACTCTACACACGGTGCTCTAAAGACATTTAAAGACAAGATATACTTTACTAGATAGATGGGTAATAGTTTGCACCTCTTTAAGCCTCCCTTAGTTCCTTCATTTCGTCCCTCTTCTTTGGTGATCCTTGGCCCCTCATTTCCTATGATTTTGGGTGCTTGTGGGTGCTCAAAATTCCTCCCAAATGGGTGAGTGTAAGGTAGTGTTTGGGGTGTCTCCTTGATGGTTAAAATAGTATGCTAAAATGGGGTAAGTGGCATGTGGTTTTTGTGTGTTTATGGGCGATAGGAGTAGTGTTTCTAGGGAGCTTCTTATTGTTTGTTTTCAAAAGAAAATGAGAAAGCAAGTGAAGTTTTGTGCCAAGGGGTGGAGGCTAGTTTGCTTTAGGATTTCATTGTTTAGATCTTGTCATTTTGATGTATTAAAGTGGTGCATAAATCTAAGGGATGTAACTGTTTGTGTAAGCTTTTTAAGTAGCTAGTAAATGTGATACAACAAGTGTGATAAAAGGTGAAAAGATGGAAGATGGTATGCCATATCCTTCCCTCTCCAATCAGCAGTTTAAGTTGTTGTAAGCTTCACAATTAGTTACTTAAAGTTCGGTTCGTAAAATTTAGGGCGATCGAACAAATTGTCCAATCTAGCCTAAATCTTATGATGAAGCTAGAATTATTAGTAAAAGTGATCACATAAGTTTGAATTTAGGAAAATAAATAGTAAAATGATTAATTAATGTAATATTGAATTTTATGAGAATTATCCGTTATTTATCGGAAACGCTTATAATGAATTCCAATAAATAACGAATTGATAGAAATCAATTAGATGCACACTAAAATCATGAAAAAACATAAATAATATTTAAGAATATTTATTTGTATCATATATGAATTTACATGTAGGTAAAAATACACGAAATTACTTAAAATATGTGAAATATGATAAATTAATACTAAATAATTAAAGAAAAATCATAAATAATTAAGGAAAAATTAAAAATGATTCAAATTTGAGGCATGGCAACTTGGGAATAGAAAAAAAAAATCAACCAATTAAATTTAAATAAATAGAAAGTAGAAAGAAAGATAAGATAAGGTTAATCTCAAGTCAAATTATTGAGAAAAAAAATTTATGCAGCACTATAAATATCCAAAAATTTTCAAAAGCACATTTGGTCTATTTGGAGAGCAAAAAAATTAGCAAGAACCGAAATAATTAGGGTTAGGGTTTATGTATAGAAATTACAAAAAAAAATTTGTACAATTAGGACTTTAGAGGAGAACCAACATCCAACGACAACTTAGAAGTGAACGGCCACCATTAGTACATGGTGGTGGTAGTGCCTAGACCAGCTGACAAGGCTACAGTAACTGGCGGTAGCCACACTAGTGAGTTCGATCTTTTCTCTGATTTTTCCTTTTTTGTTAAAAATACTTAGAAAATTATGAAATTTGGTATTATGATGTTTTTAAGTAAGTAGATTTAGGAAAAAAATATTATTTTGATTTAATTATGTCTAAAAATATATAATGTTTAAGAAACTGTACAAAACTAAGTATGTTTCAATTTAAAAATAAATGACCTTAAGAGCGTAGTTTTAAGCTTAAAATTTTTGTGTAGACTAGTTAAGGTATTTAAAATAGTGCTATAAAACCCTTTTTCAAAAATTAATTTTTAAAAATTTTAAATAATTTTTATGCCTTAAAATGATGCATAAAATGGATAATTTTGGGTTAATTAGGTAAATAAATAGATAATTACTAATTTAGTGCATAATTATATGTTTTAAGATGTTGAAATCTGATGGAGTTTATTATTTGTAGTATTTAGGATGTTAGATGTAATTATTAGGGTATTATGTAATAAATATGTAATAGGTAAAAATAGTAAATTTAAGTTAATTTTGTAATTTAGGGTACTTAAATGTAAATTTTGATTTGGGAGGAATTTAGATATTTTGAAATATTAATTGATATTAGGAAATGATATTTGAAGTAATAGAAATATTAGAAGTGTACCTTATGTATATTTTAGGTGATAATACATAATATGTAAGTAAAAAAATTAATAAGTAAGAAAATATTAGGTTAAAATTGATATTATAATAATAATAGGATTATGTACAAAATCTAGTAATAGACTCAAATTTAGGTGTTTATATGAAATATATAAAAATTTTTCACATCAAGAGTATATTCGGTAGTTAAATTAGGATTAAAATGTACTGTATAGACTAAAACATTGGTTAGAGACCAAAAACGATATTTAGGATATTAAAAAATAATGTGATTAGTTTTACATTATGGGTCAGAATGATTTTTTAAGATTTACGTATAAAATTCCTAAACGAAAATTGAGTTAAAAACCTAATTTAAAAATCAACTTGAAAACTGAATCAGAACTCAACCTAAATGAGAAATAACTTTAAGAGACTTAAAAACTTGAATAATTAAGTATACTTAAACTAAAGATAACATAAAAGAACTTTATAATGAAGTTTATATAAAATAGTTATATACACGCACTAAAACAATATTTGTAATATAGAGATTATCAACGATAGCCTGAGCGAGTCGCACCTCGAGTAAACAAGCGAAGAGTCTAAGTAAGTTGGGATTAATATGTTACTATATTTCGGAATACTAATTTGTAGTACTTGGAGACTTGAAATTGCACTTGATTGTACTTATTCAATTATTTGAAATGATTGAATGCCTTAAACTAGATCCAATTACATATATAACTTGAAATTCTAAATCGAACATCCACAGCAACCAATTACGAGAAACTTGGGGTTCTCCGGCCAAATAATAACCCCTTTGAAAGGGATAGCATTAGATAATATAATTGGTCCTTTCTTCATCCTTAGTCAAACTAAATGATAGGTGAGGAGGTCGTGGTAAGGTTGAAATCAATAGTTTGAAAGTAATTGCGAGAGGAGCGGTGTCTCTATTGCACAAGCATAGATTTGGTCGTAAGTTGTTGCATTAATGGAAACTTCTCAACCCGGATTAAAACGGGCAAAATTTCTCTAATCTCACGACGGGTTGGATAACGTTGTGTGATGGTATTTGCTTAAACATGCATTACATTTAATCAATTTGGTCGACAACCCTGTTTATATTTGCTATATAGTTTTAAGTCTTTGTCTCAATTTACTAAATTGTGGTTATTCACATCCCTATAAACATTGTTGCAAGTGCTAATAAGGAAGCGATTTATAATTACCCTAAAGCTAACAACTGCTGGATCTTGGGGAAGCGAGGATAATAACATGAGAAGTAGTTACACTTTTAAGTTTGGATCTTAACTTTAAAAAATTTTAGTATTATATTATGTATCACTTAAGTAGATTATGATTAGGTTACTAAATATTGTAAATATACTCAAATTATTTATTGTAAATATGTATTTTTCATAATTATACAGTTGAATACTATGTTTAATTTATAAACTGTTTACTTCAAAGCAAGTTAGCCATGAACGTCTTTTGTAGATCAAGTATAAGATAACAATTGTAAGTTTAGTTTCTATGTTAGAATAGTTTGCACGACGAAACTGTTACAACTCTGTCGCTTTGTGGTACAATGGTAGCTTAGGGTATCGGATGATCTCTTGTCAACTCTACTTTTGGTTTAGTCCAAAAATGGTTAAGTTACCTTTTTCTATAAATGGTATAACTTGTGTAAGGAATTAAAGATTATCTTAACTAAACTTATGGAAATTTGTGAGTTTATAAGTTAACTAAGTTCACATTCTTGACTTTAGTTTGTTTAAACTCAAATTGAGAAGGAAATTAGATGGAAAGGTAGCCTATCCTAGTCCTCATACTTATGGCTCTCAAAATTCCACTCTTAAATGTCTTACTTGATTATCTTATTCAAGTGGCTAAGTTGAGGTTTAGTCCTTAAATACTTAAATTACTTAGAATTGGTTTAAGTTTGGTTGGGTTTAGGCTTTCAACGTAGGGTTTTTAAGTATTCAACTTAATGGTTGAGTTTTCGATCAATCATTTCGAGGTTTCAATAAGCTTGAAAGTTCTCGTTACATTTTAAGGTTTAAGGTTTTAGTGAGTTAGGGTTTGTTATTACGTTTTAAGGTTTTCAAATGTTCTAGTTAGTATTAGGGTTATAAATCTTTTCGTTTTAAGGTTTCCATAAAGCTTAGAAATATTCTACTATACTTAGGAGTTTAAGGTTTTCGGGTAACTTCTAAAATCGATAATGACTTTAGAGTTCTCAAGTTAAATTATAATTATAATGTCAATTATTACTAGTCGAATTTTATATTAAGTTAATACTTAGTTTAGTTGATTCTCGAGAATAATTGAAGGGTGTTTCTAACTACTTAGTTTGTTACTTAGAAATTGCAAGGTTTACAATTATTAGATAAGATAGACTTATTTATCATTGCATAAGCAGGACAATAAGCACTGTAAGGTCTTTCTATATGTTAGTGAAAGTCTCGAACTGTGATACTTTAGCAACCTTTTGTTCAAGTTAGGCTAGTGCTTTAATGGCAAGCTTTACTTATGGTTCAATAGGTGGTGCTTTAGCTTCCTAAAAAGCAGTTTTCTTTCCCATCCTTGATACAGATTCAAATATTGCCATAGGCTACACATTGTCATTTACAATTACCTTCTACTAATTCAAATCAATGTCAAATGATTCCACATTCGAATTTGCAATTAAGAAAGAGTATGTCTTACAACATTCCGTATGTACAAGAACCATCTGATAAGGATGTCTATCATTGCAACAATCAAAATAAAAAATGATAGCAATTGAGAAGCATTTTCAATAGTGGAACATAAATCAGTAGCATTAACAATCAGGAGATAGCTTTACAAATGAAATTACATGCCATTGTAAAGCATAATTAAAGCAAATGCTTCTTGTTGAAGCAAACTTTTAGAAATTTCAAGTTTAATACAAATTCTTGAGCCCTGTAAAGTTCACTCTTTCGAAAATATGTAAGACAACAATAACAAAATGAATATGTAGAGTTGATATTGAGACTTAAAAATAGGTAGGCACTCGTTGTATGTAATATTAGATGCACCTCACTTACATTAATAGATAGCAAGATAATTATAAGATATTTATAGAGACATTAATAGTTATAAAAAAATAAGCTAACCTTCCATTTGGCTAAGAACCATATGGATAGCATTGATGCAGCCCTACTAGGGCATCTTAATATTAAGCACAACGGTCTACGTAAAGTAGATAGAGTATTGAGGATTAAGAAACTACAAAAGTAAAATTAGAAGCAGTAGGGGAGTACAGTACAAATGGAAGAATCTTAATCCAATTACAATTGACAAGCATCATATATGGTTTAGTTGTAAGTTTAAGGAAATTAAAATGAGTACACAAGAAAAAAGAAGAAACAATTGTAATAGACAAGACTATAGAAGCATCCATATGCTATGATGTGCTAAAACCCAAATTAGCACACAATCACAAATGCCAAATGGGTTACTAGATGAAGGACAATGTCTTTATTTTTTATGTCTTTTCTAATTTTATTACAATGTTATTACAGTGTCAGTGTCCTTAGTTTATTTATTTATTTTTTATTGTATGTCAATTAGTTTAAGAGAGATATGTATATATCTAGATATGCTTGGATAGAGGTGTTTGTTAAAGGATAAGGACAAGGATAGATTAGATCATGTGCATTAATCTAGGGATAAATTATTTTATGATGAATAAAATTGAGAGATTGAATTTCTAAATTCTCTTCATGATATCAGAGCAAGGTTGATCCTAAATCAACCGAATTAATTTTGCTATGAGTCGAAAATCAAAGATTAATTCAATGATGAGATTGAGGTTTGGATCCTTCAATGAACTAGATGGTACAATACAAAATTGATTAGTGAAGTTAGTCATTCATGAAAAAGGGAAATTAGCCTATTTAACGGGTGCCGCTGCAATACTTGACCAAAAATCTCAAGAATATGGCAAGTGGGAAGTTGCTTCTAGTCCACCATGCTCATATGTCAACCTTACATTGAATAGCAAGCATTATTGTAATGAATTTTAAATTAAACCTAGATTGATTCAAGTGGTGATTAGGTAAGTGAGATGCCTTCTACAGTGGTCATTGCCTAGAAAGGTAAACCCTTAAATCTCTCCAATGGGTTAAATAAGAATCCTTAGATAATTGACATTAGGGCTTTTAACCATATGTGCGATTCATTAGTTTATTTTGAAAAATTAAATACATGTAGTGATTCCAATAAGGTATTGGTAGATAATGGTAGCTATATAGTTGCTAAAGGTAAGGGAAGTATTATGGTCTTTGGTTTGAAATTGAACGAAGTTCTGTTTGTACCTGAACTAAGATACAACTTAATATCTATAAGTAAGTTGGTGAAGGATATGAATTGTCAAGTAATTTTCTTACATAACAAGTGTTTTTGTAGGACTTAGCTTCGAGGAAGATGATTGGCAATGCTAAGGGATGTAATGGCCTCTACTATCTATTTGGAATAAAGTTTAGACTAAGTCGGTCCATGAATTAGTCTTTAGTTTCTATGAAAAATAAATCAGATGTGATGCTTTAGCATGGATGCTTAGGACATCCAAGCTTTGTGTACATGAAGTCCTTGTACCCAAATCTATTCAATAATAAAGTTGTTAGTGATTTCAAATGTGAGTCTTTTGTTCGTGCTAAGTTCCTGAAAAATTCTTATCTTGTACAAATATATATTCCTTCAAAACCATTTCACTTAATGCATGGTGATATCTAAGGTATGGCTCATGAACTAACTTACTCAAGGTACAAATGGTTTATGACCTTCATTGTTGATCATACACGCATGTGCTGGGTATACCTGTTGAAAGAAAATCAGAAATTGATTGTGTATTCAAACAGTTTCATACATTTGTCAAAAATGTCTTCCTTACCAATGTCCAAATACTTATAACTAACAATAAGAAAGAATATCTCTCAATCGAGTTTGAAAATCATCTTGCTAAAAATAGTATTGTCCACCAAAGTTCATGCGTATATACTTTACAACAAAATGGAATAGTGGAAAGGAAAAATTGACACCTCGAAACAACTCGTTCAATGATGTTTACAACCATGGAATCTAATCGATTTTAAGGAAAAGCAATATTGACCTCAGCTTACTTGATTAACCGTCTCCTAAGTAAGACACTTAATATCTAAACACCTTTGAGCACCTTACTCAATTTCTACCTTGATAATCAAGCATTCAATAATCTATCTCTTAAAGTATTTGGATATACCACTTTCATCCTTAATAATCTTTCACATAAACACAAATTTGAAGAAAGAGCTCTAAAAAATATGTTTGTAGGGTACTTAGCCACATAAAAAGGCTATAAATGTTACCATCCCCCTAACAAAATGTTGTTTTGTTACTTCAAATGTGATTTTTTACAATGAGAAACCTTAATAAGGTACCGCATCTAAAGAGAGATATAAGATGAAGGAGGGGAAGTCTGCTTTCTAAGGGGAGAAGTATTTTACCCATTGTCTAATAGTTTACTAAACACAACTCCAAGTTCAAGAAATCTCGAGCTAAACACATTGTTTGAGTCTATTGTGTCTAAATCCATGGAGTTGGATGTGCATAAACAAAGTGAGTTAAGTCTCATTAATCATGAATTGTCCTAACTTACATTAAGTTCTATTCAACTTCAAAGTTCTATATCTCAGTCATCACCTAAATTTTTTTATGTTGCAACTCAGAATAATAAACAACCAAAAAATAAGCTTAGTCTAAATACTATTCTAGAGATACAATCCCTAAGTATCTACATAAGGAGAGGCACAACTCCTTAATAAGGCCAAATCTCTAAACCAAAACTCATGGCCATGCAACTCGAGGAATTGCAACATTCTGATGATTTTGTACAGTAAGGGATACATTCATCATTGCAAGTAGAAGAGGCTAATCACAAGGAAATGGACTTACCCATAGCCTTGAGAAAGGAAAAGTAAGCTTATGTCAAGTACTTCATTGAAAATTATGTGAAATATGAAAATTTTTCACCTCGTTTTCATGCTTTTGTGACACAGGTTGATAAAGTTGGTATTCTGAGAAATATACCTGAGGCATTATTGGATTGAAATTGGAGGGAGGTAGTTATGGAAGAAATGAAGGCTCTCTATCAGAATAAGACATGGGAAAAATTGACCTATGAGAAGGGAAAAAGCTGTTGGAAGCAAGTAGATTTTCGATGTTAAGCACAATTCAAATGAGAGTATTGCTCGATATAAGGCTCAATTAGTAGTTTAAGGGTACACACAGACCTATGGCATAGATTATGAGGAAACATTTGCTCCTATAGCAAAGCTTAACCCCATCATAATAATCTTATCTCTAAAAGCAAATTTGAATTGATGTAAAAAATGCCTTCTTAAATAGAGAATTGGAGGAGGAGATCTATATGAGAATGCCACTAAAATTCACTTCAAGTAACAATGAAGGTAAGGTTTGTAAACTAATGAAGTCATTGTATAGGTTAAAACAATTACCTTGTACCTGGTTCAAAAAATTTCGTAATATAATAATGAATCTTGGTTATACACAAAACTAAGTGAAGCATACCCTCTTTGTTAAAATTGGGAGAAAAGGTATAAAATTAGTCTTAATTGGGTATGTTGACAATATGATTATTATAAGGTATGATATAATAGACATTGAAAGATTGAAGAAGGAAATTAAGCACAAATTTAAAATTAACAGCATGTTTACTTGAGGGGAATGACATTGTCATTCTCTCCTTATTCTTTATTAACATGTTTAATTTACATATAAGTCCCGCAATCAAGATTCCTCAAAATTCCAATTACTTGAAATCTTAGAATAGAGATACACAGAAGGGACCTAAGAATAAGGATTCAAAAGGTAAATTTTTATTTTTCCCCAAAACAACCCCTTTCTATCTTTTTTCACTATACAACCGAACCACCAACATAAACCGCCATATACACCACTATCATCATCATGAACAACAATAACCATCATGCACCGCGACAACCACCATCCACCACCATGATGCCTTAATGAATGAATAGGGCACTGAATGGCATGATACAAACACTACCCGTAAAGGCAATACTCTTTTCCTTCTTCATTGTTTCTTCATAAAGCCATCTTTTTCACCAACACCCATATCCCCATTTTGTTCCTTTTAGTTTTCAAACTCCATTTTTGACTTTCCACCTACACTCATATACAATCTCTGTTCCATCGTAAAGGTTGGATCTTTAGACTTAGTTCTTTATTGGGTATGATCTTTATATGTTTTTTATGCTTTCTTTCCTTTATTTTAGTCTAGATCTAGTTATCCAATGTAAATGTGATAGTGATGATGGATAAATTGTACAAAAAGAGATTGAACAGAGAAAGAGATGAGGATAAATGTGTTATAATATTTCCTATTACGAGTTTATTCTTATCATAGCTTTTTTCAACTAAACAATATAATACACATTCCCTCTCCAATCCATTCCTAGTGAATCTCAATTATATTTAGTAAACTAAACATGCCATAAAGAACTTGGAAACTCGAAGCAACTTTTGGGCACTGAAGTAGCAAGAAGTAACAGAGGTATTTTTAGCAATTAGAGGAAATATATCTTGGATTTATTATAAGAGACATGGAAGTTAAGGCATAAGCCAATGAGTACACTTCTACCCCACAATTGGAAAAGCCTTGCACCAAAAAATAATCCTCCTATTGATAGAGAACAATACCAAAGATTGGTAGGGAATTGATTTATCTGTCTCTTACTTGACTAACCTTACCTATTCTATTAGTTTGGTTATACAAAAGATGTATTCGCAAACCAAACATCATATGAGTATGGTAAATCAAATATTGAGATACTTAAAAGGATCCATAGGAAAGGGGTTGCTCATTAAGAAAAATGAATATCAGGATCTTAAAGCCTTTGTAGATGCAAACTAGGGAGGTGATGTGCCTGATGGGAAGTCAAGCTTAGGCTTTTGTACCAGGTTATGGGGTAATTTGGTAACCTAGAAGAGCAAGAAACGATTAGTAGTGGCTAAGAGTAGTGCTGAAGTCAAGTATCGACCCATAGCTCAAGGGATATGTAAGGTGATTTGGATTCGGAGAGTTGCAAGATTTGAAAGTGGAAGTAGAAAGTGTGCGAATACTCTGTGGCAGCAAGTCAGCATTAAACATTGTTAAGAACACAATACAACATGACCATATAAAAAATGTGTGTCTTGACAGAAATTTTATAAAATCAAAATTAAAAATGGAAGCATTAGGTTGGAGTATGTGTCCTCTAAAAATCAAGAGGCGGGTGTGCTGACAAAATCATTATCAAAACAGCTCTTCGTGGAAAATATTGGCAAGTTAAGAATAATAGACATCTATTCTTCAGCTTAGGGGGAGGTGAAGGAGAATGTCTTTTCTGATTTTATTAGTGTTATTGCACTGCCATTGTCCTTAGTTAATATATTTATTTATTTTGTTTGCTGTGTGTTAGCTAGTCTAAGAGACATATATATATATATATATATATATATCTTGATATGCTTGGACTGAGGCGTTAGTTAGAGGATAAGGACAGATCAGATTGTGTGCATCAATGCAGGGATAAATTATTTTATACTGATCATGTATCCATGTGTATATATATTTTCTCTCCTATGACGAATAAAGTTAAGAGATTGAATTTCTAAATTCTCATTACTAGACAAACCGGTTTGATATATTCCATTCTGGGTCTTCGTTTCCTTTTTGTCTCAAATTACTCGGGTAAAATTTTGATCCAGACAAAAAAAATTCAGGTAAAACATGATACTCTTCTAGACTCATATTTTCATTACCCAGATTTATGGCTTCCGTCTTGTTATCAAGCTACTAGTTCCAATGGAGACGACAGTGAGAAATTCTAGGAAAAGAATGTAAGCAGTAAGCCCCTTCTCTGATTGTTTTACGCATTTTATTCGAGTTTTACAGGGAGAAGCTTCGGAAATTACTAACTTCATAATTTTTCAATGATGAGATTTAGATTCAATGAAAGGTCAGATGGCTTGGTTAGAAAAAATCTCAAAAGCCTTTGGTGACACAAATCTCAGCTTTCGATTTACTGAACACAGACAATTATTTGATTCCTATCTAAATTGTATAGAAAGTTGCATGTTACAGTTTCAGGATTCACTTGTATTTTATTGGTGAAGTGTCCCTATATTAAGCACATAACTCCAACTTGTCCTTCTAGCATGCTCATGAAGCTGCTCTTAAGAGTTGATTTTCTATAACCCATTATCACTAGACGGAATTTACTGGGATTCAAACTTGAGCATTATAACTAGAATCTATAATTCAAAAACTAGATTTACTTACCCTGAATCGTCAAATCTGACCAGAATGTATCAATTCAACCCAAGCCACATTCAAAATATTAATGGCTTCAAGCCTCTGCTAAGCTTGGCATTACCTGAAAAGAAGGAGAAAAACAACGAATATCTCAGCTCATCATGTTCATTTCAAATTGGAGCTCAAGATTTTAGTTTTCAAGTCAAACTTGAACTCAGCAGTCTTGACTTGACTCAACTAATACTATACCCCTATAAGAATCCATAAACACTGCAAAAGGTTCCAGTATAGGACTGACTTCCAAATCTAGTTCATGATACAAAGAGAAGCACATTATAAAACACAAGCTTTCATTCTCCGTATCTATGCTCTGGCTTAACTAATATCCAGTGGTTTATTACACTGCTTCAAGTATGATTAGAGGAATATCGTTTCTTCATTCTTGAATCCTGAATATAAAGAATGACTACAAGAACATTGCGACCAAGGTGGAACTCTGCAGATAGGCAATAGAGATAATCAAACCAAAATAACATAAACTCTCCAGCAAGAGGCAGTACAATGTTACAATACCTTGAATCTCGTAATTCAACATAAGGAATGAATAAGATGCCTATACAGAGGATAACCATGAATATAAATTATCAAGTGAATGGCAAAACTAGCACAGCATTCAAAGTACAATATTAATAGACAATAGGAAAAAAACTTGAGCAAAAACAGTACTTACTGGCCAGCAGATACCAAGGAAGGGCTTGATTGCTCAATCGTTACAGCATTAATGTCCTGCTGCCTTTTTCTCCTCTAATATGTTATGAAGGATGCTATGGTGGAATATAATGAACACGATGAAGGCAGAATCCATTTAAGAAACGAACGAATACCCGTGGTAAAAGAACAAGCTTCTCTATGGCATTTAAATATATCCCCATAAGAGAAATGATCTTTGAGATGTAGGACAATGGCTAAATTGGATTCATATAGCCGAGCGTTTGTCAGATTAAACAAATGGGCTCGTAATAATATTTAGATAATCACTCCTTACTAACCTTATAAAATAATACACGAGATTTCCATACCATAAGCATTACTTGCTCGTATTTATGATGTAAAACGTCTACTTATACAAGGAGAGAAACTGATATGTAATAAACCAACATGACCTTAACTTTAACTCTTCCCCTTTCTATGTACCATTTTTCTCGAAAATTTGCACATTTCACTTATCGCATCATGGGACCCTTTAGATAATTCATTCAAAGATAGCCACAGGATACAACGTTAGTATGATCATGGCACACGATGCTACAATAACCAACAACATAGATTATTGTTAAAACCAAAAAGAAAAACCCTTAAAGCACCGAGAAAGCCTTAATTTCATTGTTCACTCAATATCCTTAACAACCTTAATTCCCATACTATTCGCGGTACCAATAATCGACTTACAAATACTCTCTAAACTCATATACTGACAATATGGATCCGATTGCTTAATCTTCGCGATCTCGTACACGTGCTTCAAGCTCACAGTCGAAGCAGTCACGTGACCTGGCCGTCCACTTCCATTCTCGATTCCTGCAGCTTTCTTCAAGTACCAAGTGACCTTCGGCGACTTCACTGTGAACTCGAAGGTGTTATCCTTGAACGCCGTTATCATGACGGACATTGGAGTGTCGGGTTTGTACTTTTGTGTTCGCGCGTTGAAGTCCTTGCAAAATGCCATTAGGTTTAGACGGTATTGACCGAGTGCCGGGCCGACTGGAGGAGCCGGACGTGCACCGCCCGCGGGGACGGTTAGTCGGATTGTCGCCGCCACCGGACGGCGGGTTAAGATCTCTTTTAGGGTTGACATTTGGGGATTCAACAGTCGGAGAATGATAGAGAAAGAGGAGAGAGATAATCAGGACTAAGTGAACCCACCATTTGTTAAGTGTAATTGGGCTTTTTGTAATAGAAAACGGCCCGTTCTTTGCATAAGCATTTGTGAAAAAAAATGCATATATATAAAAAAAAAACTTTATTATGGTCTTGCATTAGTTTAATAATCCAAATTTTAAAAAATATAAATTAAGGATGGAATAATTTTGCCTACTTGCTACTTTGTTTTACTTTCCTCCTTCTGTATATAATTATATATTTTCACACTAAAACAAAATTGAGTCTATAATAAAGAAACATATTAAACAATTATTTTATTGATAAAATGTAAAAAATATAAAAACCACTTCATCATAATGTTTATAAACCAATTATCTTCAATAAATATATCGAGCTCAGAATTTTTCCCTCTATTATAATTGCTAATTATAAGGGGAAAATAGTGTCATTTTAATATTTACCCTCTTGATGTTAAATTTTTTAAACTTCAATTGCAAAAAACTTACATTATGTTTTGATTATGGCAAAAAAAAAAAAAAAAAGAGATACAAGAAACTTAAGAGGAAATAATTCTTTTCCAATTCCTTCTATTTGTTTGAAATAATAACAAAAGTGGAAGGATGGGATTTTTTATAAATTTTTTGTAAATCTCACAAATAAAGAAGCTTTTACGATCTCAATGGTAGGACTATTCACCCTATGATTAGACCATTTAGATAATTATAAAAATTAATATAAAAAAATATTTAATGGTTAAATTATGGGTTCAATCAATGCCCTAGGATGAGACTACAATGTAAAAAGTGAGTTTTCTGATTTGAAGAGAATTAGGAGAATGTTGTAATTTTACTTAAATGCCCTTTCACTAAAAACATATTTTAAAAATTTGAGGATATTTGGAAGTTTTACAAGTGTACAAACGGTATTTTATTAACTTTGTATTCATAATTATTCATTCCTAATTCTTTGATATCCAAACAACAAATTTCTCTCATTTTTTTTTTTCATTTTATTTTCTTTCCTTTTAGTTTCGTTCCTTTATCCCAAACATCATGTTAAAGCCTCGTTAGATTATTATTAAGGAATAGGAGTCTATAAATCTAATTCGGTGATTTGACAACTCGGTTTTGCGACTTCCGCCTTCAAAATGTTTCGCATGAAAAGTAATTCTGATATTTATTTGTACAAAGTGAAGAAAGATCACCATCACATAACAACATTCTTTAAGGAAAAGAATTGAATATGGCCGATAATTGGGAATAATTTATAATGAAGTTTGAACTAAAAAAAGTACTTATGTTAATTGTCATTAATAAAGTAAATTGGGGTAAGGAAAAAAAAAAGTGCTAATTAAAAAATTCAAACAATTATAATAGAAATAGATAGCCCACATTCTTTAAGTTTTTCTAGCATTGAATTTTAATGGTTAAAATTCATTTTGCTTTTGAGCCATAACTTATTAATGGTTTACAATCTCTCCTGCCACCTATAGAAGGAGATTAAATTTTTTTTTTATTTTTACAAAAATAGTTCATTAGTTTTTTCCTTGTTTCGTTCTTAGAGAGTCTTAAGAGATAATTTTTCACTTTATCTTTATGGTTATTAAAAGATCTTGTATTCTTGTTTTATAATGGAATTGCATTGCTTTTATACTATATACTTATCCCTAATTCTCTAATTATTTGATCTCATGCTTACGTAAAACATTTATACCTTTATAAGTGATATTAGAACACTTACTTAATTGAGAATTTGAAATGTATACCGTTAAAAAATTTGACATTAAGAAGCCTTTTAATGAGACCGCCCTTCTTACTCAAAAAGGATTAAAAAAAAAAAAAAAGAAAATTTGGGAAGTTGAAAAAACCAACTTCTAAGCTCATGAGATGAGTTAGATGACAAAGTATTTTTGGCAATCCAACTTTGTTTGTTCGAGCAGTTTTTTTTTGTAAAATAGCTAAAAAAAAGTACCATTGTAGGATTATGGCTAAAATTAGAATATTTATATATGATAAAAAGTCTCACAAATAAACTTTTGGTTGTAGATACTCCTATTCAATCTCTTATTGATAAGTTTTTTTTTTTATTATTATGGATTTAGAAAATATTGATACTTAGATTGAATATGAAGATAAAGTAGTAGTAGTTTTGTTGATGGTCTACTTGCCTTCTATTTACAAATACTTCAAATAAGTTATGTTATATGGTAAGAATGATACTTTATCATTTGAAGATGTTAAATCCAATTTACAATCCAAAGAAAAAAATAATCTTAAAGTTTATTCTAAGGACAAGGGTAAAAGTTTAAGTATTAGAGGAAGAATTCTAAAATAAGGGAGTATTGGTAACAAAAAGTCCAGATCCAAATCTAAAGGATGAAAATCCAACAAAACTTTTCTCTATTGCAAAATATTAGGGCATGATATTTTTTGTTGTTTTTTTTAAAGAAAAAGCAAGAAAAGGAAGAAAAAAGGAAACCTTTACAATCCACTAAGGTTGCTGATATTAAAACTAATTATGATAGTGATATTTAATTATCTATCATCTCTTCGAATAAAAGGAGTAAAGCTAAATGGATTCTTGATTCTAATTGTAGTTTTCATATGTATCTTTACAAAGATTTGTTTACCACTTTTGAACCTATCGATAATTGTGTTGTCTTGATGGGTAATGATGCCCAATGCAAAGTTGTTGGAATTTATACTATTCTAATTAAAACTCACGACGGTGTTATCAAGACTTTGACTTTTCCCTACATTCTTGACTTTAAAGGAACTTAATTTCTTTAAGCATCCTTGAGTCTCTTGGGTATAAGTACTTAATTGAAAGTAGAGTTTTGAAGGTGTCAAAAGGTATTGTTATTTTGATGAAAGCTAACCGAATTAGTAGTCTATGTGTCTTGCAAGGCTCTATTATAACAGGTTTAACAGTAGTATCTTCTTTATTACTTGATATTGATGTTACCAAATTATGGCACATGTGCTTAGGTCATATGAGTGAAAAAAGATATGCAACTCCTAAATAAGCAAGGTATCCTTGGTAAATATAGTATTAGTAAACTGGAGTTTTGTGAATATTGTGCTTTGGAAAAACAAAAAGGAGCTAACTTCTCTATTGCAACTTATCATCCAAAGGTATTCTTGATTATATTTTTTCTGATCTTTAGGATCCTTCTAAAGTTCCCTCTCATGGAGGACGTTACTATATGATGACTATTATTGATGATTTTTCTCGTAAGGTCTAAGTTTATTTTCTAAGGCATAACAATGAGGTTTTTCCCACCTTTAAGAATTGGAAAACTCTCGTTAAAATCCAAATAAAGAAACAAGTCAAGAGGTTTAGAATAGATAATGGGCTAGAATACTATGAAAGTGACTTTTAATGAAATCTATGCAAATCATAGTATTACTAAACATAAAACCATTCCTTACAAACCCTAGCAAAATGGTATTACAAAATGGATGAGCAGGACTCTACTTGAGAAAGCTTGTTATGCTTTTAAATGTCGAGTCACTATAGTAGCCCTTAAATGCTAGGTAGTAAAACTTTAAATTATTGATGCATCTTTTAGTGTAGTAGCTTAGAATATGTCGAAACTCCAAAATTAAGTATGCTCAAGCTAAGTAAACCTAAGATGGGAGATCTCTTAAAAAGCTACTGCACCAAGGGATAAAACTGTATGGCATTTAACGTCAAACGGACAATACTTCGATGGAAGAGTTTGGTTAAGTCGTTACAAGTGGTATTGGAGCAATCCATTAGTTAAAAAGGCATAGTCTTTGCCTAGTAGTGATCTTAGACCCATATAACGAAAGCGATGATCATGTCAGTTTCATAAGGGGAATGGATTGTAGTACCCGTTAAATGTTATGTAGCGAAGCTCTAAATCATCAAAGTAGCTTTTGATGTAGCGGTTTAGAATACGTTGAAACTTCAAAGTTAAGCATGCTCAAGTTAGGTCAATCACGCAATGGGTGACCTCTTTTGAAGCTATTGCATTAAGAGAAAATCATGTGGCATCTAAAACTAAACCGGACAATACCTCGGTATGAAAAGTTTAGTTAGGTCGTTATAATTATGCCATCGATGTAAATTTTGGGTCAAGGTAACATCTACTACATGTTACTTGATCAATTGTTCTCTACACTTGTTACTGGATTTCAAAATTCTATAAGAAATTTGTTTAGATACCCTATTGATTATTATAATTTGAGGATTTTCAAACGCTCTACATATACATATGCTAATGATGGAAAATTAGCTTTGAGAGCTGTTAAGTATATATTTCTTGGTTATGCATCTACAGTTTAATGGATATCATTTATGATGTTTTGATTCCAAGCACAAAAGGTAATTCTTAGCAAAAATGTAACTATCTATGAAGATATGTTATTATCTTCTAAGAATCAAACTTCTATACCTTCTTCTACCAATACAAGTAATCTATAGGGTACTAATGAGAAGGTGGAATTGGAATTAAAGTCTACAGCTCCTAATGCCACCATTTCATCTTCCTCTACTAATGAATTTAGTATTAATGATCACTATGATGATCCTGATTATGATGATAATACTACTTCTATTAAGCCATAATGAGAAAATTATTCAATTGCTCAAGATAAATTGAGAAGATAGATCAAAAGGCCAACTAGATATGATAATGATGATAACTTAACTACTTATACATTGTTTGTCATACGAGAGGTAAATGATGGTAACGAGCCTACCGGCTATACTAAAGCTATCTTATTATGATTCTTCAAAGTGGTTAATAGCTATGAATGAAGAAATAAAGTCTTTATAAAAACAGTACATGGGATTTGATTGAGCCTTCTAAGGGCAAGTGAACATTAAGATGTAAATGAGTTTATAAGAAGAAAAAAGGCATACCCGAGGTTGAAGATCCTACATGCAAAACAGTTAGTTATTAAAGATTTTAATGAAAAATAAGGTATTGATTTTAATGAGACTTTCTCACCTATTGTTCATCATGCCTCCATTCTTGTTTTTCTTGCCTTTGTTTCTTTATTTGATTTAGAATTGGAGCAACTTGAAGTTAAGATAGCTTTTCTACATTAAGGGATGGAAGAAAAAATTTACATGGAGCAACCTAAGGGATTTATTGTTCTTGGTAAAGAGCATCTTATTTGTCAATTGA
Source organism: Lumnitzera racemosa (assembly GCA_024138005.1). Taxonomy (NCBI): domain Eukaryota; kingdom Viridiplantae; phylum Streptophyta; class Magnoliopsida; order Myrtales; family Combretaceae; genus Lumnitzera; species Lumnitzera racemosa. Next base: position 87,190,006 of record JAMXBC010000012.1, read on the forward strand.
AGAAATATTTATATGGTCTTATGTAATCCCTTAGACAGCGGTATAAAAGATTTGATTCATTTATGATTGAGAAAGGCTATTCTAGAAATCACTTTGATGGCAGTGTCTATTTCAGAAAATTCCAATACAGGTTTTTTATATACTTGTTACTTTATGTTGATGCTATGTTCATTGCATCACATGACAAATCTTTGATTAGAAAGTTGGAAACCTAAGTCGGTAATGAGGTTAAAGCGAATGCACTTAGTGTAGCTAACAAAATTCTTGGCATTGAGATTTGTAGAAACTATCAAGCCGATAAACTATTCTTATCACAAAAGCTATATATTAAGAAAGTGCTTGATAGGTTTATATGAGTAATTGTAAACCTATTTTTACTCTACTTGCCACATACTTTAAGTTATCTTCAAACCTTTGCCCATAGACGATGGAAGAGACGAAGCATATGCCATTCTTTCCTTATGTTAGTGCTGTTGGTAGCTTTATGTATGTTATGGTATGCACTATACTTGATTTAGCATAATCTTGGTATGAATCATTAGAATGCTATAAAGTGGCCTTTTCAATAACTTAGAGATACTCTGATATCAGTTTAGTATTTAACGGAAAAAAGGTTACAACAAATGATATTGTCGGTTTTGTTGATTTGAATTATGCTAGTAATTTGGTTTGAAGAAGATCTCTTTCTAGTTATATCTTTATTATCTGTAATTGTGCTACTAGTTGGAAAGCTACATTTCACTACATTGTTTACAACTAAAGTAGAATATGTTGCAATGATAGAAAGCGTAAATGAAGCTCTATGGCTTCAAGGTTTACTTAATGAACTTGGTGTAGTATAGGAAGTTCTTATTATATTTTGTGATAACTAAAATGCTATTCATTTAATTAAGAACAGTCGTTATCACGACAAAACCAAACATATTGATACGGAACATCACTTTATTAGAGATATTGTTGCTGTTGGCAAAGTTGTAGTGAAAAAGATTAATACATTCAAGAACTCAGTGGACATACTAACTAAATCACTCTTCAATAACAAGTTTCAACATTGCCTATAGTTGGTCAGTATTTGCATCACTTGAGTGCTCTTAGAGGATTTATGTAGCAATACGTAACTTGTTGAATTTGAGCTAAGATTGAAATTGTTGAAGTGGATGGCTCTCATTTCTTTAAGCTTTTTAACCATTGAATTTGAATGGTCAAAATTCATTTTTACTTTTAAGTCACAACTTATTAAAGGTCTACAACCTCTCTTGCCACCTTTAGAAGGAGATTAATTTTTTTTTTTACTTTCACAACAAAACTCGTTAATTTTTTTTCTTGTTCCATTCTTCAGAGTCTTGAAAGAGAATTTTGACCATATCCTCATCATTATCATAGGATTTTGTACTCTAATTTTATAGTGAAATTGCATTGCTTTAATGTTATTTACTTCTTTTTATTTCTCCAATTGATTTGATCCCTTGCTTCTGTAGAGCCTATATATCTTTACAATTATAAATAATAAATTAAAATAAAGTGATTCTTAAAGGGAAAAAAGTATTTAACTTGTTTATGATAAGTTTTGATACACAATCCTAGTCACATAAAGAGCATCAAATCTTAATAATAAAATCACATATGTACTTAATGAAGCAAATACTTAATCTTTCCCCTTATGAGTAATTCTAATATATTTTTCTTGTTGAATTCCAATAGTAGCCTATCAATTTATTTCAACCAATAATTATCAAAGGAAAATGAGCACCTTAAAAAGAAATTATGAGTTAATTTGATCTCTATCTAGTTTTACATTAGCATCACACTTGAATCTCTTGTTTGGTTAAACATGACATAAGAGCTTGTAAATCATGAATAAATAGACACTCATAAGACTTATCCAACTCATGTATCTAAGGTTCAAGGTGATCATAAGGTACAATAAATTTTGAGAAAATTTATCGATAAATTGTAAATGCATTCTTTTTATTTACTTCAAATATATTTAAGCTTTTTACTTTTTATTGAGCGCTAATCTCTAAATCTTTTAAAAGATATATTTCTAGTCTCCATTTTACTACTTTGATCATGGATAAAATCATTGTAAATACTAAATTCTCTTTCATCAGCTTTTAAAGGGCAAAATTGTCATTAAATAGTGAATAAACATTCTTTTAAAGATATCAAAGTCTAAACGCTTGATCTTAAAAATAAGAAGCTAATAACCTATAACATATATATTAATGTACGTGTATATATATATATATATATAAGAAGTATATTTGTAATTCCCCTATAACTTTTTATTAGTTTTTTTTCCTTTTTTTTTCTGGGTTGATTTGAAGTAATATTACTCCAAACATAAAAGGAAGTACAATTGTTTATACAAATATCTAACTTGGGTTAGACCAGTATAAGGACCAATTTTGAACCATGAATTGGTCCAACTTAGGAGTAGTCGGGCCTGATTCTACCCTTGAACTAGCAGGTTAAATCGGTAGGCCATGAACTGGTGATTTATGGTCTACTCGATTTAAAAAAAAAAAACAATAACACCAAATTCTCTAGGCCCTTTTACCCCCCTTTTCTCCTTTACTTTTTCTTTTTTATGCTTTTTAATTCATGTTTTACTTTTACTTTCACATTGCATTTTCCTTCGTTCAAAGTTCATGGATCGATTATTCCATAGCTTTTTCAAACGTTATCTCCAATTCAAACTTCTCGTACTTTGATAATTTCAATTGATCAATGTGTTTTACGCTAAAAATAATTTCAAATTTTGGTATAGCAATGCAGGTAGAGCATTTATTGAAATTTTGAGAAATCAAATATTGCTATTGTACCAATGATTTCATTTGAAAATTTAAATAAAATGTGCAGACTTTTCTCGTTGCTTATAAATTGAAGGGTGTAGGAGTTATTGCTTATTCACAAAAACATTCAAGTACTTCAATTATTCTATCTTCGTATTTTGTAATTGTGAAACATTCTTAGATAAATATTTCTTTCAGTTACTACAAAGCTCCAAGTATAATTCTTTATTCTACTTCTCTGAACCATTTGCATTAACCAAAATATTTACATACACTTACTCGCTACATAATTTCCGTTTAACATTGTCTTGCATTTTCTTCCTATCCCTCAATCATAAATTTTTGTTGTAGTGAACAAGGAAAAAAAAAACATTTACATCCATGGAATAATTCTTGTATTGTACTTTATTCGAGAAGAAGCAATTCTTGATCTAGTGAGAAAGGTAAAAGTAAATGCATTAGAATCGGTATATCATCTGAGTCACAGTGGTTCGACAATGTTTAGGTATACTCAGATTACAAGTAGGACCTTAATGAATAAAGGGCATACAAGGTAGTGGAGAACATCAAACAACAAGGTATACCGCCTTTTAGCTTCAATCTTGAACCTTAACGCAGGAATTATCGAGGTACACTACCTCCTAGGTTCGAACCTCTACGCATAAGTGACCCTGAACATTCTCCTAATTTCAAACATCCCTACATGAGTGTCCTTACACAACCTGCTGGATTTGAACTCTCATAGATGAATTGCCCCACAGGATGGGAAGGACAAGATAGAAATGATTCCCAAAACAAAGTAACAACATATGGGACAGTATGTTCTCCCTAGTTCGAGACCTTTAGGCTCAGGTAAGCCCTCTAAACCTGGTAAATCCAATATCTTACTATGCATTTTCGTAAAGGTATAGACGAGAAGGGGAGCTCGAGGGTATTCTATAACTACTACAACACGAGTTACTCCTGGAAAACAAGAGGGGGATATGGTACCCTCAATAGGTACTTGAGGTCAAAGCATCTCAAGAAGGTCAGGATAGATAGTTTATAACAATAGATTACCTGAGGCAGCGGTTTGTCTAAACAATTGCTGATGAGGTATGGTCAAGAGAGGCATAACTACAACCCGGTACTCGGTGTAGTATCTGACTAACATGCATTTGTCTTTTAATGCAGGTGCATCAGAGTTGTAGAGTCGCTATGAAGGGAAGATGTTCAACCCCAACTCAAGATAGCTAAGTCACAGTACATTAACCCAAGTCACGCAGGAACTTTACCACAACGATAAGAGGGAGCTCACAAGTAAGTTCACTTCACTCAATACATTTGTGTCCATATGTGCAGATATATGGACGGATCATTTTCATAATAATTCTGATATGAGTGTTACTGTTTCGTAAGACGGATGTGAAATATCGTCGAAACTCGATGTATGAGTTATTACATAGCACTATTCCTTACAACGAACTCTTGTGTGACTTCACAATATACAACATATGTGAGGCTGACATTTCCCTAGCAATTGGAATATATGTATCCAGTTGCCTTGTGAAAGTTTTTCACGATACTACTAAAACTTTCTTGCAGGTTTACAAGCCTAATATACATTTGTTCGTTATATCAACCGTTGGTATATTTAGCATATTACTTCAAGACTGTAAGGACCCGAACCTATACGCATGCATATACGATATGACATTGAAGTGCTTATCATATTATAAAAACATTTCTCATATTTATCTTGTAGTAACTATTTTAGATCCCCGTTGTAAAGCGAAAGTTTTACTGATGTATTTGAAAACTTATAATGATTATGTTGAAGATCTAATGGATTCCCAAGATATATATAGTTTAGAAGCACAGTAGAAAGTGTAGACAGTGATGGCCGATATAATAGAGATGCTCAACCATTACCAAAGTAAGTATGGTGGCCAATCATTAGTCTCTTATTCGTTACCTACAAAGGAGTGGCATTACTTATTTATGGGTGAGCAGTTGCTAGTACAAAAATTGAAAAGGTAACAATTTGTTTGTCTATTTGAGATGTAGCACTATACGAATATGAATTTCGAGTTCTCCGAGAATATCTTCATTAAGTACTTCAATATCTTGGAATAGTGGCTGATAGGAATTAGTTTACTAGGCCTTTAATCTGTAGTTGAGCCCAAGCATTAGAGCGACTAGCAAAGCGAATTTTCCTACGCTAGTTGACTTTTTGTTGAAGCCAAGTTACTCCTTGCTGTCGATCAAGTCTTGATGCTGTATTGAATGATTACCTATCTCTTAGAAATTGTATGTCGACTAGAAGATTGCCTTAACAACAGCCAATTTTTGCGTACCTACGCCCTGTCATGTTTAAGCTGAGCACTTGATCGGCATCAATCTTGCCGAGAGGTTGAGAGAGCTGCCTTGGATTAATCTTCAGGTACCCTTACTTAGATATTTGATCAACTTATACTCTTTTATTTGCAACCTCCAACGACATTGCTAATGCAACTCTGCCATGTGTATAAGACCACGTGTAGAATTTGCAACACTAATTATTATTTTTCTTGAATATTCATTTTTATCCTTTTGTATTCTTTATATATTACTTCTTTAGGATAATACTCTTTTTTTCTTTTCCCCTTTTAAGCAAGTCGCCTTAACTTCATGGGTATAAATACCCTTTGTACATATACCTGCAACAATTAGATTTATCATTAATATACTAAATATTCTTTTTTTCGTAAACATTACTTGTTTACTCTCATTTACTCTTATCCTAACCTTTAGGTAAGACCGGATGGCAAGTAACCTCATCGGACCTTCTCGCGCATTATATCAAGTTGTGCCATGAATTCTCAAAAGTTCCACAAGTGTATCATATCCTTTTGAGCTATTTATAGGTTTTCCTTACTCTTTCATTCATTGTTCGTCCTTTCGTACATTTTCCCATTACCCTTTTCAAGCTTTCTGTAAGCTTAGACCTATTCTTGACCTATCCTTGTAACAGGTCTTGTCTGTCCTTGGTTGCGGTACACATCAGTAGCAGAGGCATATAAGGGACTACCTAGTTTTATCTCGTATCGCTCTTGAAGTACTTTCTACTCTAGTTTCAATGGTTGCTGTGAAGCAACCGTTCAATATAGCATGCCTCATTATCGATGATCGGTGACCTTCTATATTAGTTGTCAACATTGACACAAGCACTCACACATAAGACTAGTACAAGGTGACTTACAAACAATAAGAATCATATAGGATATCAAGTAAGGATGATGATTACTTCGGCGATCAGAATAGATATGATCGAAGCTCAAGTTCGGCCGCAGGTTCCACTTTCGATCATGAACAACCGTTACAAGGAAACACATGGTAAGTTTTCTTTTAATCCTTTCGAAAAAAGTTTGATTACATAGAAAAATCTTTTTTCGCAATTACTCCAAAAAAACTAAATAACATGGTTTTCCCAAAAGTAGTGATATAGTCTTAAGATTTTCTAAAATTTGATCTAGTGAAATTATTGTTTTTCAAAAAAATTAAATTAGATAGTCACGTAGACTTAGATTATTTTTGCTGAACTTAAAATTGACCAACAGATTAAAAGTGTTTTAAATATTCAAACCAAACTACGGTGGTTTGATTCCTTCTAGTAGATAACCATAAAATCAACTAAAAAAAATTCCCCTACACCTCTACCCGCCTTTACCTCCAATATTCTCTAATATTGAACTTTTTATATTAATTATTTCAACCAATAAAGACCGCTAAAAGTGAATAGTATTTTATTTTATATTTCTACTTTACCACTTTACTCCAATTGATCAGCTAATTTTTTGTACTATACTAGAACGATTTATAATTTAGAGTGGTGTTATATTTTGTTTATCTAATATAGTCTGATCGATAAGATATATGTTAGATGTTATGTTATGCAACTAATTTATACAATAATTTTTTAAATGAAGTCCAAATGTAGGAGATGATTGATAATTATTTAGAAGAACCTCCATTTGGAAAATTAATAAGACTTTATAAATTGTTAATTTCATCAGTTTGCAAGAGAGAATTGGAGGAGGAGGATGAGAAAAAAAAAAAAAACCATTAGACAATTGATTCAAGGGCCAACGAACCAACCCGAAACCATGACCATACGGGCTACTCACGGTCCAGTTGAAAACCAGCCCATGAGTTGGCAATTTCGAGTTAATTCAACCAATTATTCAGGTTTAACTCCGGTTGAGAGAGTCATCAAAATTATTACGACCAAAAACAGATCATTTGAAAGAGAGTCCCAAAACAGCAAGTCTTTATTCTTGTGCAAAAAATCAGCTGCCTTGTTTATTTCAAGGGAAGCCTTGCAAAAAGAGACATAATTAAAATAGGAAGCAAGCTCCCTACATAATTGCACAACTTGAACACATTAAGTCATTGTTGATAATTGATATCAGCCCCCGCAGTGCAGTCAATTATTCTCAGCTTTAGTCTACTCGCCTACTCTAAACCCTCAAAGATGGTCAATAACTCTATATCAAGTGTAGAGGCTGGAGCACTATGCTTTGCAAATCCAGCCATGATTTTTCCTCTGCAATCTTTACAGATTCCACTTATTCACAAGTGACAGCACCATCACAATTAATTTTCACCTCACCCTCTTTGCTAATAGCCACCCTATTTGTCTCTTGGTCGTCTTCCCTTTCAACTTCATTACAAGGTTGCCCACCATTCTGCAGCCTTTATTCTCATCTTGTTTGCTTGACTATTAGGGCTCCCATTCTCGCTAAACACCCTGCTGCTTCTTTCCCTCCAAATACCTCTTAAGATGAAAATAAAATCTATAGCTCCTGGTCTTTCTTTGTCCCATTTTATTTTCCTTAAGGACACAATCCTTTTGATCCATGCAGCTAAATCTATGCATTTCGTGTTAGCAACATCAAACCCAACTATACTCTATATGCTGGATATAATTCGAATACCATAAAAGAGATGCTTTATAGATTTCTCGTCGTGATTACAGAAAAAGCATCTAAAGCTCAGGTTGAATCCTCTTTACCTCAAGTTGTCCTTTGTTGCCAGATCATTATGAAGAATTTGCCAAATAAGAAGCTGTATTTTTGGGAACATTGGTAATTTCCGGATCCATTTTCAATCTTGCAAAGTCCTATCTTCTTTGTCTTCCTTGCGAGACTTCACCGTTTGGATAATGATGCAAAATTCGAAGATCTTCTACCGTACTTTCATGATCGGGGTATATATTTCCGAACCTTGCTATACTTTCCCTTCACTTGTTCGATTGTCAAAACCAAAACTAATGCTTTGTCCATTTTTGGTTTTGATGGATAGTTCATTTTCCAACCATCCATGCATAGCTTTTAGGCGCTTAAAAGAATTCTGAACCCAATTAACTTTGAAAACCCGAAACAAGGAAATATGTATTTGCATTTAATCATGTTGGTTTAAGAATGTTTTTCTTCTTTTATCCTCGGTTATGCCTCATAGGAAGTCACTATAGAGTTTTTGGAGCTGCCTTGTAAGATTAACCAGTAAAGGTAAGACCTGTAAACAATATGTTATAATTTTTAGATATTAGTTAAGCAACTTAATAAATAATTATAATTACTAAAATTAGTTGGTTAAATAATTTAGTAAATAGTTATGATTGGTAAAATTTATTAGGGAATTAGTTACTATAGATAGTAAATAATTATAATTGGTAAAATTTGTTAGGAAATTAGTTACTATAGAAAATATTATAAATAGTAGTAAAAATCAAAATGTCATTTTTTATTCATTAGTCGTTATTGAATTTAAGAACTATTGTTTTAAAATTTTCTTTTCTCTTAATTTTCTAAAAATTTATCTTTCGTGATTATAATTTTTGTTCATTTAAATAGGCCATACAAGATTCTAACATGATAGCTTGAGCTATACCCCAAAACTGAGGATGCCTATAACTTTTTATCGGTTAAACTACACATCTTCTAGCTACGGTAAAAGTACAAGCAATCCAAAAAGCTTTGAGAAATTAAATTAGTCTCATCACTTTTCAGTGACTTGCTAGATTTCATTTTTTAAATTAATTTGGACATTAGTAGGGTAATATGTCATCTAAGTAATCAGAATTCAATCACTTTGAAGTCAAGTCGCAAAAAAATGCAGAGTTTTCTTTTTTCTTTTTTCTTTTTTTACTGGTTTTCAATACTAAATTAAAGTTTTCGATATGTTCTAAAGACTTTAAATGCTAATTTAATTGATTTAATACTACATTGGTGGGCTAATATTTATTTTCTCTAAACAAAAGAAACATAATAAAACCTAAACAATAATGAGGAGATAAATATAGTATGGTTAAAACTTCATAACTCTTTATACTTTTATTTTATTCCAAGGATGTCCGAAATTACTTAGGCAACTTTTTAACTTCTTTAGCCCTAGATAATCAAAAGAAAAAATGGGTGAAAAACATATAGCTTTTTAATTGAACTAGCTGGTTTATAGATTTAACCACTCTATCAAGAGTGAACTTTCAAGTTATGTTGATAGGTTATACACAGAGGTTTGAAATTTTGTGATTTACTTGGCAAAAAAATAAAATAAAATTGCGATAGATGTATAATTTTGACTATATCAACTAACATACGAGAATTTTAATATGCATTATGATATTCATTGGTTAACTTCCTACGACTTTGAGGTAGTAAATTTTCATTTTTCAGAAAAAAAAACGTAATAATATTACTTATTAGCATTTTGAAAACTTAAAATAACTGAATATATTGATTAATATCCATTACAAAACGAAAACTAAAACAGAAAAGCATATTAGTGTAGATATATATATATATATATATAATAGTGTATTTTCCATTTCATCTTAAGTGTACCTTTTAAATCTTTTTTACCATTGAATAATCAAAACTAGGGGTATAAATGAATTAAACTAATCGTAACTTACGCAAGTATGACTTGGTAGTTGCTTGATTTCTACTTGGGAGCAGTCAAGTTAAACTTAATTTTGAACTACTTAAGTAATAAATTGAGTTAGAGTTCGAGTTTCACAATATTTGATTATACGAGTTCGAGTTTCACAATATTTGATTATACTAGCTCGTGAGCTTAATCGAACTCCAACCAAAGTATAGATATTAATCAAGTTTGTGAAGTATGGAGAATAGTATTATTGTAACTAGAAATATATATATTTTTTAAATAACTCGAGCTTAAATGAGTGCATTTCAAGCTTATTGAGTATTACATTAAGTTGAGTTTGAAGTCAAAATTATAAGCTTCATCCAGCTTAAACTTTTAAATTTTGAGTCGCTTTCAAGCTTATTTAAATTCTTTTTTTTTTTTTTTATGTTTCTCGAAAGATAAAGTTGAAAAATATATATAAAAGGGTTATTTTTAGGAAAAGAAGTAACGAAGTGTGGAATTACTATTATTGGTTCTATTGGAAGGAATTGTTATGATATATTTTACATTATATATATTCTTGTTTTATGCCATTTCAATATAACCAAACATGGGAATGGGTCTCTTGTAAGGAATGAGGATAGAATAAAATCATAATTATACTAACCGTATGTGTTAGAATGGTTATATTACTTCAATTTTCATTTTATTTTCATCTATTCTAAAAGATTCTATCATACTAAATGTGACTAATGTTCTAGAGGATTCTATCATACCAATGACCTGTTCCCTTCGCTAAAATAAGCAAAGGAATGAAATTTCAATTTATAATGAATGAAATAAGGTGGCAATTACTTTATTTAATTCAATAAAAAAGCAATCGACGATTGATGGTGCAATAAAATAAAAATGACTCGAATTGCCTTATGATATCTTCTTCTCTTTCTTTCTCTCTTAGTGACTTATATACACAGATCACTTACTCTCTCAATCACACACATACGGATCACATATATAGATCACACACAAATCAAGCATATAAATCACACATACATATCTTTCTTTTTTGGTTCTCCCTTTCTCTCTCTAACGATCCATACAAATGGATCACCTATTCTCTCAAACACACACACATAGATTACCTATACACGGATCGCTCATACATAAATCACATACACACTCAAATCTTATTCTAACCTTAGAATTAATTAATCATGGCGAAAAAGACTTACACACGAAGGCACCATGCATATAATGACATGGTCATCATCATCGCTACACTGATTGATAATTCTAACATAATCATCACTTTGTTACTAATTTTTCGACATGATATTCAAATAAAAATGATTGTGTAATTGCTCATTTGTATGTTGTGTATAGTGTTTGAGTCATGGTAGTAGGAGACTTGGTGGGTTGTTGATGATAGTAGATGACAATGATGGGTTATCGGTAGTAATAATAGGTGTTATGGTAATGTTGTGTTAAGAAGGGGATTGGGTAGTAAGAGTTTTTTTTTTTTTTCTTTTAGAATTTCAATTCTTAGCTCAAGGAAATGTAATATAAAAATTTTAGGAATTACAATTTAAGAAAGGGAACATGGTACTAAAGAAAGAGTAAAGAAGAAGGAGAAATAAAATTACCCTTCCCCCTATATGCAGCATTAATCTTTATAAATTTGCTTTTAAGTTACAAAATTTTTAAGGAAAAAGAAAAGAAAAAGGCCCATTTCAATTTTAAAATTCAAAAGTTTCATACTTCCACTTGCATTTTTGAAATCCAATTCAAAAACCCCAAATTAAACGAACCTCCATTTCCCCCCCGATCTCCACTCAATCTCTATGAAGTCCCGGACTCTAAAACCCGATATGTAAACCCCGAACTCCCATAAAAACAGACGCACAAGCACTGACTCTCTCTCTCTCTCTCTCTCTTTCTCCCTCACTGTCTACCGGTTCAAATCCCCAAAATTCCAATGGAGTTACCACCTGAAATCTGGGAAAAGATTGTCTCTCACCTCGACAACCCCCGTTTCCTCGAACCTCTCTCCCTCGTCTCCAAACGCTTCCTAACCCTAACAAATTCCCTCCTCACTACTCTCTCTCTCCAAAATCCAGCTACCCGATTCCTCCCATCTCTCTTCCTCCGCTTCAAATCTCTTAATTCAATCGACCTCAGCTCTTTTCGAGGAAGCCCCATTTCCATTTATTCCATTCTCCTACAAATCGCCCACTGTTGTCCCCAGATCCAATCCCTAAATCTCTCTAACCAAGAAAATATCCCTCGTGATGCGCTTCGCGAAATCGGGTATCGCATTAAGGGCTTAAAGATCATAATTTTATCCAAACTTAGAGTTTTGGATGATGATGATTTGGTTTTTATTGCGGATTGTTTGCCTAATCTCGAAGAGTTAGACGTAAGTTATCCTGAAAACGCGCCGTTTGGCCGTAGCTCTTCGATTACTGATGTTGGTATTTCTTTATTGTCTTTAAAGCTTAAGAATTTGAATAGAATCGATATTTCTGGGAATCATTTCGTCACGGATAATGGTATTGCTGCTTTGAGTATTAATTGTGTGAATTTGAGGAGAATTGCGATGAAAAATTGTAGCTTTTTAACCCCGAATGCGATTGGTTCGCTTTTGAAAAGTAGGCCTGAATTGGAGGCATTGTCCGCCATGAGAATTGCTGAAAGCAGTGGGGATCCGTTCAGGGATTGGGAGATGTCGTTTGAGTTTGCTAGGTGTTTGAGTAGCTTGGATTTGTCCCAGTTTTATGTACCAAACCAGTGGCTTTTTTGTGTTGCAAAGGGTTCGTTTTCATTAAAAAGTCTGATTTTATCCCATTCATATGGTTTTACCAGCGAGGGAGTAGTGTCGGTCTTGAATAAGCACCGAAGGATCGAGTATTTGGACTTTGAAGGTCTGGATTTTCTCACTGATAATGATATATCCGTGCTAAGTGTGTATCTTAGTGAGTTGATGTTTGTAAACCTTAGCTCGTGCAAGAAGCTGACTGCAATGTCCTTTTATTACATCACTCAAGCCTGCCCTTGGCTTAAAGAAATAAAAATGGAGAGAATAAATATGTCGAAAGAGGACGAATTGCTGATGCATTTTGCAATAAATAGTCAAGTCAGATCTTTGTACTTGGCTTATAGTGATAGTCTGAGCAACGAATGCTTGAAAAAGTTTGTCAATGCTTGCCCCAATTTGCGATATCTTGATGTGAATTATTGTTCAAAGTTGAGTGGGGAGGCTATTCTGCATGTTCTGAAGAGATGCAGTGAAATTACACATTTGGAGATTAATGGATGTATAAAGATGAAGAAACTTGAGATTGACTTTGATGTTCCGAGTTTGGAGGTTTTGCAGGCACAGGGTGTTGGATTCGATGGGGAGGCACTCGCAGTTATTGGAAAGAGATGCCGTAACCTACGGCACCTTGACTTGTTGGGCTGCTTCTATGTGCCATCTGATGGAGTGAAAGAGGTAGTGGCGAATTGCAGAAGGTTGAGGGAAATAAATGTGAAGTGGTGCAGGCAATTGAATGTTGATATTGTATCTTGGATGGTGCATTCGAGACCATCTCTGAGGAAAATTGTTCCCCCTTGTGGGTTCGTGCCAAGTGAAAGTCAGAGGAAGTTCTTCCTGAGACATGGATGTTTTGTATGTGATGGGCGGTAGGGAAACGTTTTGCTCATTCGTTTGGGGAAAACAGTTTTATGGGAAGTTATTTTTGATAACTACCACAAAATGGTATTGATGGTTAATAGTATTTTGAATGTTTCTCGGCAAGACTTGATATCTTGATGCTCGGTGGGGATTTGCCGTCTTCAAGGTATAATTTAGAGAATACTTGTTGAATGAGCAATGTTATAAGCCATCTACGCAGTAGACTATGCGACTGATCTTTCTATTTTTCTACTGGAAAGTCGGGGAGCTTTCTCTGTTTTATCATTGCGAATTGCATATTTTCGAGTTGTTTAAGAATTGGATTTCGTTGAATGACATCTTAACTGGGTTTGGATGCAATGCTTATACCATTCAAAACATGGGTCTCTGTCTCTGCATCGTGGAAAAAAAAATAAAAAATAAAAATGATGTGCATAGAATGCAATCCTGCTTCGTGGTGGTTCTAGAATGCGCTCTAACCCAGATTCATACAAAAAATTAGCACATGATGGAATATAGAATTGCGGATATTTTTGTCTAATTTATATGAATGAAAGGAACGTGAGAACGAAACGAATATTGAGGAATCATCTTTCCTAATGACTTTGAAAGTATTGAGCGAGGAGCTGCTTGAATCTTACTCATGGTTCTGTATAAAGACAGTAAGGGGAACTTCTTTGCTTATGGCATTTCGATCTAACAAAAATAGTCATGTCTTGAGGAAAAAATTTAATAGTATTAATTTGTTTTGAGAATTGAGCATTAATAAAATTTTAATATATGATAAAAAAAAATATTTTGGTCTTGAGCTCATGACTCTCATAAGTGCAAATACTCATAACAAATTGTGGAATATCATATCATAAAATTATGTGTTCATCATTTTCTTTTTTCTTTCTTTTTTTTTTTTATGGAATCGGTATTATCATCTATTTCATTATTGTTTTCATATTTTTAAATTTATACTATTGAATAAATTATAAATTCAATAATTCGAATTTAAAAATATAGAAATGAATTGTGGGATGGTGGACATAATTGATTTTATCAAAATGGATAATGAGATTGTAAAATCTCCTAAATTATATTGATAAAACATAATTTAATAATTGTTTCATTTGGATCGATCTTTAGCTAATAAGTACTTGTTGATTTTGAAGAAAAACTTCTATACATGCAGGGTGTAATTATACTACATGAAGAAGGAATGCAAGTTTAATTTCTCTTCTCTTTGTTTTTTCCGTTTTCTCTTTTTCCGAATTCTCTGTAGATTTTTTTTCCACTCTTTTATTCAGGGTTTCGAGAAATAATTGATTATCTTCGGTTTCAAAGGATATTATGCCTCTACAGATAATTGACAAGGGGCATTGCTTGTTATTAAGTTGTTTTAGTGGTAATTGAACTGAACCGTCTTTCAAATTATTCAAACTTAATTTTAGTATTTACTTAAATCTTTTCTACTTTAGTTGCACAGATTGGGATTCAAGATGTTTTAATAGCTTAGTTAGGTCAAGCTCAAATTTTTTATTAATAGGTTCGACATATGCTATTTAGGTTGATTGAGCTTGATTTGGAGTATTCGAAATTAATAAAAAAAAGAAGTAAAAGTTTAAGCCTTATTAGAATACGATATATGTGTGTATACTTTTATATATCTGAATTAAATTTTGCTTGAGTATGATAATTTCAAGTTAAATTTGCATATTTTAGTTTTTATTATGTAATATCTTATAGAAAAATGATGTTTGCTGCTTTGGGATAGTTATTAAGGGTAGAAAAATAAAAAACTTTTTAGTTTTCCGTGTATTTGTTTTTTTTGGGTGGAATTTATAGCGAACTTTGCAACTGCAAAATGTTTATTGTTATAATTTTCCCAAAATTTTCTTGAGATACTTACTAGAACCCGTAAGAACTCTAATGAAAATTTATAAATGTTACATCAATAATTTAAAGAACTCTTATTCTTCTCTAATTTATCTAACATTTATTTATATTACTTAGGAGATTTAGAGCATGAACATTCAATAAAAAAATGATACTAAAAGATAAAAGTTCAATTTTTTAGGGTCCTTGATTGAGGATCCTATAAAATTTAAGGACATAGCTTCAATAATAAGGATCTCCAACCCGCATCAAGGAATACCAATGATGTTGCTCTTATTAAGACTCATATAATATTTGATTATGAGGTGCACATGTCATTATAGTAATTAATAGTAGCTACAATTATAAGTAAATTTTAGTAATAAGTAGAAACGAAAGGTCTGGGTCCTCAACATAGTAATATTAATAGAAAATTAGGAGATGGTTTCCTCTTTTTAGGGATGTGGACAATGCATTTTCGCCGTTCTGCATAATTTTAATTTTTTATTTTTAAGGGTCTTAGTTTAAAAATATAAAAAAAATAAAAAAATAAAAAAATTGAAAAATGATAAAAAAAGAGAAAAATTATAAAGATTTTTCGAAAAATAGATTTTTAGAGATTAAAACATTTTAAGGTCATTGGATTTAGTTTTAGTTTTGGTATTAGGTTAATTTGAGATTATGGATTTGAATCTTACTAAGCATACACGTGCTTGTTATTTTTTCTTTCATTTGCAAAAATCAATTGAACGTATGAAATTCAAATCTAATTTAACTTTTATCAAATCGCATTTGAATCGATATAAAATATTCAAATTTAATTTGATTTTTTTATCAAATCAGATTTGAATTAATATAAAAAATTCAAATATATTTTAGATCTTTATCAATTTATAATTAATATGATCTAAAAGATTTGTTTTTTGAATTTTATATATATTGATTATGCAGTATAAAAAAAAAAATGACACACTTGCCTAAAAAAAAGAAACCAATTTCATCTTCAGCCAATCCTAAATCCAACTGTTGTACACCATAACTCAGAAAACAATTGATTTTTATCAATTCAGAATTAATATAATCTAATAATTTGATTTTTATTAAATCGGATTTTAATCGATATAAAATATTTAAATTTAATTTGATTTTTTATTGAATCCGATTCGAATTGATATAAAAGATTCAAATTTATTTTAGATCTTTATTAATTCAAAATTAATATGATCTAAAAAATTTATTTTTTGAATTTTATACATATTGATTATGCCGCATAAAAGAAAAAAATTAACACACTCGACTAAAAAGAGAAAAACCAATTTCACCTTCAGCCAATTCTAAATCCAACTGCTCTACCCCATAACTCATGCGGCCATTCTTTCATCACACTCCACAACTGACCTTGTTGCATGCCACGTCCACTCCTTACACCGTCGAAGCTCGAGAACCTACGCAACCCAACTGAACACAGCCAAGCCACTGTCCACGCCAGCTCTCACTCGGCAGCACTCCACTCCATTGACTGCACATCCAACAGACGAACACTGTCACTCCACCATGTCGACAATCCTCAACGCTATAGTGACCAAGATCTCTCTCTTAAAGCCCCAACACGAACCGACCCTGACGCTGCACGTTCGCGCAACACAGCCCCTTCATCCATCCCCTTCCTTCACCAATCCGCACGTAACAGTCCATCTGATCGCACATACACGACACATCATACAATCAACAGCACCACTCCGCGCACACATCTCATACGACCAGATGCTGTCCATCCTCACTACTACGATTAGCCATCAACACCACCACTCTGCTATCCAGTCCGAACAATCCACAGCAGAGCACACAAGCTGCGTCGCACGACAATTCGAGCACGCATTGCCATATGCGCGCGCCTGCACTGACCAACACACGTCCCCATCGTTTCACAGCTATTCCAGCACTTCACACGCCACTATCACTCACTGATCACGCCCAAGCTACACACACACGCCACACGACTCACTGCAGCACGGTTAGTAGCTCCAGAACAACAACTACAAAACAGTAGTCTTCTCTCGCGTGACCAACTCAACAGCGAACTCCGATCTCCAATCGCGACACCGACCAGCGTCTTCAGTGACACACATTTAAATACAGATCCCAACTGACCAATACAGTTCGCTCACCACACGGCAGCACTATCCCGACGCTCCAGTCTTACGCTCCAACACGTCCACTGTCGATACAGTTCACCCCATGGCCCTGCTCCGCATAACGTTCACAATCACGAGCGCACACCACAGCATAGACTATTGCTGCACTTGTCTCGTGCACCACAGTCACGATCCTGCTTCGACGCCATTGCTGTTGTTTCCTTGATCACAACTGAGTTCCCTTAGACTCGATTGATAACCGACCCGATCCGGCCGAGATCCGATCTACAAATCCCTGACCTGCACGCCTGAATACAGGCCCAACCTCTTTTTTTTTTCTTCTATCATGTGTTTTATTTATTTATTTATATGGATTTGTTAGTAGTTGTTTTAAAATATATAAAAGAAAAAATATATTAGCTTAGGAGATTTTTTTAGCATTAATTTTTTTTTTAGGATTTCTCACTTAGAAAATTATTTTTTAGAAATAAAAATTAATAAAAAATATATATATTTTAAGAAAAATAGGATGTTTTGGAGAGTTTTTCAAAAACTCAAAAATTAGGTCTCTTTTAGAATTTTATTTGAATAAATTAAATTGATAAAAACATAAACTTAATCGGTTTTCAAAATTAAAATAAACTAACACATTAAAGTTTTCGGAAAAAATTACAATCATTTGATCATAACTAGCGAGTATGTAGATACTTTCGGAGCAACATTAAAATTTTTATAAATTTAGGTTTTTTTTTTTAGCTTTTGTTTTTCTTAAAAATATTAAAAAAGGATAATTTTAATAAATAAGCCTAACTTCAAAAAAATAGATAGTAGTACTCGTTAAATTTTAATAGGTTAGCACCCGAATTCGAAATCTTCTAATTTTTATCAAATTGAAATAAAAGACTGGCAATTAAATTATAGTAAATTTACCTAATTGATTATGATTTTTTTTCTCTTAATTTCGGTTGGATGGCGATTCTAATTTTTTTTTTTAAAAAGAACTGGAATTTTATTTTTTGTAATGAGCATATGGGCTTGGGTCTTATTTTTTACTTTTTGAATGAGCATATAGGCTTAGGTCATGAATATATATTGATTTGAATATATTGTATTTTGTTATATTTAATATTATTAGTAGAGAGTTTTATAATGTTGATATAGAGTATCTTAAAACATGTACTTTATAAAGTCCCACATCTCATCCTATGGGAGTAGCTTCTCGATATATAAAATCGAAGCCCACTCTGATTTTCAATACTCACTCAGAATCTACTCGATATCAATGGGGGCTTACTTTGTGCAAAAACACAAATACAAAGTATTTAAATGAATTGCTTGAAACATGTGAAACTTAATTGAGCTTTGATGTAAATAAAGATGACTAGAATAATTTTTCTAAAACATAAAGAACTTAATTGCATTATAGCAATTATACAAAATAATTTTAGTATACTTATTCCAAATTCAAGCCAACAAACTCTATTAGGTTATAAGCTTATTGCTCTAAAAAAAAAAAAAATTCAAAACCTTGGCATCTGCTAAATACAATTGGATATGTTATAACATAACAAAATAATGTTGCATTTGTTACATAAATTTAGTTGATTTTTCAATTAACTATTCAGACTTTGAATTACTAGTTACATTACCCAATTGGATTTTTGGAGCTTAGCAGCACAACTTGTGCTAACTCCATTCATCTCCATTTATCTAGTTAGTACTACTATTTGATGAGAGATTGACACATGTCATAAGTTACTTATTTAACTATGAATGCTAGATAGGTTTACCGTGTATGGTGTCGTGTCAAATACTATCAATGACAACTCTTTCTCCTCCTCC
Source organism: Lumnitzera racemosa (assembly GCA_024138005.1). NCBI lineage: Eukaryota > Viridiplantae > Streptophyta > Magnoliopsida > Myrtales > Combretaceae > Lumnitzera > Lumnitzera racemosa. The sequence goes on from JAMXBC010000012.1 coordinate 87,209,205, forward strand.
TTTTCTTCTTCTTCTAAGTTGGTTTTGTCCAATTTCTTTTTTGATTTAAAGACTAAAATGGGAAGACCATATGATTAAAAATAAGAATTATATCTTAGTTAATCAAGAAGTGATTAAGAAATTTAAAAAACAAATAACTCAAATTGAGAAAAGAATTCCTATCTCGTGCTTAGAAGGAAAAGATTCTAATTTTTTCAATCTTGGGACTTACTATTGTGAATCAGATGTTTGATATATAAGTAGTGAGTGCTTTAGGTTAACTAACATGAGAAATTCATATTAAAATGCATGTAAAAATCGAGTAAATTCAACTTCTTCACTCAAAGCTTGATGGGACCCAAACCTTATAATGAATCTAATTGTGTTTGTTAATATTGTGTCGTAAGATTAAGATAAGATCTTTAGTGAAATTTAGAGTTCGAAACAATGAAAAGGAATTATTTTTAGGTTTTTTGTATTTAAGATAACGGGAAAATAAAAGATAGAACGAGTATTAAGTAAGATATTACGCATTGGCTTAATAATTGAGCTTTGTGATTGAATCTAGAAAATGATATGACTCATACATATGATATTTAATCAAATCAACAATATAGCTTAATGTGACTTATGAAATTGCAATAATGGGTTTTCGAGTCACATATCCAATATGATGCGTGGATGAACAATATAAAGGGGGTTTAATCTAATACCTAGATTGATAAGACATTGGGTTGAGAAAAAGTCTCCTGAATTTTATTTAATAATCAAAGAGTCTGTAATTACATTAGTATCTTGTAAGCCTATTTAAAGAGCCTAGCTAGGGTTACAAAATAATAAAATGAGTACAAATAATATACAAAGAGGGAAATAAAACAAGCATATGGCCTAAGGGAATAGTACATGCCCAAGTAATTTTGAGACACGCCGGTGTGACTACGGAATATGCCCATGTTGCATCTTGCTTCCGTATCGGTCAATAGCCTGGTGGAAACGGCCATGCCAAGTGCTCGTCATGCTAAGTACACTCCGTGCCGTTCTTTCATGCATTGGCCTCACCTTACATTCGAGATTTACATAATGACTTCACGCCGTGCATCTCTTGGCTTATATCTTTGCCCAACACAGACTATTCTATCTCATGCCAATCGTCACACTTAGCTAATAATGGCCATGTTCTTCAATCTGATCACTCAGGTCGCTAGTCACATCAAAACTTACAAATCTGACCCCCAACACTTTGTCTCTAGAAATTAGCATTCTTTAGTTAAGATAGACCAAACTTACGACTACCAATTGAATCCTTATCAGCTAAAAAGTCAAAAACCCTCAATTAATTTCCAAAAACCAACCACCAATCGCGTGTAATTGAGAGCTAAAAAATCGATTCAAGTTAACATCCATACTTATTTCATAAGCTTTTATATCTTTTCAAAACAAGTTTATAAAAAGTTTTGGCTATGAAGTTGTTTCTTTAAGAATAGTAGGTGATGTGGTTTGCTTTGCATAGCTTTGAACATGCATGTGTTTTTTTTTTTTTTAATTATTTTCCCCTAAACACATGAATTAAGTAAAATTATATGAAAGCAATCTAGAAGACATTTTCTATATAAAATGGAACAAAAATAGTCGAAATTCAACTGAACGATTGCTAGATATTATTTAGAAAGAAGTCAAACATTTTGACATAAATGCATTATCAATTGAAGCTTCTATGATTAAAACCAGGATTAAAGTTAATATAAGCAAAGCTATAGGCGGCTTCTATTGTAGCTTAATTCGGTAGAGCAACTTCGATGGAGATTCTTGTCATAAAAACCTAGATTAAGGAATCCATCCTAAGAAATTCGGACCAAGAAAATTAAGTCCTTCATACTTTTACGGTCCTTTGCTGCTCTTTTTCTATTTTTCAGTATTATTTTTATACAATTTTTTTTTTATTATTTGTCCATAACTAATATAAAGACGTGTTAAAGACTTTTCCTTCTTTTTTTTTATAAAGGAAATTAAGTATAAAATTTCCTTAGTTAAAGAGTTTCATCATGTACTATCCTTAAAACGTAAGAATCTTTAGAGTTTTTTACTAATAAAAATAACGTTAAAAAAGGAAGAAGGAATAAATTTGCCATAACCTAAAGAATCATACATTAAGTTTGAGCTACTTAATATTCCAACATAGTGGAACCGATGCAAATTGTCTAGTGGAAGAAGAATCATATATTTAAATAGGGTTGATTTTGGCAATGTAGGCGTTTTTAGTTTTTGAAAAAAAGGAGGAGGAAGAACACTTAAGAGTTGCCAAGTAAATGCCTTATAGTAATTAAATTAGAAGGTCCGAATGATAGATGGAGGAGGACAGAATCAACATGGTAGTGTTGCTAGTCTCAGAAGTTTACTTGGATGGTAAAATTAGCAATTTCAAAAACTTTGGGCAATTAATAAAGAAATCGTGATATTATCCTATTGGAACGCGAACCATCTTTATCGTTTTAGGGGATTCCAGTGGACACCACATACTTGAGAGAGTAGGGGGCCTTTTTAAGGCTCTCACATAAGTGATGATAGCGGGTTCTTGCATGTGTTAAGATAATAATTTATCTCATACTTGGTGGGCATGGCGTGAGCCTCATTGTCTGAGAAAAGCTATCATGAACCAATCCAAGCAACACTATTATTAAACACCTTCAAAAAGTTCATAAGGCGAATTCCACATCAGCTTGTAAAATTTCAAACTTAATACAATAAAATAAATCACGTTAGCTGAGCCATAAAGTTTAGTTTTTATTTGAGTCCACCGTGATGTGCACCAAGTTAATTTCTACAACACTTTTATCTTTTATATTTATATTATTTAGCTAAAATACCTCATTTAGCTATCTACATATTGTAGATAGTTAAATTCAAAATTAGGATTTAAGTCCATTAATTAGTTGGGTTTGACTCATTAGGCTATGGTTATAGGATCTAAAGAATCATGTTTATATATTTGAGATGATTATAAGAGATTTGAAATAGTGGGTTTATAGTAAAGCTCAACAAATCGATCCGTTTGATTCAATATTGGCTTACATAATTAATAAAAAGACTTCCATTGGGCCTAAACTTGTGAATGACCTACTTAGGGTCTATTAAAAGTAAAAAATTAATTCTAATCGGTGATTATCGTCACGATTGAAATGATAAGATTAATGACCAACTTTTATAAATCTTAGCACAAATACCTTTACTTTGTTAGAATTTTACTTTAAAAGACCATATGTACAAATATTTCAAAAACATTATTTCATTCTTTGTTGGTTATGGATTTTTACTTATCATCATATATATTAGAGCTTCATTGAGACCACTAATTCTTCCTCTCTACATTTCTCTCTTGATTGTTTCATATATGCAACTTAAATTATTTCGTTAGTCATGTACAACATGACTTAATACGTTATAAATATGTGATCCTTGTATCATATCTTCATAACTATACTATATAATATATGATTTTTAAAAACTACCATCGAGAAAACATGGGCGGATTACAATCATCGTAGAACTAGTAATGGTTTAGACTTTAGAAAAACCAATATACCTTCTTATGAAGCAATTATAAAAATAAAAAATAAAAAAATTTGATATTTATTATCATCGTGTTATGATTATTTAGATTATATAATCATTTTGTATTTCGTATTAAATATTCTCATTTCCTTTTACATCAGTACTCGTATGTCGAGTGCATATCTCTCTATCTTGATATTTTTTCACCTTCTCTTTCCTCGTGCCATGATGATTTGATCTGAATTAAATTAACCTGCCTAATGTAAAGAGAATCCGCTCATTATAATCAATTTGGTTGGGCTATCTATCTTAATGGCGAATAAACATATTTATTATCAAATCATACGAATTAATGGTCCATTCCACGACATCTACTTTATCTTAGGGGTGAAAAATATAATAAATCTATTCATAAGTTATTTGAGTTTGATGTGATTACTCGAACTACTTAAATAATTTGCATCACACTTGAACCCAATGAGGATATTTTACTAAACTAGTTTATGAGCCATTGAATGTAAGTTGAGTTTGAACTTAGTATTATAAGTTTAATCAAGTTTAGGTTAAGCTCGAGTTTTGAATATTAAAGTTAAAACCAATTTTAATTTAACGCTATGTCGTCTAAACTAAACTTGTTTAGCTAAAACCATTATAATATAATGGTATTGCCACTAGTTTTTTATCGAATAGATTATGGTTGCAAATTAAAAAGAAAAGAAAAGAACTAAGCTTGTTTATAACCTTAGTTAGCCTTATGAAATGGATTTTTTTCCCTAAAGAAATCAATAGAAATTGGTGACTCTTTTTAACAAAAACTAGCAAGCTATATATTGTGCTTAAAAAGGTAAAAGTTTTAAAATAAAAAATAACATTAATTGATATTATATAAATTTTATAGAAGTTTTGTTCTCTCTCTTTTTTCTTTTACCTTTTAGTGTTTGTACTAGTAGGTAGTCCTATTCACCAAGTCAAACTAGCCAAGAATCGCTGGTTCACAGACTTGTTTAGCAAATTAGCCCTTAAATTGGCTTCTTTTTTTTTTTTAATTTTATTTTAATATTTTATTTTTTATTAATTTTAATAATTTTTTATTTTTCATTAATTTTCAACTTGATCTAGTTCCAACTTTTGTGTATTTTTTTCGTAGATGTGACCTTGTTTTTTTCTTTTTAGTTGTACTAATTTATTAATAATTTTTATTTTTTTTTTAATTTCTAATTTAATGAGGTTCCAACTTTTTTATTTTTTTCCCCTTAAGTTTTATGCTTTTCACATATTTAAGTTTTTAATATTTGACAAGTTTTATAAAAAAGACTTATATTAATTTAAATTGAATTTTCTATCAATACTTAATACATAATTAACTTATATTTAATTTTTTATCATTAGTTTGATCATATTATTTTTATAAAATTATCATTTACCATTATAAAAAATGTAACTTTAAACTGTCATGACCTAATGAATATAATTCAATTATTTTTTTGAATTTAATAATCTCACTTCTCTCTTTCCATCTTTCTTTTTTTCTCAAGGAGACGAACCGACCAAATCGACCTATTGATTTAATGGCGGGCTAGCTTGTTGGTTTATGGCTTGCTAGTTTAGGTGGTTTCTATTCCTTGAACTGCCTGACCCTTAAAGGCAAATGATTTGGAAAGCAGTTTAGGTCTGATTATTTTTGGGTCGAGCTGATTGTTGATTCAAAATCGATTCTTGCATGGGTCTACTTGTAGGATAGTGGGAAGATTTATTATTCAGCTGAAGAAAAGGAAATTAAAAAGTATGTAATGGTGGAAACATAGCGATATATGAGGGTTTGTTTTAGAAACCCATACGTGGGAAGGGTTCTACTTTTTTTCCTTTTTCCAACTACATCAGATAAAACGGCATCCAACTTGAAAATATATAGTTTAAAACTTTATAGTTTCCATCAATTAAAGACACTAAATTTATCTATATTTGAACAGGACAATTAGAAGACTTCCTTAGTTTTGATTATAAGCATGTCTAATTAGTAGAATATAATAAAGTATGAATAGAATTACGATTCTTTAGAAATGGAATAGAGAAACAATAATCACTTCTTATATTTATTTTATGGACCAATGAATAGATATAAAAAATATATTATAAAAAATCAATGATCAACTATTCCTTTATTTTTGTAAAGAAATTACAATTTCTCATTTTTCATAAAAAAGCAATTTTGTAGAATAGTTAATCTATTAATCAAACACAGAAATATGTTTGCAGATGAGGATTGATATTCTTTTCTATCTATATGAAGTGAACCAAATGTATTATTGATAAAAAAAAAATATATATATATACATGAAGGCCCCTGTTTGTTTCAACAAAAATGTTTTTCGGAAAATAATCTCTCTTTTCCCTTATTTGTTATGTTAGAAGATATCCTTTAAGTGGAAAAAATTTTATCTTATAAAGCATAACATTTTTTCATGAAAGAAAAAATGCTAACCGATCATATTTTACAAAAACAACTTACTATTTTCAAGATAAAATGTCATTTTTGGAATTAGTCCACACAAGTATTCTAACTCTAAAAAATTATTTTATTTTTATATTTGTTGCAATTAAACAAGAAATAAATGAACATGAAAATAATTTAATGGATAAAAAAGTGAAAAACTAAGAACTTGTAAAATTATAAAAATTAATTACAGCGGTTGTAATAAAAAATATTACGCTCTAACTTATGGTTTTCACTGAAGCAAACAAGGTGAAAAAGCTAAAAGTATCTTTTTGTAATCTTAATCACTCTCTCGAAGATATTCATTAAGTTTTTTCTAAGGGTGAATGTAAATTGACTCCCCGTGTTTGCTTTCTACATCTTAGAACCTTTACCATTGAATTGATTGCTTACTGTTACACCTCCAAATATTTGGAGAGTTGTGTTTTTAAACCCTATCAGTCTATTTTGCTATTGCATAAAATAAATTAAAAAATTATCAAGATTGTTTTTTTGTTTTATTTTAAGGGCCAAAGATGGTTATGAAAAGATCTAAAAGTACTTTTTTTTTAAAGGATTTAGGTTTCAAGTTGAAATCTAATCTAAGTACACAAGAAATAAATATAAGAGGGTTTATATTTACAAATTACCTTTTAACTTAGTTATTAACTACAATTGAGGAGCTCAACATCTTGAATCTTAAAAGTATTTTTCAACTGATGTATATTAGTAGGTGAACCACCTGCGATACATGTGCCAAAAGGAACCAATATATAAAATAGACACAGTAAAAATTATATGTTTAGAGTGTAGAGTCAATTAAAGCCTTAGCGGTTAACTAGATACATAAATAAATATGTAGATAAAAAAAGACATGATACAGGGAGAGATATCTACATATAATAGAAGATATTTTCACATGTCTTTTAATATATAGAATAGATGATATAGAAAGAGAATGTTGGTGAGGGAAAAACTAAAATTATCCGTTAAAAGTACGGAATCGAATAATACCTTGTGGTTTAAATTGTAAATTATGTTATATTATATTATATAGAAGATAAGATATATATATAGATATAGATAATAAATGATATAATATAGAGCGAGATATGTATATATAATAGAAAATATTCATGGAAGCTATCAATACAAAAGAGTAAATAATGTAGTGAGATAATGTTAAAGTGAGAGAGAGAGAAAAAATAAAACTATATTTTTAAAGTGAGAAAATTTTAAGGTCCAATCATAAAAAACTAATGATAAAAAGGTTACTTTTGAGTTTAATAAATAAACCTTGAGTTATAATAAAACTTATCAATAGTAAAGTGCTTATTAATGATAAAAAAAGAAAATTTATTGAGACAACTTCTATGAAAAGTTATCAATAACTTTATTTTTATTATTGACAATTTTGTTTTTACTATGATAGGTATGATTTATTGTAAAAGGTCCTATTATGTGAAGTAGAGTAAATCGATTCCGGCTTTATACATATATATATAGAGAGAGAGAAGATAATAAGATATAAATACGTCCATGTGTAAATTACAAAAGATATATGTAGTATAGAGAGATATATATATATATATATACATATAATAGAAGATATTTTTGAATAGTTATTAATAAATAGTTTAATAATGTAAAGTTACGGTATTGGAGAGAGAAAAAACAATAAAATTATACATATATATATATTAAAAATGTGGAGTCTAGTGCCTTAAAATTTATAATATACATATATTTGCCAACTGTACCCATACATATTCGATATAACTAATTACGTAATGAAAAATGGATTGTCTAAGTTGTATTTATAAAGGGAAATGTTGAAGAGTGGCCGGACACTCGTTAACCTTTCTAAAGAAACCCACATCCTTCATATTTCATAAATTTGTGGACTTCTTGAAATTTATAGAAAATGCCTCGAAAATGTGTATATTTCATTAGGTGAATTTTAAAATAAGTATTAAAAGAAAAAGAAAAAAAAAAGCTCGGTATCCACTTTCCCTCTCCTGAAATATATTTGGAGAACAGAAAAGTAGGAAACCTTGTCTAACAAAATCTATCTATTTGCTAGATTCTTGTAACACCAGAGTTTCTGTGTGATTAACAAAAAGGAGTTGAGAAGTAACAACGTGAAAAAATATATAAAAGGCAAGAAAAGCGCCAAAAGTAAAAAGAACTGGAAAAGGGAAAGCAACAGCAAGTGTAAGTGCCACGGTTGACTGGTGGGGTCCACACTAGACAAAGAGCCAAGCCAAAGAAAAAAAAGGAAAAATAAACTTAAATTTATAATATGTGTTTAATGTTAAGAAGATAAGTAAAATATTTTCACCACTTTTTGTTACTTTTTTTTCCCTCAATTTTTAATTAAATTTAAGAATATTGAAAAGATAATGTTGTATTAATGGCCTCTAAGGATTTATTAAAGTAGAAAAAAGGGAAAATTTCACTTTATCTAATATTAACTACATGATTTATTAAAACATATTTCTTGATGAACTCTTAAAAGGAATTTATTTTAAAATGGTAGTGTTTTGCAATTTGAGTTGATTTGTATGATTCAACCTAATTCGATCTTAACATGATTATAAAATTAATTTATTTTAATTGAGATTTAATTTTTAATCAAATTCGATTCATTCATTTGACTTTTACACAGTGAGATTAACCACTTGAATTGAATTTAATAATAATAACAAATTTAAAATTTATTATATACTTTTTGGGGAAAAAAGAGTAAATTTTCTTTATCAAGCTTATTAATGGGAAATATTATTCTCTTTTTACTTAATCCATTAATTTCCAAGAAAAAAAAGAGTGGTGAAGTTAACGAAATGAACCCATAAAACCGCTCTTTCCGTCCACGCGCCCCCACACATTACACAACACAAATTTCTCTCTCTCTCTCAAGTCCAACAACACGGTACACAAACTAACAACACCACCCCAAAAAAAAAAAAAAAAAATTTTATAGAGAGAGAATAATTAAAAACAAAAAAAAAGGAAAGTACGTACCCCAACACAAAACCTAAAACTAAAACCGAGGGAGAGAGAGAGAGACTTACCTGTCAACAAACATCTACTCCTTACACACACACACACATATAAAGACCCCCTCCCCTCATCATTAATATATTTCCTTCCTTTCCTTCCCTTCCTTCACTCCATTACATCTCTCTCTCTCTCTCTCCATCTTGTCTCTTCTTCCACACACAAAACAAAAGCACCCATTTTCAAGAAGGATTCATACACAAACTCATATACATATATATAAATCTATATACATAAATATTTTATATATAAGTATATATCTGCCTACACACGGCATATGCAATGAGTTTCGAGGATGACGACTGGGTAAACGTGGCGTTACGGGACGACTCACTAGTCGCCGACCTGCTACTTTCCTTCCGCCACGCCCCACCCTCGGGGGAACACGATAAACCGTCGCTGCCGCCTTCGTCTCAGGGTCTGCAACTTGAGTGGACTGTCCGGCAGCGTCGGTCAAAGGCGACGTTGAAAGAGAGCAACAATACTTCTCAGAAGCAAAAGAAGATTGGGTGCGTCGGCGGTGGCGTCAAGGAGGGCGAGTCTAACCGCGCCAGCCCCACCACGCCGCTGTCATGGAGCGGCGCCACCGAATCCAGCGGCGATGGGTTCGAAGAGTCCTCCCGCCTACCGACCAACAAGACAGACAATAAAGCAAGATCTAAGGTTTGTGTGTCGAATCCTTTACCCGAAGTTCCTTTTTTTTTTTTTTGGGAATATTTCACAAAGGGCCATGTTCAAATTCTTCACTTTACTATATACAATTTATTTGAATAATACAATTCGTTTGAATAAAAACGGATTCAATTCCATGCGAGATTTGATGTAATATACGCGAAAATACGTTGCAAGTGGTTTCACAAGGAAGAGGAGGCTCGGTGGCAGTTTCTTGGTACGACGTGGATGTGGATGGGGGGTTTGTCTTGTGTTTGTGCTGTATGGTTTTTGTAACGTTTTTACGGAAATACCCTTATGGAAAGAGGATATTTGCATTTATGTCTCTTTCTCTATTGGTTGAGGAAAGGTCACGTAAATTGATGGGTCTCGCACCTCTCAGGTTTTTCTTGCTTTGGACTCCTCCTTTCCGCGCGACTTTCCTTTATTCTCCCTGCCTATATACTATACTCCTAAATTACCATGCTGAAGGTCAAAATTGTCTTTTTGGAGTCCTGGTAGGGCAGGGTTGTTATAAGCTGAAGCTGAATCGAAGGTGTGGTGTAGATATCTATTTTTCCTTGTGTCGGGTCTACACACTTTTCAAATGTCCTTAATTTTTTTTCCTCGTTAAATCTTAAATTTCTGACTGGAAAAAAAAAAAAAACGATTTGATGTAAAAGTTTTTTCCTTTAATTTGATATTTCAAAATTGCTCGATTTTCAAAATCAAAAAATGTCCCTTTTATTGAAGGGATATGGTAAGCTCAGAGCATCAGGATCATCACGTTTTTCAATCGCCGCTTTTACGCTCCCCTGCCGAACATCAATTTTCTGTCCGTCACAAATGACAGTACAAGAATGCCCCTGTCCACTAGAAGGGTAGTTTCGTCATTGAGGTTTTCCTTCCACGTCCAAGTAGACCGACCCGATTGTCAAGTCTCGGGGGTAGTATGGTCAATATGGAAAATAGAGGAACCAGTTTCATCGGTGGCGTGTGGTCGTGGCAATTGGGGTGTGGCCAAAGAGTTTGGTGTGGATTTGATCAGATTCATGTTCCATGATCTGCTGTGTTTAGGTTTAGCGTTTCCTACGTAGGCAAACGATATCCAACCGTCGATTTTCTCTGCGTGGTTTCCACCTGAAATCTTTTGAACCGTCAGATTAGCTTTCGGGCGGAAACTTCAGCGCTGGGACATATTTGAATTGGAGCACATTAATAAATGCCACGAGTGCAACTGTTTATGGACTGGATATTGAAGTTTTTTTTTTTTTTTATTGTCTCATTATGCTTTTAATCTTTAATTGTAGCTTTAATTTAACATTTATTAGATTTAAACAATTGAAAGGATTGTATTTTTAACTGTTTAATCTAATACATATTAAATTAAATGTGATATTGAGGGATGGGTTGATTGCCTAAAAATAAAGGATAGAGGATAGAACTGAAAAAGGTTTTCATATTTATGTACCATGAATATGTTTAGGACGAGAGAAACCATTAACGAGACCATTTAATTTAAGTCCTTTAAAAGGTTCCATTTGATTTTCCTTTCTTGGGAAAATTGAAATATAGGAAGATAGATAGATATGTTAACGGGCTTAGTTAATCTGACAAAAGTAGTGAAAAAATAAGGGAAATTGGATAGTTGAGGGTAATCTTGGTAGTGAAGCTATTGCTTTCTATAGCAAAAATGATGATTGAGATAGGGAATAAAATAAGATGAAATCACGTGGAGTTTAGTAATGGTTTTTATTCCATGTATGGGAAGAATTGTGGTTTAGATTAGACAAGAAGTTTTAACGAGGTCTTTTGTTTGATTGCTTTGAATTGTTGCGTTTTGGTGGATTGTGGGTCCAACGAACGTTGAATTGGAGTCAAATAAATGTTTAATAATAATGGCTTGTTTTATTAACAGGTATTTTATGATACTTATTAAGATATTAATAAATATAATTTTTTTTTATTTGTGTTTTTCAACAATTATACTTTATAAGGAAAAAAAAAAATATATGTATATTTTTTATTTGATATCCGTACTTACTGATAATTTGAGAAAACTACTTTGTTATAAGACAAATGGCTATAAGCGTGGGGATAACTTAGCATTCTTCGTGACTTGTTGTGAGCCAATGGAGTAGATGTTAAATGGGGGCCACCTTGGCACATCGTCCCATATTTATGGTATCAGCTGACTTTTCATTTGTTTGCTATCATTTTAAAATATATAAAACTACTTGCCAACCTAAACATCTTGTTATATGTTAATACTATATTATTACTTTAGTGTAAGAGGGGCATTTATTTATGGAGTAGAATATACCATTTTGTTTTTGGTAATGGTGTTGGATTTAGGAAATCAGGACCTTTGATATGTGGGTTTATTCAATATGCGATCGAAGGGTCCAGGATGCTCGGTGCAAGTGGCGGACCCAGGATTTGAATTTTTTAGATTTTACATAGAAAATATTTTAAAGAAAAAATTGAAATTTATAAGGAAAATTGAAAAAAAAAAAAAAAAATTTAAGTTAAGGAGGCAGCTGTAAGGAGGCATCCCGCACAGGACGTAGATAGAAAGAAAAGGCCCACCAGAATTCAGAAGTTAGGACTTAGGATTACCTGTCCTAGTGGGTCTAGTCTTCTCATTTTTGATTTGGTCAACATGTTTTAATACCCCCATAGAGAAATGGGACCAAGCCATTCATGTCTCATTGTGGCCATTTGAGAATTGTGAACAATGTTTGGACTTTTTGACCATACTTGCAGGTTTTGTTATCTGGCCGGTCAGCTTGCATGTATTGACTTTTTTTGGCATTGTTTGGTTTTGCTGTAGCATCAAGTCAAATTCAAGGAAAAAGAACTATATCAATATTATATATATAAATATATGTTCAGAAGGGGCAAAAGCAGTGATTATTTTTGGTCAATATTATGCAGTAAAACCTGAAATTTTCTTTTTCTTTTCTTTCTTTTCTTCTTCTTCTTCTTTTTTTTTTTTGGGTATGAATATTTCATCCAAACATTCCTTATTGAATGGGGAATGGAAGAAGTGTTCATTTTACATAAAGAAAATTTCTGTACCGTCCTGGCGAATTATAGGTGCATTGATATATTTTCTCATCATATATGTTGTGTTAGTTGTTGTGATAATGATTCTGTGAGTTCATATAGTTGAATTATAGCCTACTTGCTTGATGAATATTAATTACGATGCTTGTGTTTCTTAAAGTTTTGCTAATCGGTTTATGTTCATTGTATTGTTATTTTTCAGTTAAAGACTGCTACAAGAACTCCTGGTTCGATTTCTAAAGTTGGAACGAAGAGGCCAAGAAAGAAAAAGGTAGCCATCCTGCTCTTGAAACAGGATTTCTATAAACAGGATTATCCTCTAGTATTAGAACGTTTTAAATAATTCAAATTCTATTCTAATATGTGAAAAAAAATTCATATGATTCATCTTTTGATTGCTATCTTCATCCATGTGGCACCTCAAGCATCAAAATAAAAAAAAATATTTTTATTTAGCTAAATTAGGCTTAATTTATTCACGAAAGTTGAAATGTTTATATATATATATATATATTTAGCACGGTTTTTCCTTAACAATGTGCATCGTTTGCTCATCCTGTTTTCTGCTTGCCATCCCCTTTGAACTTAAAACACGATCGATCAATCATTTATGTCTAATTAATCTTTTGCTATGTGCTATCAGACATTGGCTGAACTTAAACAGGAAGAATGTTTGCTTTTGAAGGAAAGAAGAAATTTGAGACAAGTAGGTTTTCTAAACTTTGTTCGTTAAGAATTCTTAGTTTTCCACATTTTTTTCGAATTTCAAAGTGTGATTATTGAATATTGATATTGATATTGATATCACGCTGATTGGATTCTAGGAATTGGCTAATTTGCAAGCTAATTTCGAGAAAGAAAGAGCCACCAATGATCGATTGAAGAGACTGAAGGTGAGAATGAAAACATATCATTTGCCAACGTAAATGTAGGATGTCAATATGATAAAGCCTCCGCATTTTATACTTCTCGCCCTCTAATAACCACCAATACATTTGAAATTTTTTCTCTGTTACATTTCGTTATCTACAAATATTAGGATTTATTTGTACCTGATCAATGGATTTGAGGGTGTCTTAGCTATTATTGTAAAAGTTATATCTCCCCTACTTTTAAGAACAAATAGCTTTATGTAATCTTACACCTTCTGCCTTACCTCAGCTCGATTTGCAGGAGCAACATGCGACAACTACAGACATGGCACAAAATGAATCTATAAAAGCGGTATCTGACCCTGAGGCAACATCATCAAAAAGCCAGGAATCTCCATATGCATCAATGCAGCAATGTTCTATTTCTTCCCACTGTTATGTTTCTGAAAAATTCAACATCAGCAGTTGCCATCCAGAGTTCCTTCCTGATCTCAATCAACTGCCCGAGGCATCCGAGTTAGACATCCTATGAGGCTTCTTAAGCTGATGAAGGATCAAAGTGTAGAATCTCATTCTTTCCTGAGTTTAACGCCCCCTGTGGAGTTCATTACCATGCGTTTGATGCTAATAAGTTTTAGGTCCATAGTTCTAACTATGTCTTAGAATGAATTTCTTGTAATTAAGTAGTAGTGATTCATTGCCCTTTTTCTGCTTATGTAAACTTTGACAGATAAGACTTCCCACTGCTCACTGAGGTGGCGATTGAGCCGATGTTCTAGAAATATGATAAGCAGGTAAAAATTGAGTAATAGTTCTCTTTTAATTTACACAGGACTGTGTGTTAGGGGAACGAATTCTTTGGTTCAAAGGGTCAAAACCCCATATGTTTTTTTGTTCTTTTAGAGAAGAGCATAATTGTGTTGGAATACAAGTACTTTCATGGATATCTTGTTTCACCCTGACACTTCTTGTAGTTTGTAAATGCAAATTTAATACTTGGGTATGTTATCTATTTATATGTTTCATGCCCCATTAAAAGTTTCCAGAATGAATCTGATTACAACATAGCTGTAGATCTTAGGAGCGTTTATTTCGGAACCTCTTCTCGTTCACAATATCGGAAGTAGTGGTTATTAATTGAAGTTTCTCAGGAATTTCATATTAAACTGCTTTTGGTATTGCTTCTGTTTTGCCCATCAAGTTTCGGGTTTCCTTACGATAACTTAAAGCTCTCTTGTCGGCATTAGTCGGTATTGTATTCTCCAAATTTCACGCTTTATTAACTTTAAATCTTTGGGCTACCAAAACTCTCAAATTCCATTTTGATGTGTAACTTTGTCTAGAATAGAAGCCGAGTTCCATCATTTTAAGTAGTGAGTGATATCCACTTAGAGAAATTGTTTATAACTTGTACGTTAGGCAAATTTTATTGTATAATTTTATGGCCAAACTTAGATCTAGGATCAAAATAATTAGATGTAATTATAACGATTTAGAGAGTTTTTGAAGGTTTGTTCCATATCTTGCACTTTTTAATAGATGTAAATATGAGTGAAGCCGCATTATATATGATCGGACTATTTTCTTTGCATTTAAGCCCATTACAATTGTTGAACCCTAGTTACCGTTGTTCTTAGTAAGTTAGAGTTGATCAAGTGGTCTTGATTGATTGCCATTTCAACAAATTGTTATTAACATTTCTTAAAAGAGCAACTTTCTTTTCTTTTTCTTTCTTTTTTTTTTTCAACCTAACATTCTCTCACTCATGATTTGTTATAGCTCTTATCCCTCTTGAAATAATCTTTTAAGTTGTATTGCAAAACTAACCCTTTCTTATGTTGCATACATATGACGCACGTAACAAACTTATATATCTATATATCTGTTTTATTTCCTTACCAAATCTATTAAACCCTCAAAATAGAAATACTAATAAACTAGAATGCATCGATTACAGATAGGTTCTTCTATGATTCATTTGATTGTAGGACATAGAACGATATAAGATGAATAATGATGGTGGTTAATCATAAAGGAAAATGTATATGGCGAATGGGTAAAATTAAAAAGAAAAAATTTTTAGAAATCATTTTCCTCATTTTTCATTATTAATATATAACATTGTAAGTTAACCCCAATTAGCTTTAAAATTTACTAATACTTATGATCTAGTAAGATATCATATGTTATAAATGCAATATTTTGATTATAAAAAATATTTTTAAAAAGTTTGTAAAATATTTTTATTTCCAAAGAAATGTTCCCTTACCTCATAAATTTGGCATCAATAATAATTGATTTATGCTTATTTTTTTTTTTAAGACAATGGAGAATGATTATCATGTTAGTAATAAGAATAATTCACTTTATATGTCAAATATCATTTGGCTTTTGTTTTGTATGATTTGACTAGTGAAGAAACCTACCTTTATAGTCCAATGTTATAAATATTCATCTTTTTAAGAGAATAAATTAGGTTTGAATTTCTCATTTATTAATAGTTGTGATAACAATTTTAAAGGAAAAAAAGATAAATTATATAAACGACCTTGAAAGCTTAAAACTTGCATGAACCTATCATTTTTTTTTATTTAAAAGTCAATAATTGTCCCCTTAAAATGCTTATGACGCAGTCCATGTATTAGTTGCTTTTGACCGAGTAATTAATTAAATATATTTAATTAACTAATATAAAGAAAATAATCAAATTTTTACTATCAATTGTGACCGACCATTGTTATAAGTGGATTGTATGACTCATTCGTGGTAGGTGGTTAGCATCTATCATTTGGAAATTGGACTACTTTAGATTGTTTTTTTTTTTTTAATAGCTTCTTAGGCCATCATGGGTGGGTTACATGGCCTACCAAAAATCTAGTTACTTAATTTTTTTTTTAAAAATTTTATCTCTATTTCTTTTTCCTTTTTTTTTTTTACCCTTTGCTTCTTACTTTCTTTTCTCACAATTTTCTGTTTTTTTTTTCTTCTTTCTTTGACTTTCTCTTTTTTTCGTTTTCTTTTAAATTTTTCTCCCTTTTATTTTTAATTATTTTCTTTACGTTCAATTAATTACCATGCTAATGTGTGTTTCATGGGGGCTGGACCCAACCTACATCACTTTGGATCTGCTCTGAAAAAGAATCATAGGGGTATGTCATTCACTCATTCTGTCGGACAAAAGTCAAAGAAGGAAGGTAAAAAAGCGTCAATCTTAGGGTTTGACTTTCTTCTTCGTTCCCTCTCTCTTCCTCCATCCTGCGCTTCCATCGGCTTCTTTGAGTTCAATTTTTTTTTTCTTCTTTCCAGACAAATTGGTGCGGTAATTCAAGCAAGCAAGGCCATACTTTTGCAGCTCTTACTTCACATAGGTTAGTCTCGAGAGGCCTGTGGTTTAAAGTTTTTCTCTTTTTCAGATTTTACTGTAAACCGTTGTTGTGGACTGCTGACTGTATGTGTGTTGGTTTAAAGTTTTTCTTCTTCAATCCATGCAGAAATACTTAATTTACTCATCGGATCTAGCAAAATTATAGCTATCAATTTTAGCATCTTGAGTGCCACGTACTAAATGAGGGATTATCTCATTCATTTGAATTACAAGGCAGATTACTTTTATTTTTGTTTTTTCCTTTTTTTATGATTTGTTATGGATCATCTGTTACGTCCTCGTGTTTTTCCCTCAGTTCAATAAGTGGAGTTACAATCATAAGTGAGACTGTAGTTTTCTTCTTCTTTATTTTTTTTATTATATTTATGACGGAGTATCATCGTCGTATTGTGACGGGCTACTTTTGATTCCACGAACTATGGTACAATCGAGTAAGAATGGTTTGCATTATATAAGTAAGTTTAAAAAGTATTCATAATAGGATTTAAACTTAATATAAGAAGTTGTCATGGGTGAGTTTTAATTTTTTAACAACTTGATCAACCCTTTAAGATTGAGATTATAGTTTACTTACACTTTGTTAAAAGATCTGATCTTCGATTATAATTTTAGATTATTATAATTTACTTAAAATTCAATAAGTAAAGGCATAATTATTATTTTTTTACTCAATCGTTTATTATTTTTTAGCATTCATAACATAAATACAACATTTATTAGTATATTATTAAGCCAATATTAACTTATTTAACTCTATACCTCCTTAAAAGTTGATTATCCAACATAAATTACCATTATATCCTCTTATGTAAATAAATAATCAATTGGATATAAATAAATGAGTAAACTAACTTAATGATATGAACGGTAAACTAACTCTCTAAAACTTAGGCATAATTATCAACTACTATTGATACACAAAGGAAACTTTATTAACTTTCAATTTGCTTTATAATCACTCTAGCTTAATTTAATGAATATAGAAAGAAATTTATAATTATTGTCATGTATGCATTTTTGTACATTTTAATTTTGACCATTTTAATACTGTATTTAAGTTTGCAAATGTGAGTGTATATTTGCTTGTCTTATATGAAATCATAACCAATAACTATGGAAATAAACGTAAATTATTTATTTACGATCTCCTTTTAATTTTATGATTTTGTTTGGCATTAATATGAATTCCTCACACGACAAAAATCAAACCCGACCTTCCAAAACCTTAACCTATAATTTCATCAATTAAATTAGACGAAAGCAATTCATGCTGTCTTCCTATAAAATTAAATTTAACCTAGCTGTAGCATGGCATGGAAATCACTACTTTTGTATTTGGGGACAACCTCACTTGCAATGTTCCACGAACTTTCTATGACGGGAATGATTGGAGGGTTATCTCTCAAGAAACGACTCTGGTAAACTCACCACAGCGGCGAACCAGCGCAGGCTGACCTCCAAAGCAACACAAGGAGTGCCAATAAAGAACTGACACATTGAAATCACTTCATATAACTCCTCATGGTCCACTTGCCTATTAGGGCGCATACCTAATCAAGCTTGCTGACCTGGATATGGTTTTGCTCATCTTTCGAGGTATGTTTTCCTAATTAGGAAATTCACTTGCTGACCTGGACATGGTTTTGCTCATCTGTCGAGGTGTGTTTTCCTAATTAGGAAATTCACTTCAAATGTGGTTTATTAGGGACTTTTTTAAATAATAAAGTATCTCATCACCTAATAAATACTGATAAGACTCATGGAACACGAGCCCAACTATAAGCCCTTGGTAGAATCCACAATCAACGGTTTTGGTCTTTATAAAGATCTTTGGCTTACTACTTTCCAAACGACCACATACCATTCGCTTTAATATTATATATGTATATATATATAGAGAGAGATGATTTTCTTTATCACATTAATATAATAAATAATTAAATTATCACAAGCAAAAATAGGAGTAACGTCAGGCCTCGCAATTATCTCGTATGCGCACGTGCAAGGTAGAAAATCCAACGGTTTTACTTGGTTTAATCCACTCCCCATTGTAGTCATAAAAAAAAAAAAAAAAAAAAATAGGACCAGAAGATTTAGCCAGCGTGGGATTTCGTTTTTTCCCTTTGGGAATCTTCAACATGTATAACCACTGATCTTAGAAGTTTATATTTGTAAATATTTTTATTGTTATATCTGGACTAATGGGTAACTTTTTCAAGTAATTTGATGTTATAAAAGCACCAGGAAATGTTGATATTGGATCCAGTGCAAACCCGTATTACATTGAAGTAACAATAATTTGACGTGTGAGATCTGATGGCCCACGCAATTTTGAATCTGTTCTATTTTTCAGGGTGTGGCTCGGAGGATGTTCCAAAAAAAGGTTAGGATATAATGGCCCAATGTATATTGATTGATTTGGGAGCATCCTTTAGATTATTATCAGGGATAAATACGTCCTTTTTTTTTTTTTCCTAACAGGGATAAATACATCCTTTTAAGTTTTTAAAATATAACTAAACCTCTTCATAAATTTTGAAAATTGTAAACAATCCTAAATTGTCGCTAATCCCTGGTTTAATAGTTACAGCAGGGAGGTCAAGTTATGCTATGTAACATCTAGTCAATAGTTTTAAGACGCATTTACAATTTTTAAGGAATAAAAAAACTTATTGTGTATTTGAATGTTTTATGTATGAATATTATCAATAATTTGATTATGATCATTTTGGATATTTTTAATTTTTATCAATCATTTTCAATATTATTAGTAATAAAAGAAAGGTGATTCAATCATTGAATAGATTGATGTGTTTAGGGTATATATATATATATGATATTGAGTCGAGATTTAGCTCGAATTTAATCAAAAGTTTTAAAGCTTGAACTCAATTCCAGCTTCATTGAGTTTAGAATTTTGAACTCGAGTTCAACTTAAAAAGATATTTTACTGATTTGAGCTCGAGTCGATTAAGATTATCTAATCTCAATTTATTAAAAATACGTGTTTTCTAACCACTACAAACATGGATATCCAAATTCGATTCAAAACGACTAATATACAACTTGACACCAATTTAAGTTTATTTGCATAGGTTGACTTTTTGTTTAAAGCAGCTTCTTGGGCATATGGCCGATCTTCGGGTTTACTTCTCAATTCTAATAGAATTTCGACCCTTCTACATTACGTGGTTGACATTGCAGTAGAAGAAAAAGAACAAGAAGAAGAAGAAGACAGAAAAAGACACCATGAAGAATTGCTTCCCAATGAGCTCACTAAAGCAAAAATCAGAACAGGATTTCAGTTTGAAGAACGGTGCAATGATTTTGGAGCGATCGATCAAATCCTTCAATGGAAGCTCTCTTCCTTTTAGGATATATTCCCATCAAGAACTCATCCTCGCTACCGATGGATTCGATGGAAGCAGATCCTTACAGAGCGACTCATCTTGGACTTTCTACAAAGGAAACCATGAAGATGGCACTGTTGCGGTTAAGAAGTTCAACACGCGCATTTATGGCTTTGTAAAAGTTTTAGACAAGGCAATGACGGAGATTGTAGTTGCTTCGCAGATGAGCAAGCACAAGAATATATTGATGTTCATTGGTTGTTGCATCGAGACCGAGTTGCCTATTTTAGTGTTTGAGCACACCGAAAATGGAGACTACACACGCTTACTTGGATGGTGATATTCCACTGCTGCAGCTTGATAGTCGATTGAGGATCGCTGTTGAGGTGGCTGATGCAATTACGTTTTTCCATCAGGGAACATCCAGGATCGCCATCCATGGTGACGTGAAACCGAGAAACGTCTTCTTGGATGATTGCAATAGGGCTAAATTGGCTGACTTCGGGGATATGAAAGTTGATCCCCGTTGGTGAGGATCATGTACAAGGAGAAGATGCAAGAGGGTCTTATGGGTACATCGCCCCAGAGTCCGTTTTGAAGTATCGATATACAGAGAAGAGCGATGTTTATAGCTTTGGAGCTGTGCATTGTTTGTGATAATAGCCGGAAAGAACATCCATATGTTGTTTACACATGGATCCGGTGCTCATCAAAGGGTGGACGATCAAATCAAACCAATTTATTGGGAAATATTTGATGATGATTTACACGGTGATTCAATAGAGGATATATGTTTGAGTGTTGATGATTCTGGAGGAGGAAATGAGAAACAATTGAAGGAATGTGCGAAGCTCACCCGAAGATGTCTCCAATGGGATCGAGATGAAAGGCCATGATTGATTGAGGTCGCAAAATCTCTTAGATCGATAAGAAAACTTCACTCCTAAGACGTCTAGGAAAAGTGCTCGTTGGAATTTGATGCAGCTTTAAGATTTTTATTCTCATGGTCTGTCTATCAGGTATCTTTGTTTGTCTTGCTGTCTTTGATACGTAATTTCGAATCTTTCCATCATTGCTTCTTTTACAATATAAAACTTCCCTTCCTGCTGTAATTTGTCACTCGCAAAGGAACAAAATGTTTAAATGTTGCATCTTTTTTTCATACGAGTCCTGAAAATATTAGGTTGCAAAATTTGTACTTTGTAGACGACATCGTTTGGGATGCAGCATAATTTACTTGTATTTCATGCAAGAATTTGCCAACACTTTCACGTTGAAATCAAATGAAAAAATGAGTCCCAGATTTTGAACCAAAGAAAGCTAGATTAACTGTACTATTTCGTAAGAGAAGGTAAAGAAAAAGGATCTCAATTAAAATGGGATTTCTATGTTTGCCTTACTTGTATTTGTGATCGGATAAATCTTAGTATAAAGACAAAAAAAAAAAAAAAGAAGGAAAAAAAGAAAAAAGACAAAGCTTATTTATCTTCATGGAGTCCTCCTTCAAAGGATGCTACACTTATTCATTCAGTTTATTATGTTTAAGATCATTTATACAAATCCAAATATCACACATAAATGAAAGATCAATTTGTCTATATAACTATAATATCACTTTTAACGTGTTTTTACATTTAGTACCCATAAAAAATAATGAATGATTTTTATAAAACTTTCAAGAAAAAGCACGTATATCTGAAAATAGTAGAAGATTATTTTTGATTTATTAATACGTGTTATATTATTTAGTAAGTTTTACGAGATAAATAGATAGATATAATTTATGAAGATATCATTTTTAATATTATTAAAATCACGAATCTGAATAAGTATAGGTTTTCATTAAATAAACTCGTTCAAAGAATCGGTTTGGTTCAAAATCGTTGACGTTTGAATCGCTAGTTTTAGTTGCATTGTCTACCGATTTTAGGTACTCCTTAGGTTTCAGCTAATGTATTAGTGGGCTTCGTTCTCTTATCCTTCCCCACACGTCTTATCTCATCCACTCACCCTGTCGGACACAAGTCAAAGAAAAAAGGTAGAGTTTCAATCTTAGGGTTTGACTTTCTTCTTCGTTCCCTCTCTCTTCCTCCATCCTGTGCTTCTATCCGCTTCCTCGAGTTCAATGTTTTTTCTTCTTTCCGTACCAATTGGTGCGGTAATTCAAGCAAGCAAGGCCACACTTTTGCAACTCCTACTTCACACAGGTCAGTCTCAAGCAAGCTTGTGATTTAAATTTTTCTCTTATTCTAGTCAGATTACTTTTTTTTTTTTTTTTTTTTGTGATTTGTTATAGATCATTTGTTACGTCTTCGTGTTTTTCCCACAATTCGATAAGTAGAGTTACAATTATAAGTGAGACTGTAGTTTACTTACACTTTTTTTTAAAGGATCTGATCTACAGTTACAATCCTAGATTATTATAGTTTATTTACAATTCACTAAGTAAAAGCATACCTAGCAATCCCAGCTTGTTATTTGTACTGTACAATCAGTCTATAACTTATGCTTTGATTATTCATAAATTATAGAATTTTAATATTTTACAGAAATTACAAAAGTTTATGTTTATACGTTTTGATTTTATGAACGCTCAATGATTATATATAAAATCACGAATTTGGCATCCTTAATATTTTTAGAATGAAAGTCTTACTTAAAACTTACAGTGTACTTACTTAGAATTTATTCGATTAAATAGGGTGTAGACGTATATTCTATATATAATAAGTTTACGTGCTGACCCTAGTTATATCTAACCTATATTGACCACCATTGGGCTAAAATCTAATTTAATCTACCATTCCGTAAGATTGCTATGATAGTATTTGGTATTGCAAAATTATTCCATAAGTTGAGCTCAAACTTGATAAAAAATTTTAATATTTGAATTTGATCGAGTTTAGAATTTTGAACTTGAATTTGACTTAAAAAGATACTGACCAAGCTTTTGAGTTTAATTTGATTGAAATCATTTTTAAGATCATTTTATTTAAAAAACTTGTTTTCTAATTACAATAATATGATACAACTGGAATCGTGTAATACACCAATTTAAGTTGTTTCCATTGTGGGCATATGGCTGATGTTGTGGTTTACTTTTCTAACTCTTAACAGAATTTCGACCCTTTCTTACGTTACGCGTCTTCCTGCATTACGTGGTTGACTTAGGTTACTTAGACATAGAAATAGAAGAAGAAGAAGAAGAAGAAGAAGAAGAAGAAGAAGAAGAAGAAGAAGAAGATAGAACAAGACACCATGAAGAATTGCTTCCCGATGAGCTCACCAAAGCAAAAATCAAAACAGGATTTCACTTCGAAGAATGGTGCAATGATTTTAGAGAGATCGATCTCCTCCTTCAATGGAACCTCTCTTCCTTATAGGATATATTCTCATCAAGAACTCATCCTTGCTACCGATGGATTCGATGAAAGCAGATCTTTGCAAAGGGACTCATCTTGGATTTTCTACAAAGGAAATTATGAAGATCGCATCATTGCGGTTAAAAAATTCAACACGCGCACATTTGGTCTAAAAGAAGTTTTAGGCATGGCCATAACAGATATCGTAGTTGCTTCACAGATGAGCAAGCACAAGACTGTATTGATGTTCATCGGTTGTTGCATTGAAACCGAGTTGCCTATTTTAGTATTCGAGCATGCCAAAAATGGAGACTATACGCGCTACTTGGATGGTAATATTCAATTGTTACAGTTGGATAGTCGATTGAGGATCGCTATTGAGGTGGCCAATGCCATTACGTTTTTGCATCAAGTAACAACCAGGGTTGTTATCCATGGAACTGTGAATCCGAGAAATATCTTCTTAAATGATTGCAACAGGGCTAAATTAGCTGACTTCGGGATATCACAGCTGATCCCCCTTGGTGAGGATCACGTTCAAGGAGAAGATGCAAGAGGGACTCCAGGCTACATCGCCCCAGAATCCCTTTTCAAGTGTCAATATATGGAGAAGAGTGATGTCTATAGCTTTGGAGTCACATTGTTTGTGATAATAACTGGAGAGGTTATGCATAAATTGTTTAGACATGGATTTGATCCTCATCAAAGGGTGGATGATGAAACCGAACCGATTTATTCGGAAGTTTTTGATGACAATTTACATGGCCATTTAATAGAGGATATATATATGAGTGTTGATGTTTCCGGGGGAGGAAACGAAAACCAATTGAAGGAGTGTGCAAAGCTCACACAAAGGTGTCTCCAATGGGATCCAGATAAGCGGCCATGTATGCTTGAGGTCGCAAAATCTCTTAGAGCAATAAGAAAACTTCATTCCTAAGACTCCTATAAAAAAGTGCTTGTGAGAATTTGATGCAGCTACAAGATTTTTGTCTTCGTGATCGATATGATCTTCTCATCTGACAAATGTCTTTGTCTTGTTGTCTTTGATATCTTCTAAAATATAAACTTTCCTTCTTACTGTAATTTGTCTCTCATAGGGGGAGGTGCGGAAAAAAGTATGTAAATCAAACTGAAATTTCTACATTTGCCTTACTTGTATTTGCAGTAGTCGTGTTGGGATAAATTCTAGTACAAAGACAAAAAAAAAAAAAAAAAGGAAAAAAAGAAAGAGCTTATTTATCTTCATCTTCTTGGATTCCTTCATCAAAGGAATGCAATGCCTCTGTAGTTTACTTTTTTTTAACTTCGACACTTTAGATTACACCATTCAACTCACTGAGTTGCAAATGGATAAAAGCAGATTTAAGGTTCGTTTGGAGAACATTTTCTACAAACAGCCATGCATTATTAATGTTAAATTTTGTCGTGTGAAAGCGGCAGTGGAACTTCCAAAAATTTTCTTTGCAAAAACTACCAGAGGATCATATATACATGTGTAATGCTGTCAGATATTAAGGTATGAGAAAATCACCTCTTACTGCATTGCAAAATTTTCTTTTCCTCATGGGATGGAATTCAAGTCCAACACTCACAACGCTTCTCCTAAAAGGAATATAATTTGTTCACTACAAAAACACTAATTTCTAATCTCTTTATGTTATTAGGTAATTTGGATTAGATACTTTTCATTTATCAGGAATTATCTATCCCTTTCTTTTTTTCTTCTTTTTCTCTCACACACACACATATATATATATATATATATATATTGAAAGAAGAGAATATTTTCTTTTAAAATTAAAACTTTCCTATAAGAATAAGATAAGATTTGATAACCAAATCTTTTTAAAACTAATAACCAAAATAAGATTTAGATTACATAAATATCCTCTCAGTATTTCAGAATAAATTAGCATGCCATTCCTCACCAGATAAAAATTAAACCCAACCCATCAAAAGCTTAACCTAAAATTTGATCAATTAAATTAGACTAACGCGATATAGGATATCTTCTTCCTATAAGACAACTTTAATCTTGCTATAGCATAATACATCATCTCTCAAGTTCAATACATTCTTATGCTTGCTCATCTCAGAAGCAATTTTGATTTCCTTAGCGATCAGATTAACTATAATTAAGCATCCATCGTACGCTTTCAATAAAATTATTCTTCTATCAAATCCACTGGTGGCATAGATGCGAAAGGGAAGGGAGTCGCCATTGATGTAGGCGATCGATTTCTCTGAAATCATTGCTCCATTCTTGAGAGAGAAGTCTTTTCTTTGTTTTTGCCTTGTCATTTCCTTCGGTTTTTGATAATGTTAGTCCATTCAACTTCTTCTTCGTGACGTTGACTACGAGTTCCACCTATCCAGCTCGTCTTCTCTTTATTTGTTTGTTTGTGTGTGTATATGCGTATCTCTTTCGTCCAATATTTTTTAAATTGAAGACAGAGGGTTGTTAAAAAAGAAAATGATTTACAAAATATAAGAAAATTAAACAAATTTTTTTTTTTCAGAATTTCTGTTAAAAAATCGTAACTTCTATACATGTTTTTTTTTTATTATAATTGAAAAAAGGAATAGTGAAATCTAATTTATTCTAGAACGCTATCTATACCAATAAATTATAACGTCTAGGCTCATTTTTATATATGTTATTAATTCTTGATCTAATTCTTAAGGGCATTTAAGTAAACATGACTAGATTTTACGGATTTTTATGGAGATTAACGAGATTTTTTCAGTACGTGTTAAAATAACAAGGTAGAATTGCGGATGAAAACACCTGTCATAAAAAAATTTTAAACAAATATGAATACTTTTATTGTTTTTAAATTTTTGGGTCTTCACAGTGGTCTTTGCCTTGGTTACTACGCTTCAAACAGCCACAACCCCATCCGCGTTCCATGTGCCTGCAGAATTGGTAATCAATGAACAAGAAAAATAAACAAAACCTAGACCTAGAAGGCATAGGGCAAAGTAAGATAGAAGCAATTTTCCCTTATTTATTTATTTATTTATTTTTGTAATACTTACTAGAGTGAAACGGAAGAATGTAATAAGGAATATATCAACGTTAATTTGGTATTAACAAAAAAAAAAGAATTAAAATAGGCCTTATAGCCTCTAAAAATACCAAGTATACTCTTATATTTATGGTGTTGGTTTTATTATGAAAAGACGAGGTATATGCTTATTTAATGGAGATATGGTATTGATTTTGTAATATTATATAAAAAAATCATTTTTGGTATATTTCAGTCACCAAAGTGTGCTCTTTCACTTTAATATTTTCTATATATTTAATTAAATTATCAGAAGTAAAACAACGAAGTAACTCGGATTGTACACACAAGTGTGGGGTAGAAAATCTAACAATTTACATGATTTAATATGCTCCTCATTCTAGTTATTAAAAATGAATAAATAAAGGAACCCAAGATTTAACCAGTGTGGGATTTCGGTTTTGATGTATAACCATTGATCTGGAAGTTTATATTTGTAAATATTTTTATTTTTACATTTGGACCAATAGGTAAACTCATTAAGTTATTTGAAGTTACAAAGCACCAGGAAATGTAGATGTTGGACCCAGTGCAGTGCAAGCCGCCATTGCTTTCGAGTACAAAACCTTTGAACTGTGAGACCTAATGGCCCACGCAATTTTAAATAGAGATGTTAAATCTACTCTATTTTCCGACGACTGCCTAGAAAAATGTTAGGATATTGATTGATTTGGGGGAAAAAATTATAACTATAGATGCATCCATTAAAAAATTATAGAAATAAATACGCTTTTTAAAATTTTAAAATGTGGTTAGACCTCACCATGAATTCTAAAAATAGTAAACAATCCCAAACTATCAGCATTCTCTAATTTTGATTACAACGAGATGGAGTTATAGTATACAAGTTTAACAAATCAATCAATACCTAATAAATTTTAAGATATGGTTACAAGTTTTAAGGAATAAAAAAATTTATTGCGTATTTGAACATTTCATGATTATGAATATTATCGATGATGTGGATATAGATGCGTTGTTTGGTCATCCTGTTTTCGGCTTATCCATCCTCTCTGATGTTAAAACATGATTGATCAATCGTTTATGTCTAGTTTATCTTTTACTATGTGCTAACAGACATTGGCTGGACTTAAAGAGGAAGAATGTTTGCTTTTGAAGGAAAGAAGAAATTTGAGATAAGTAGGTTTTGTAAACTTTGTTCATAAAGACGTCTTATTTTTACACATTCTTTGAATTTCAAGTGTGATTATTGAATATTGATATTGATATTATGCCCCGTTTAGATTTTAGGAATTGGCTAATTTGCAAGCTCAGTTTGAGAAAGAAAGAGCCACCAATGATCGATTGAAGAGACTAAAGGTGAGAATGAAAACATATCTTTTGCCAACATCACCGCTAATACATTTGAAATTTTTATCTCTTACATTTCATTATCTACAAATATAATTAGAACATGCAAGTTAATCTACTCATTTGAAACTAAGTAGTAATCAATGGCTACTCCTATTTTTAAGAGAATGGTTTTTTGAACTTCAATTCATTGAAATTACTACTGTATAGAAAATCCTAAGAAAATATCGTCCTTGTTCACTAAGGGTGGGTTTACTGGTGGAAGCAATTTTATGCACATGGATGCAGTAGGTCTACTATTTTTAGATAAGATTACAAGCAACTTGCAAATAAGCCCTAAAGCATGCTTCTAGTTCCCATAATTTTTGAAAATACGGACATAGGCTAGAAACTATTGCAAAAGCTCCAAAATTATTGGTATTTATAGCTCTTTTAGTGATAGATTTAGAGTTATAATAATGGCTCGGAGAGTATCTATGTATGATCGAAAATTATGGGGGTGTGAAATCACACTTTAAGGATGTCTTTGCTATTATTGTAAAAGTTATATCTCCCCTACTTAAGAACACATAGCTTTATGCAATCTAACCTTCTGCCATGCCTCAGCTCGGTTTGTAGGAGCAACATGCGACAATTGCAGACATGGCACAACATTAATTTGTACAAGT
This sequence comes from Lumnitzera racemosa, assembly GCA_024138005.1. NCBI lineage: Eukaryota > Viridiplantae > Streptophyta > Magnoliopsida > Myrtales > Combretaceae > Lumnitzera > Lumnitzera racemosa. Next base: position 87,238,005 of record JAMXBC010000012.1, read on the forward strand.
AGTATTCAACCCTGAGGCAACCTCATCAAAAAGCCAAGAATCTCTAGATGCATTAATGCGGCAATATTCTATTTCTTGTCACAGTGATGTTTTTGAAAGAATCAAGATCAGTAGTTGCCCCGCCAAAGTTCCTTCATGATCTCAATGTACTGCTCGATCTCAATCGACTACCCCGGGCTTTCGAGTTAGATATCCTATGAAGCTTAAGCTCATGAAGGATCAAAGTGTAGAATCTCATTCTTTCCTAAGTTTAACGTTCCTTGGAGTTTGTTACTATAAGTCTCGCATCAAGTGTTCAAGGTTCGATACTTAAAATTTAGGGTGATTGGATAAATTGTCCGATTGAGCTTAAATTTTATTATAAAAATAGAAATATTAATAAAAAGCTTAGATTTAGGAAAGTAGAATAATTAAATAATTAAATATTATGATGTTAAGTGATATGTATATTATTCGTTATTTATTGAAAATGTGTAAAACGAGTTTCAATAATTAACTAATATTACACTTTGAAGTCGCAATAATCCTGCTGTGTAAATCAACTTATAATAGGAACTGACCTTATAGTCCCTATCATAGATATGATCTACACAATGCATCGAAAACTCATCGCTTTAAAAAATAGTTCAACTAAGATTTTAACTAAAGTTTACAATAACGATTAAAATCTTTAGTTAATATATATAATTGCATTCACATTATCGTAGGATTCTCAGGAGATCCTACATAATATAGCGGCTAACAAAAGTACATATTATATATTAGTTCTTTAAGCTAAGGATACTAGTAAGACTCTAAATAAGACTTGATCTTTTGCCAATTAATCCTCACTCCCTATAGCTTCAAAAGAAATCCAACCTCTGAGTAATTGTATCACGGCAGCACAAATTAAAAGCTTAATAAGTTGAATTGGAGATTCACGAATGTATACAAATATAATCAAGATTATCATGTAATTACTTTCATGAAATGCAACAAACAAGTGCCATCGCATAATGTAGTTCGGTCTGTTGTGAAATTAGAGTAATTTTACTCGCTTTAATTCAGGTTGAGAAGTTTTCATGTTATGTAACTGCTGATAACTAAACCTAGGTTTGTACAATGGAAGGATTGCTCCTCCTAAAACTATCCTTCAAACTAATGCCCTTATCCTCATCGTGACTTTCTCTCCTGTCACTTAGTTCAGTTAAGGATGAGGCAAAAATAATTTGCTATTTAGCATTATCTTTTTTGAAGGTGTTGGTGTTTAGTTGGAGAATCCTAATGATCCCTTGTAAGGTTGTAATGTATGTCTTTTTAAGGTATTTAAGTTGATTAGGTTTATATTCGGTTTAGGGTGATCAGACAATTCTACACTACTCTAATCACAATAGTCATTAAACATAACGCAGATTTCAGTATGAAATCAGATATACAAGCATATGCATAAGACTACTTACAATTGCAATCATACACAAACCTAAGTCTCCGAATACTTTAAAATAGTACTCTAAAAGACAACGAAGCATTAAACTTAACTTACTTGGAATTTTCAGTTGCTCAACTACTTGTCATAGGTTGACTCGTCTTCGTATGTCCTCTATTATAAATATGCTTTTTATAGTATTCATACTTAGATGATACATATTTTAAGTTGGGATTTAACTCAATTCTCCTTATATACTTATCATGTACTAACGATTCATCTTACATTAGTTTGGGGTTCGGTTTCAAAATCCGATTCTAGTTTAGGTTCAAATTTGATTTTAACTACAAGTAATCCTAAAATACGCTCCGAACCCTAATGTGAAAGTAATCACATCAAGCTCGAGTATCCTAATATCATACTAAGTTTTAATTAAGTATTATAACTTGCTCGGTATATTCTAATCTTAAGTAGTATATCGGGTTTACTCCCGATGTGAGATAATTTTACAATTTTGATCCAATTATCTAGTATTAATTTTTGTACTAGATTTAATATGTATTGATGTTATTATTATATTATCCAATTTAATCTATTATTTAATATTTATTAAAATTTTAATTTCACATATTGCTAAATTACTCACAATTACTACATAATTCTCATATTAATTGCAATTAATACTCCAAATGTTAGGATTATCTTTTTATATTGGAGATTAACATCCTTAAACATCTAATTACCTTCTAAATCAGTAATTAATCATTTAATCACTTAATTAAGCCAAAATTACCTATTTTCTCATCATTTTAGGGTACAAAAATTACTTAAAAATTTTGAAAATTAATTTAAAAAAAAAGCTTCATAGCACTATTTTGTATCACTTAAGTATTCTATAGAAAAAAAATTGAGCTCCAAATTATACTCCTAAGTCTATTTATTTCTAATTCTAAATATGCTCGATTTTATTTAATTTCTTAAAAACCTATATTTATAGATATGATTAAACTTAATCACTATTTTTCCCTAAATCTACATATAATAAAACATCATAATAACAAATTTCATAATTTTCACGGCAAACTTAATAATTTTAAAAAATTTTGCAAAATTGGTTGAAAAGTTAGACTTACTTGACTCTTGGGTTTTCGGTTACCAGCGATGGCCTAGGAGTGGTCGGCTGGTTTAGACGTTGGGTTTGGAGTGGGGTGGTGGCGATGTATGGGTTTGGCTATTTATATGGCCTTAAAGTAAATATATTGCACTAATTTGGATAAGATAATGCATATATCTCTTTTTATTTGCCTTTTTTGTTGCTTAATTCTAATTGGCCAAAATTTATTTTTTGATTCTTGACCTCGAACAACCAAATTTTGAATTGTTCTTAACCTTTTTTTATCTTTTTTATTTTCCTTTGATTTTTTTTTATAATTTTCTTTAATTATTTAGTAATTTTTAAGCTAATTTTAGGTAATGAAAGTAATTTCGTGTATTTCTACCTACACCTAAATACATGTGGGATATAAGTAAACACTCCTAAATATTATTAGGTCATTATATGATTTTTAGTATACATGTAATCTATCTCTAGCAATTTATTAATTATCAAAATGCATTTTACACACTTTCGATAAATAATAAGTAATATACTTAAATTTTGAAAATTTTATATTTTCTTATTTTATTACTTATTTTCTTAAATTCAAACTCACGAGGTCATTTTTACTAATATTTCTAGTTTTAATTTATAATTTAGATTTAATCAGATTATTTAATCGATCGCCTTAAACTTTGTGTACTAAGTTCGATCTCATGGTTACTTGGCATATATTTAACATTTACCACTAATCAATGAAGATAAATTATATACACACTAAAAATCATAAAATAATGTAAATAATATTTATGAATATATATTTGTATTATATGCATATTTATATGTAGGTAAAAATAAAAAAAAAATTGTTTAAACTATCGGAAATATGTTAAAATAATACTAATTAATTAAAAGAATTTATACATAATTAAAGAAAAATATGAAAAACTGAAGAAATATCTAGATCTTAGTTGTGGCATGTTGAGAAATAAAGAACGAAAATTGACTAATCAAATAGGAATAAGTAGAAAATAAAAGGGGGAAAGGATAATGGACACTTATCAAGGAAAAATGAAATGAAAAAAAATACTAAAACCCTACTATAAATTTAGAAGATCCTTTTCAAAACTCACTTTGGTCAGTTAGGAAATTAGGAAAAATAGAGAGAAGGAGAGAGGGGAAGAAAGAATAATTTTAGAAAAAACTATAAAAACAGTGTACAATTAGAGGTTATAACGTTATCATCCATTTTACGACTATTGGGAAGTGTGGCCATCACCATTGGATGGTGGAAGCAGCGCCAAGACTAACAAACAAGGCCATGATGACTGGAGCTAATAATGCCGATGAGTTCCAATTTCTCTTTTGATTTTATTTAATTTATTAAAAATATCAAACAATTATGGAAAATTATGAAATTTGATATTCTATGATATTTTTGTATGTAAATTTAGGAAAAAAAATATCAATTTGACAAAATTAGATCTTGAAATATGCAGTGCTTAAAAAATCTTGAAACCTCGAGGTTGTTATTTATTTAAATTTAAATAACCTTAATGATATAGTTTTAATATCAAAATTTTTGTATAGATCATTTAGGGTATTTATAATCGTGCTTTGAAGAGTTTTTCTAAGAATTTATTTTATAAAATTTTATTTAATTTTTAGGTCTTAAAATCATGCATAAAAGGCAATTTATGAGCTTAATTTAGTGATTTAATGATGAATTGTTGAAAATTCTGATTCGATATGTAATTAGGTATTTTGGGATGTTATTTGCTTATGTACAATGGTATTTATGAAGTTTGAGGTGTTAGTTGTATGTATTATGCGTAATATGTAATAAATATGTATAAAATGAATAATACGTAAAAATGGCATATTTAAGTTAATTTTGTGATTCAAAGCTAATTAGATATAAATTTCGATTTAAGATATAATTAGACATCTTAACATGTAATTTGATAGCGAAAAATGATATATGTAGTGTTAAAAGTGTTAGATAGGTGATATAAGTGTAATCATACGTGTCGAGCTTGAAATTTGGTTTTCTAATTGTCTTAACTTGGTTTAAACTAAACCTTATACGTATTTAAATTAAACTCTCGATAAAAGTTAAGAAAAAGAGGTTACTTTTTGTTTAGTTAGATAAGAGTTACCACTTGGTGAAACTAGGAAAAATTAAGTAAATTAAATCTAACTAAGTAGATTGATTTTAATTTATCTACTAGTTCGCATTTTGAAAACCTTTCAAGAAAGTTTTAAAGAAACCAGAGATAACTTGTTTGGGAGCTAATCTATGAAAACCCTAAGGTTACCACATTAAAATATTAATTTGGACTTTAACTTTAAAACACTCCTTAAACTTAAAGGAAATAATTTTTTTTTAATTTTTTGCTTTTTCTTTAATATTTTTTCAAAGTTTTTCTTTTCTAAGAAAAGAAAGGGAAAAATAAAAATTTTAATTCTTTTATGGTCGCCTTATAAGTGCCTATCTATTCGTTATTCGGAATCAGACTGTTACAGTTCATTTTTGTAAAACTTTAGTGGTTTGGTTATTTTTAATTTTGAAAACAAATCAAGTTTACATCATTAACTAGTTTATTTGATTTTTTAAAAAAAAAATAAGAGAGAACCCTAATTTTATTTGTGTTGACTTAAAGAGAAACCTTAATTGATTTTGAATTCTTTTTTAAAAAAGGTGGATTCAATTTTTTTTTCTAACAAATTTTTTTTAAGTGATCAAACTTTTTATTCAGTAGAAACATATTTTCCTAATGGATAACGTTGTTCATATCTTTTTTTTTTCTTCTCATGAAAGCCTAAGTATCTATCTAAGAAGGAAAAAATATTCATTTTTTTTTAAAAAAGAACTCTATAGAAAGTGATTGATTAATTTGAAGAAAATCCCCTCTTTTTTTTCGAAGAACCCTACTTTAAGAAAATTATTTGAGAAAACATTCATTATTTTTCAAAAGTATTTTTCATTTTTTTGTATTTTTCATTAATCTTTATTTTAGTAGGTACTAATAGTCTTAAGGGCAATGGTTACCTCACAACATCTTGAGACTACCTAATGCCTCTATTTTTCATTTTTATTATTTATTCTTAACGTAGGCTTTATTCATCCTCCAGAGGGAGTTATCTAACAATACCTAAGGACTACACATGCCTTTACCCGTAGGATAAACTAAGCATAGAAACTAATAAGTAATAATAATAAAAAGAGAAAGATCAAACCTAGGCTAAATGGATCATACGTTGGTCGAAGGTAGGTCACATAAGTTGCATGAAAGAGGGAGCGCTGGTAGGGGTAGCTTAGAAGTTCCAATATAATGGTAGGGGTCAACAATTGAAATAGGATGGTTTCTTAGTGCTTACCAACATTAGGAAAGGAAGTGATTTTTTTTTTTTAATGATCAATGATGGTGTAGTGAAATTGAATTCTTTATTTGTAAGTACCATGGTCGAATTAAGGATGAAAAATATTAAATACAGTATAATTTATTTTCATGTTTGGGCTGAATGAACCTGAACAATATGTGAGGTTAAATGCAAATTACATGTAGAAAACATGATCAACATGTATCAGGAGTGTACCTACCACATATATGAGTGTACTAGAGTGATGTGGCTTGCGACATCACAACGATGTGGCAGAAATGTAGCATAATGTGGTGATACCATGGTGATGATGTGGTAAGTGACATGGCATGACGTGGCAATAATATGGTGATGGCATGGTGATGATGTGGCAATGACATGGTGATGATATGGCAATGACATGGCATGGTGATATGGTGGGTGATATGGAAGCATGTATCAATGAGGGATGGACAAGTGTTCAAGTGAGAGAAGAAAATAAAATATATATATTTTATACCTTCCATTAATTGAACTTAAGACCTCCATCTCTTAATTTAAAGCTTTAACCAACTAAGCTGTTGCTTAATTCTTCATATGTTCTAACAAAAATAATATTTAATCTATATTTGCAGTACTTTTTAATAAAAGTCCTAATGAACATTAGGCCTTAAAATTGGTCCAAACCTTTTGAGTTTAGAAAAATCAATTCATCTCCTCATGAAATTATTTAGTTTACTAGGCATATGTGAAAAATATTTTAAAAATAGACCAATTTTGATAAAATTACAAGCACAGTTTTACTTAGTGCTCAACTTTGTTTAAAACTTCAATTATTCATAAAATAATTAATTTAAGTCTAATTAAGGCACCATTTGATGCTATGATAAACTTAAATGGTCTATTTTCACAATATTTTGAAAAAAAAAGCAAGTTGAACCTGATCAAAATTTTCTTTTCAATAAAATGTTCGTTTTTACCAAGAAACTGTGACTCTATCAAATCAAATTTGCCTATTTGATTTTTATTTGAACTCCCTTAACCCTAAACTAAAAGTCCCTTATTTCTCCAAAATCCTATATTTTTGTATGTTTTCCATTTTTTCTTTTTATTTATTCTTTTTGCAATTTTTCCATCTTTTATATGTTTCAAACTTTTTGTATTTTTTGTGTTTTTCTAAAATAGGGCCTTTTATTTGAGAAATTTAAGATAATAAAGGGCATAAAAATAGGGTATTTACAATACATAATATGTGTATATAGGAATTAAATGGATAGAAAATATTAGGTAAAATTAATAATATTATAATATCAGAAATATGATATAAATCTTATTTAGAATGTGAATTTACGAAATTATATGAAAATGTAGGTTATTCTAATATTGAGAGTTGATTTAGTAGTTAAATTAGGAATATAGTATATCATATCGACCAAAATACTGGTTAAGAGCTAAAATAGAGATTTAGGATACTTAAGTATAGTTAGATGAATTTCACATATTAGTTTATGAGGAATTTCTAAGGTTTACAAATAAAAACAATAATCAAAAGTTAAAACAAAACTTAATTTAGAAACTGATTTAGAAATTGAATCAGAAATTAGTTTAGGACTAGCTCGATTATAGGAGATATAGAACTTGAATAATTGAGTAAATTATAATTTTAAACTAAGAACTAATGATTTAAAGCTTATATGTATATATATACATATTTATAAGTGGTTATATTAAAATGTAGATCATTCTTAAATTAGAATTTGATTTAGAAGTAGAATTAGAATTAAGGCTAATAGAAGTATATTAGAGAGTTGACCAAAATCTAAACCAAAATTATATATTTACTTGAATAATTGTGAGAAAAAGGTTAAAAGATATTTATAAGAATTATGAGTAAAGGGTAACTAAAAGGTAAACTAAACTCTAATTCAGAAACTAAATAAGAACCTAGCTTAAAATTAAAATAATTTTAAGAGATTTAAAACCTAAATAATTAGATATAATAGCACCATAAATTGAAGATAACAACAACAATTATAGAATAAAGCCTATGTAAGGTAGTTATATGAATACTAAAACGGCTTTTGTATTATAGGCCTTGTCATGCCCCGAACCGGTAGAATCGTAACAGTCCCGCCGTGTAAACCATCTTAAGATAGAAGTTGGCCTTACAACCGCTATCTTAGACCTGATCTATACAAGGCGTCCACAACTAACCCGCTTTGAAATAAACAGTTTGTAATTTAAATAAATCATTCACCTAAGAAAGTGAGGAAATATATATATACACTATAATTCAGTTATTGCAATTAAAGCTTACAATATTTCTCCGTAATATATGTCCTAAAATAAAAACTTAGACCTTAAAAATATGTGTTTATTCTTCAATGTTTTTCCTCACTCCCTAGGATCCAACAGTTGCTAACTTCAGAGTAGTTGTTTACCGCTTCTTAGCTAGCACCTGCACGACGTCTATAGGGATGTGAGCAATTGCAGCTCAGTAAGTTAGGATGGAGGACTTAAAACTATACCATAAACACAACAAGGTTTTGAATCAACTTATTAGGTGCAATGCATGTACAAGCAAATGCCATCGCACGACGTTGTCCGGCCCGTCGTGAGATTAAAGAAATTGTGCCCACTTTAATCCGAGTTGAGGAGTTGCCATTAATGTAACAGCTCACTACTAAACCCAGGCTTGTGCATTGGAGACCTCGCTCATCCCGCGACTACCTTCGAACCATTGACTTCACCCTCGCTGCGACCTCCTCTCCTGTCACTTAGTTCGACCGAGGATGAAGAAGGGACCAATTGTAATCCTGTGCTATCCCTTTAGAAGGGATCGGTATTTGGCCGGAAAGTCCTAAGTTCCCTTAATGGGCTGCCATGTATGTTCGATTATGATTATAGGTCATATATTTGATTAGGTCCAGTTTAGGGTGATCAATCATTTCATACAAACCATACAATACAAGCCAGGACAACAGACAGAATCATAGCATCACTCATAATCAAGCACATGCATACATCTAACTATCTAACAATCATAACCAAGCATAATCTTAAGCCTCCAAAATACAGAATCGTACTAATCTCAACTTACCTCGACTCCTCTCTCATTCATTCGACATCCGACTTGCTCAGGCCATCGCCGATCATCCCTATAACACAAACGTGGTTTCAGTTTTTCATATAACTATTATGGGTTCATTTTATCCTATAACGCTTATTATTATGTTTTGTTTAGGGTTTAATATACCTAATTATCTAAGCCTTAAGTCTTTTACAATTATCTAGGTTTAGGGTTAGGTTCAGGTTCGGTTTCTGCATCGGTTTCTAAATTAGGTTCTAGTATTGTTTTATACTCAAATCCTAGAAATTCGTTTTAACCCATAATGTGAAATTAATCACATTACTTCCCAATCTCCTAAATATTATCATTACCTTTAGTCAGTATTTTATTTCACCCAGCACACTTAAATCCGTATTAGTGTACCAAATTCACTTTTGATGTGAGAAATTTTTTCCATTTTTCATATAATTACATAAATTCAAGTTTTCTATCAGATTAATTGTATATTTTTATTCTTATCATAATATCAATTTTTATTATAATATTTTCTATTTATTATATTTCTAATAATTATGTATTGTGTATTATCACCTATTATGTACATAATATACATCTAATATTTTTATTACTCTACTTACTATCTTCAAACATCAATTATCATTTCAAAATGTCTAAATTCATCATAAATCAGATTTTACACCTAATTACCCTAATTTACAAAATTAACTTAAAATGTACTATTTTTCCATATTACTTATTTACTACATAATTGACTTAATAATTACATCTAACACCCTAAATACTACAAGTATCATACTCTATCAGATTTCAACATCCTAAAACATAGACTTTTCACTAAATCAGTAATTAATCATTTAATTATTTTATTACCCTAAATTACCCATTTTATGCCTCATTTTAGGGCCTAAAAATTATCTAAAATTTTCAAAAATTAATTTTTGAAAATGGGATTCATAGAAATGTTCTATATCATCTAAGTAATCTACATAAAAAATTTGGGTTCAAAACTACACTCTTAAGGTCATTTATTTTTAAACTGAAACATGCTCGGTTTTGCATAATTTCTTAAAGACCCTATATCATGAGACATATTTTTATCAAAATAATATTTTTCATAAAAAATAAATATAAAAATATTTTAGAATAACAAAATTCATAATTTTATAATAATATTTACTATTTTTACATAATTATACAAAATCGGGCTGGAAATCGAACTAACCGATTTGGGTGGCTCCGGCCACTGTCGGTGGCCATGGGTGTGTCGGCCCACCTGGGCATTGCCACCACCGTATGGTGGTGGTGGCCGTCTACTCCTAGCTGCCCGTCGGATTTGGGTTCTCCTTTGTGGCCCTAATTGTACAGTTTTCCTTTTTTTTTTTTCTTTGTTTTTTCTCTCAATTTTCGCATCTTCCTAATTTTCTCTGATTTATAACTGTCCAAATAAGCTTCTAATTTTTTTTCCCTATTTATAGAACTTTAGGGAATTTATTGTGCATTAAATTGGACAAGACAATTGCCTTATCCCTTAATTTTTGGATTTTGTGTTGTCTTAATTTAATTGGTTGATTTTTTTCTTATTTTTTCCAGCTGCCACGACCTATATCTAGATTATTCCTTATTTTTCCTTATTTTATTTATTTTTTCTTAATTAATTACGAATTTTCTTTAATTATTTATTATGATTTTAGCATATTACGCGCATTTTAAGTAATTATGCGTATTTCTACATGCATGTAAATTTATATATACTACAAATAAATATTTCTAAATATTATTTAGGTTATTTTATGATTTTTAATATACATATAATTTATCTCGAGCGATTCGTTAATTATCGGAATGCATTTTACGCATTTTCGATAAATAACGAGTTATATACTTAAAATTTGAAATTTTTATATTCTTTTGTTTTATTACTTATTTTCTTAAATTTAAACTTACGGGATCATTTTTTCTAATATTTCTAGCTTTACTTTATAATTTAGACTTGATCGAATCTTTCAACCGATCGAAATCTTGAATTGCTAGTTTTGGGGCTTACAGGCATTATTGGTAGAGGTATGCAAGTGGGTTTTGCCTTGTGTGCTAGCCCTTTTAACTTACTTTTTAAATACGTTTGGGCTAAGTTTTTTTGGCTTGTTTAAAAGTGGGCCAAATGAGCTCGGCCTATTTAATTTGCAGGTCAAAGTGAGCTGGTTTAGATCAGCCCGTTTAATACATTTATACTATTTGCTCATGGGTAAGCCCATTTAACCTATTTTTGAAATAGGTTAACGCTGATGCTTTTTTGCTCATTTAAAAGCGGGTTAAATAAGCCTAGTCCTTTTAACCCATTGGCTAAAGTAGGTCGAGTTAGGTTGGCCCGTTTAACTTGTTTGCATACCTCTAATTATAGGGACGACCTATTATGAGTCATACCTTAAGTGAGCAAGTTAAGGATATTAGGTAAGTTTAAGATCAATACGTAACTGTATTTTGGAGTACTGTTTCAAAGTAGTTGAAAGCTTAAAATTATACTTGTTTGTACCTGTAGATACTTTAAATATGCGCATGCCTATATGTATATGTTCTTGAATATGCTACGTATTATTGGCTTGCTATATTGGTTTATAATTATTTTGTATTGTGTAATATTAATTGATCACCTTAACTGGACTTAATAATATATGGCTTGTAAAATTAACCAGTCAAGCATTTCAACCTATTAAGGGTGACATTTAAGGTTCTTTAGCTAAATACTGGTCCCTTCAAAATGGATAGCACTGGATAGTATAATCGATCCCTTCTTCATCCTTAGTAGAACTAAGTGATAAGAGAGAAGGTTATCAAAATGGTGAAGTCAATGGTTTGAAGGTAGTTATGGGATGAGTTGTGTCTCTATTGTACAAGCTTAGATTTAGTAATGAACTGTTGAAATGTGCGCTAAACTCTTTAACTTGGATTAGAGCGAGTGTAATTTCTCTAATTTCACAACAAATTGTATAACGTCATATGATGGCATTTGTTTGTTGCATTACATTAAAATAACTAGTTGATAATCCTGTTTGTGCTTGATATGTAGTTTTAAGTCTCCGTCTTAACTTACCGAGTAGTTGGTTACTCACATCCCTATAGATGTTGCTGTAGGTACTGGCTAGGAGGTGGCTTATTAATTACGCTAAAGCTAACAAATATTGAATCTTAAGGATTAGGGATATAAAACTGAGGATCAATTACACTCTTGAAGTTTAGGTCTTAACTTAAAATTTTTTAATATCAAATTATGTATTACTTAAGTAAATTAAGATTAGGTTATTAATTCTTGTAAACATTACTTGGGATATTTAAATCTTAAAATGTATTTTTCATATTTTGTACGTAAATAATGTATTTCATTTGTGAACTGTCTACTTCTAAGATAGCGGCTGTAAAGTTAGCTTTTATCTTAGAATGGTTTACACAACGAGATTGTTACAATTCTAGCATTTCGGAGCGTAATAGTTACCATGCGTTTGATGCTAATAAGTTTTAGGTCCATAGTTCTAACCACATCTTATAATGAATTTATTGTAATTAAGTAGTGGTTCATTACCCTTTCTGCACATGTAAACTTTGACGGATGAGTTTCCACAACTCACCGAAGTAGCAATCGAGGCGATGTTCTACAAATGATGGATAGGTAAAAATTGAGTAATAGTTCTCTTTAAGTTACACTATCACAACTCGAATAGTATCATTGTTGTGGTAGATTACCATGTATTATACAAAAATCTAAAATCAACCTCCTTCTTGATCATAGCGCTTTCATACGATATATAAGGCTCCTTCTACTCTATGCAGTCATAAGGTATATAGACGATTAATATTGGGCATATTAACTAAAACTACTAACTAACTTCATAAATTACCAAGAGTAAAGCATAGAACTTAGAATTTCATGACAAAATAATATAGTACATCAAAAGTTCATAAGAGTCTGTCATAAGTCTATTAGATTACAAATTGAGTTGACTGATTGAAATGAACAACTATTAACCATACTATGAACTTTTCTCTTCGCTCTCTTAATCAAATAGCCCTACCCCAATACGAAACTCACATTGGGCATTCTTTGGCTCGAATTAATGAAGAAATAGTCCTGCATCAGAAGAAATCTATCAAGGTGTAAGTTTACGCTTAGTAAATTAGTTCCCTCATCATACCATACAATAATTTTATTAATTGCACAAATATATGAATGCATAAATACTCAAAATACCAAATAATACATGCAATGACTAGGAACTACATGTAACTTAGAATTATACCCCCTGTAGTTAAGGTAGATAATTAACCGATACAAGCTATCAACTGGGTTCTAGTACTTGAGTTTTTATTCTACTTGCAATAATGTGCTCAGATAAACTCAAACATATACATAATATAAACAACTTTACTTTTCATATGGGAAATACAATTTTCTTTCTAAATAAAAATCCTAGGTCTAGCGATGTGGTGGCCGCAATCCAGATCATATACCTTTAGTAGAAGTTACAAGATACAACTCTTCACTAATTGTTAATGTCTCCTGATGCCTAGTAAGCTTGAAAGCTAAGATAGAGACTCAATAACATATAAATGATATAGCCATTGCCTAATCCCTATAGGAGCCCCTTCCTACCTTTTTCATGAGGTGATAGTCTGTATAGTTATGATGCAATCATAAGAAATGCATGACTCATTGAATTCCTTAATTGAATAATTACTTAATCTAAGTTTTATTATGATTAGATAATTTCATTCTATACAACTATACATAACTATCATCACAAATAATTCTGATTATTATTCGATTAGCAAATCATGGAATTCAATCATAATATCATACACATGTATTTCCTATATCTCACAAGCATTAAAGTTAATAATATAAATTTAAGTGCATCTATATTATAAACAAAACTAAGTATGAGGTCATCAAGAATCACTCACTCGCCTATAGTTTATCAGTCATAGTAGTTCGGGGGGAGGTCATCTCCAATGGTAGGGTCTTTTAAATATTGCAAATATGATATTATAAGAATTTGAAATAAAATTAGAAGACTAACCTAAAATCTTTTAAGTTATATTTTTAACTTAGTTCTCATATTCTTCTTAGTTGTACTAAAACTTTAATCGCATATAGTTTTAAGTTTGATCTTTATGATCTTATAATCGATTTCCATTATTTCTTAGTGTACTTTAATATGGTGTGGTTAGGTTAATTTTTTGAGATAGGACTTGCAATTTTGTCCACTGGTTAAAATAGTAGAGTTTTTCGTAGTTTTGTATTCTTTTGGACTTAGTTTAGTTGTTGAGCTTTTTGTTATCTTATAAAAGCTTTTACGCTTGGGATTATAACTTTATTCTAAGCATAAAACATCTTTTAAGGTTAGATTTCTATCGTCCTCTCATGACTTTGTTGTTATCAAAATTTTCTTAGACTCTTAAGTGGACTTATGTGGTCAAATAGGCTTGTTTTTAGTTTAAATTAAAGTTGGCGACTTTATTGGGCTTAGAAAACTTTATGTGGACTTTTTATTGGTCTTAAAAAACTTTTTTTAGATAGTTAAGGTGTTGGTCAAAATTTTTATGAGGGCCTAACTGGAAGTATTAAACTTGTTTTTAAGTATTTTAGGTTCGTTTTTGAGTTTTAAACCTTTAACACTTATCATGCTTGTCTTAATTGGTTTTTTCACTCTGTTTACTTTGTTTTGTTGTATTTTTAAGTGGGTTTTCTTATGGTTCCAAATCTGGTCCATTGGGTTTATGGGCTTCTAACTTGGTTTTTTCAATTGTTTCATCACTTCCTTAAGTTTAAGTGATAAATGAAGAGCCTTCACTACTTATACTCTAACTCCAACTTGACTTCTTCTCCATAAGAATATTATTTAGCTAAAATACTAGGTAAAGTTTATAGATCATATAGTTATCATAGGTGTTACACCTTAGTTTAAATCTTAAATAGTTGATTTCCTCATCAAAAATCATATAATGGTTTTTCCTTCATCTAATGCTAGATTAAAGCATATGAAACCAAATACAAGTAAAAGTAACATCTAAATACCCTTCAAATACACCATGTCCATCATGTTTGTCTACCATTCATATACATATTTTATGATTTTCTCAAGTTACAACCTTTCATTCTAAGTGATAGGCATTTATCTTACATAATATTGAACCTAGTATACTTATATTTCAATTTTCATGTAGGAGATTTATAAACTTAAAACCTAATGTAAACTAATTATAATATCACCTTATATACATTTTAATATCCTCATGAAAACATATAACCTCCTAGGTATGGCATCTTAAATGTACTTGATTTTTTTTTTTTTAAAAAACTTATTTTTCTTAAATGAGTATGGAAGGTGGTTATGCATTTAGTGTCCTTTTTTGACCTTTGCTTTTCTTTTTATTTCGCAAGCTCCTTAAGTTTGTCAAAGTTTTGGTGTTTAAGATTGATTTTGGATGTTTTAAAGTTTTCTAAAATAGCTTTTTGGGTGGACAAAGTAAAAGCGATAAAATGCACTTTATGCTGTATGTGTGTGGAAGTAGTGGCAATGTAAGGGAAGAGTAGGGCTTGGTTTTTTTTTTTTTTTTGTGTGTGTTTGTAAGTTGAATGTGTTTAAAAAGTGAGAGGATTTGGAATGGAAAGTATTTGGTTTGTGTTGTATGTGTTATGCATCTCAACAAGTCTCTTTTGTTGCTTCTAAACTTAGTGAGATAATGCAAGCAATAAAGGACAAATAGTAGATGTGAACGGCATTAAGATTAAATCTAACTAAATTATGTTTAGGTTAATTATTTGGATCTATTTGGATTAAGGATGTGATCTAAATAATTAGACTTAATTATAATGATTCAAAGAGTTTTGGATTAGTAGATATGATATAAGGTTTGTCACATATCTTGTATTTTTCAATAGATGTATATACAAACTAGATTGCATTATATATAATTGGATTTTTTTTTTCTCATTTAAGTTCATTAGGATTGCTAAATCCTATCCTATTTACAATTGTTCTTAATAAGTTCGAGTAGATCAAGTGGCATAATTGACTACCATTTCAACAAATTGTCATTAACATTTCTTAAAAGAGGGAGCTTCTTTTCTTTTCTTTTGTTTTCCAACCTAACATTCTTTTACTCATCATCTGTCATATTGGGATTGTTTCTCTTACCTCTCTTATTTCTCTTCAAATATACCTTTCTTATGTTGCATACATATGAAGCAGATAACCAACTTATATATCTGTATGTTTGTTTAATTTCCTTGCTAAATCTATTAAACCCTCAAAACCTAGATACGAATAACACTAGAATTACATCAATTACAAACGGGTATTTCCATGGTTCACTAGATGGTAAGACATAAAAGGATAGATGACGGATAATGATGGTGGTTAACCATAATATCAAATGTGTATGAAGAATGAGGAAAATTTAAAAAAAAAAGATTTTAGAAATCATTTCCCTCATTTTTCATTATTAATATATGCTATTCTAAATTACCTCTAATCAGCTTTAAAATTTACTAATAACTGTGATCTAGTAAGATATCATATATTATAAATGTAATGTTTTGATTATAAAAAATATTTTGAAAAAGTGTGTAAAATATTTTTTTTTTTCCAAAGAAATATTCCCTTACCTCATTTAAAGTTGGCATCAATAATAATTGATGCATCCTTTTTTTTTTTAAGACAATAGAGAATAATTATCACATTAGTAATAAGAATAATTCACTTTATATGTTAAACATTATTCGGCTTTGTTTCTACGATTTGATTAGTGAAGAAACCTACTTTTATAATTTAATAATATAAATATTAATTTTTTAAGAAATTCATTTTTTAATAGTTGAAATAAGTGTTTAAATAAAAAGAAGATAAATTATATAAACCATCCTGAAAGCTTAAAACTTGGACAAACCCTTTTTATTTTTTTTTTATTTTTTTTTGTTTTTTCGCGTGTTTAAACTTCAACAATTGTCCCTTGAAAACGCTTATGAGGCAGTCCGTGTATAAATTGCTGTTGACGAGGCAGTTAGTTAAATATATTTAATTAACTACTGTAAAGTGTCAATCTTAGGGTTTGACTTTCTTCTTCGTTCCCTCTCCCTTCCTCTTCCTGTGCTTTTATCAGTTTCTTCGAGTTCAATTTTTTTCTTCTTTCCGTACCAATTGCTGCGGTAATTCAAGCAAGCAAGGCCATACTTTTGCAGCTCATACTTCACATAGGTAAGTCTCAAGAAGCCTGTGGTTTAACCTTTTTCTCTTTTTCAGATCTCTCTGTAAACCGTTGTTGTAAAGTTTTCTTCTTCATTTCATGCACAAATAAATCCCTTAAATTACTCATCGGATCTAGCAAAATCATAGCTATCAATTTTAGCATCTTGTGTGCCATGTACTAAATGAGGGGTTCTCTAATTCATTTGAATTACCAGTCAGATTACTTTTGTTTTCATGATTTGTTATATATCATTTGTTACGTCTTCCTGTTTTTTCCCACAATTCAATTATTAGAGTTGCAAGTATAAGTGAAACTATAGTTTGCTTGCACTTTTTTGAAGGATCGGACCTAGAGTTACAATTATAGGTTATTATAGTTTACTTACAATTCAATAAGTAAAAGCATAGCTATCGATTCCAGCATCTTGTTATTTGTACTGTACAATGAGTCCATAATTTTTGTACTATGATTAATTACACTATAATTTTTTTGATTATTTATACTATTATTTTTATACTATAATTTTTATTGTGACTTATGTTCAAAATGTATGCCAGATTTCTTTATTTCTATTATTCATTCAAATTTTTAATGACTACTATAAGTAAATTTTACGGTATTTGAAAATTATTTTATATAAATGAATATAAATTTATTTTTCTACGTTTCGATTTTATAGACTCCTGATGATTTTATATAGAATCGCAAATTTCGTAAGTATACTTCACTTTATAGAAGTAGATTGTAGAAAATTCTTACTTAAAACTTACACAATGATTCTCAATACCCAAACAAAATCTACTCCATCAAGTAAATTATAGGTGCAATAGGTTTATTTGTTGAATCCTAGTTTTATCTACCTATGTTAACCGCGACTTGTACTCTTTGAAGTCTAATTCTATCTACCTTTCCATAAGACACCTACTCTACTATAGTATTTGGTATTGCAAAATTTTAATTATAAACGATATTTAAAATTATGAAAATGTTTTTCAAAAGGTAAAAATATGCTTGCCTCGGTTGGTCAATGATATGAAAAGTCCAAATTTGATCCGAAACGACTAATGTACAACTTGAATCGAGTAATACACCAATTTAAGTTGTTTCCATCGTTTGCCTTTTCGTTCAAAGCAGCTTTATTTCACATTGTGGGCATAGGGCTGATCTTCAGGTTTACTTTTCAACTCTAATAGAATTTCGACCCGGTTGACATAAATTACTTAGACATACCGGCAGAAGAAAAAGAACAAGAAGAAGAAGAAGAAGATAGAACAAGACACCATGAAGAATTGCTTCTCGATGAGCTCACCAAAGCAGAAATCAAAACAGGATTTCAGTTTGAAGAATGGTGCAATGATTTTGGAGCGATCGATCGAATCCTTCAATGGAAGCTCTCTTCCTTTTAGGATATATTCCCATCAAGAACTCATCCTTGCTACTGATGGATTCGATGAAAGCAGATCCTTACGCAGGGACGAACATTGGACTTTCTACAAAGGAAAACATGAAGATCGCATTATCGCGGTTAAAAAATTCACCACGATCTGGGATGGAGTAGATCAAATCTTAGACATGGCCATACAGGATGTCGTAGTTGCTTCACAGATGAGCAAGCACAAGAATATATTGATGTTCATTGGTTGTTGCATTGAAACCGAGTTGCCTATTTTAGTATTCGAGCACCCTGAAAATGGAAACTATAGGCGCTACATGGATGGTGATATTCAATTGTTACAGTTGGATAGTCGGTTGAGGGTCGCTTGTGAAGTGGCTGATGCTATTACGTTTCTCCATCAAGGAACAAACAGGACTGTTATCCATGGAGATGTGAATCCAAAAAATATCTTCTTAAATGATTGCAATAGGGCTAAATTAGCTGACTTCTCAATGTCGCATCTGATTCCCGTTGGTGAGGATCAAGTTCAAGGAGAAGTACGAGGTAGTCTAGGCTACTTCGCCCCAGAGTCGCTTTACAAGGGTCTCTATATGGAGAAGAGTGATGTTTATACTTTTGGAGCTACATTGTTTGTTATAATTACCGGAAGGACTATCCATTGTCTTCGAAGGATGGATGACGAACCGATGATAATTGATGGCGATTTACATGGCGATTTAACAGAGGATATATATTTGAGTGTTGATGATTCTGGGGGAGGAAATGAGAAACAATTGAAGGAGTGTGCAAAGCTCACCCGAAGGTGTCTCAAACGGGATCCAGATGCAAGGCCATGTATGCTTGAGGTCGCAAAATCTCTTAGATCTATAAGAAAACTTCACTCCCAAGACCTTTAGAAAAAAAGTGCTTGTGAGAATTTGATTCATCCATCTCTTCTTCTGTCAAATATCTCTTATCTTGTTGCCTTTGATATGTAATTCCAAATCTTTCCTTCTTTATATTTTCCAGAATGTAAAACTTTCCTTCTTACTGTAATTTATCTCTCATAAGGGAAGGTACAGAAAAAGCATCTAAATCGAAATGGGATTTCTTCGTTTGCCTTACTCGTATTTATGGTCATGTTTGGATAAATTTTAGTACAAAAACAGAAAAGGAAAAAGCTTATTTATTTTCATGGATTCCTCCGTCAAAGGAAGGAATGCGATGCCTATTTAGTTTACCGTTTTTAACTTCGATACTTCTAGATACAGCATCAAGCTCGCTGAGTTGCAAATGGATAAAAGCAGATTTAAGGTTCGTTTGGATAACATTTTCTACAGAATAGCCATGCATTGTTAATATTAAATCTTGTAGTGTGAAAAACTCCTACAGGATCAATGTATACATGTATAATGTTATGAGATATTAAGTCATAAAAAATCACCTCTTACTGTGATGCAAAACCTTATCCTTCCATCAGAGTTGAAGTGAAATCTAACACTTAGTGGTGTTTCTTGTAAAAGAATATTTTTTGTTCACCATAAGAATACCAAGTTTTGTCCCTAAAGTAGCATTAATGCACATGATAGTAGGAACGATTTTAATCCCTTATATTGTTTAGTAACTTGGATTAGAATTCCAAAGGAAATACTTTTTATTTATGAGAAATTATCTATTTACCTATTCTCCTCTCTCTCTCTCTCTCTTTCACACACACACATACACACACTAAAACTTTCTTCTAAGAGCAAGAATCAAATCTTTTTAAAACTAGTAATCATATCTTATTAGAAAATAAGATTTAGATTACATAAAAACTCAACAACTAAATCTTCTTACTGTCTTAGAATAAATTAACATGAATCCCTCAGGAGAAAAAAATCCAACCCAACCCCGTCAAAAACTTGACCTAAAATTTGATCAATTAAATTAGACTAATGCGACATAGGATATCTTCCTTCTATAAGATAACTTTAATCTTGCTATAGCATTGTAATACATCTCTCAGGTTCAATGCATTCTATGCTTGTTCATCTCATAAGTAATTGTGATTTCTTAAATGATTAAATTAACTATAATTAAGTATCCATTTTAGGTTTCTATTGAAAAAACAAAAGTTTCTTGAAAGGATTCTATAAATAGTATATACGACGTGGAAGTATCTATATATAGTGTGTAACTATTAATCGTATTCGAACACTAATAATTAATAAATAGTTATTTAAAAAACTAGTTTAAATATAATTGATAATTGTACTGATCATTAAATTTTTTTTTAAGCTTCGTGACATCTTTCATAAAAAGTCCACGTATCATCTTCAATAAAGTTATGCTTCTATCAAATCCATTGGTGGCGTAAAAGAGCTCGTCATGGTAATAAATACGAAAGGGAAGAGAGTTGCCGTTGAAGTAGGCGATTGATTTCTCCGAAAATCAGTTCTCCATTCTTGAGAGAGAAAGTCTTTTCTCGGTTCTTGCCTTGTCATTTCCTTCGGTTTTTGATAATGCTAGCGGATTCAATTCAACTGGCGACTACTACTTCCACCTATCCAGCTTGTCTTCTCTTTATTTGTGTGTTTGTGCGTGTATGTGTATACTTTTCGTCCAATATTTTAAATTGAAGACAAGGATTGTTAATAAAGAAAAAATAATTACAAAATATACGAAAATTTTCCAGCATTTTCCCTTTAAAGATTGTAATTTTCATTCCTTTTTTTTTATTATTTTTAATTTTAGTGATTACAATAGAGTATTCAAATCCAATCTATATTACTAGAAGACCAGCATTTATATTACGAAACTATAAAGTACTTGATTAATATCTATACATGTTACTAATTTCTTTAGAGGATATAATGTTTGAGGACATTTAAGTCAGAAAACATGACTAGATTTTACAAATTTTAGGGAGATTGATAAGAGCTTTTCGGTACGGGAATTTTGACAATAGCTTTTAGATGTATTACAATAGCAAGTTAGAATTGCCGATTAAAACAACGTTATAAAAAATTTTATACAAACATGAATACTTTTATCGTTCTAAATTTTTGGGTCTTCACAATGGCTCTTGCCTTCGGTACTACACTCCAAACAGCTCCAACACCCACCGCGTTCTGCGCACCTGCGGAGTTTGTAGTCAATGAACAAGAAAATAAACGTAACTTAGACCTAGAAGGCATGGGGCAAAGTAAGATAGAAGCGATTTTCCTTTTTTTTTTTTTTAAATACTTATTGGAGTGAAATCGAAGGATGTAATAAAGAATAGATGGGCGTTAATTTGTTATTAACGGAAAAAAAATGATTAAAATAGGCCGTATAGCCTTTAAAAATACCAAGTTCACTCTAGTATTTGTGGTGTTGATTTTACATCAAAGAAATGAGAAATCCATGATATACGCTAATTTAATGGAGACGTGGTATTGATTTTTTAATATTATATAAAAAATCATTTTCTGTATACTTAATATACCAAAGGGTGCTATCCCTCTTTTCTATTTTATATATATTTAATTAAATCATCACAAGTAAAAATAGAAGTAACGTCGAACCTGGCAATTATCTCGTACGCACACGTGTGGCGTAGAAAATCTCACAATTTACATGATTTAATCTGCTCCTCATTTCGGTTATAATAAAATAAACATAAATAAATAAATAACCCAAGATTCAACCAGCGTGGGATTTTGGTTTTATTTGGACCGGTTGGTAAACTTTTTAAGTCACCTGTGAGACCTAATGGCCCACGCAATTTTAGGATATCATGGCCCAAGATTTGTAATGCATATTGATCGATTTCGGGGAAAAAAAATATTATAATTATAGATGCATTGCATCGTTTTAAATTATTATAGAAATAAATACACCTTTTAAATTTTGAAAACTTAGGCTTCACCTCTTCATGAATTTTAAAAGTTGTAAAAAATCCTAAATTGTTGCTAATCCCTAGTTTAATAGTTATAGAGAGGTGAAGGTGTATTATACAAACTTAACAAATCAATCAATACTTGATCAATAGTTTTTAGGTATATTTACAATTTATTGTGTCTTTGAATGTTTCATGATTACGAATTTTATCAATAATTTGGAAATGAATTAGGGGATTCATATAAAAAAAAAAAAAAAAACCTTCTAAACAATTTTGTAGTAACTCTCTACACATTTAAAGAAGTTGAAAAATAATCAAATTCAATGAAATAGCATTCTATGATTAGCATGATATAGTATAGGAATTATGTTATTGATAAATTCGTGTTATGTTGATTTAGGTTTAGTGATTTTTGGGACAAGGGTAATTTTCCCGCGTAATCCTACACATAGTAGGAAGATGCAATAACTAAATCCAGCAAATTTTAAAGTTATGCTGCATGCTACCATCAAGTTCATCTACGGTACAAACGAGTACATGGAAATAAGGAGGGTTAGTTCTGCAAAGAGTGCTCCATTCTTGAGATAGAAGCCTTCTTGCTTTGCCATCACGACGAATGGACTGGTGAATTCAATGCTTAGGGAAAAGGGAAAAATATTACAATTTCTAATCATAAAGAAACTGTAGGTTTAAGTAATGATTTCATCATATTGATATAGCAACCAAATCCTTCTTCTCACGCCTTTGATTCAAACTTCCTCTCTAATCCAATTTCTTCCCTTTCTTATCTTTTCTTTTTCCAAAGAAACATAAATTGACTCGATGTTTCATAATCAGAAAAACTTAGTTCGAAAAAAAGTAACTTAACATCTCAAATTATTTTCATCACTATTTTCGTTATGTCTCTTATTTTCCCTTTTTCTTCGTTGATCTAAATTAATGCAATTTTTGGATAAACTTAAATTTATTGGAAAAAGGGAAACGATATTTCACAATTAACTATATAACAGACACCATATTTAGTATGTAAAGATTACAGTCAAAACTTACTCCTTTTACAACATATCATCAATGAATTTGTCCTTGAAAACGATATTTATATGAGGTATCAATTCTTTTTTTTTTTTATTATTATTATTATTTTCAGCTCTACTTTTGACCACCAATGGAATTTTTGCATTTGTTTTCCCATGCATCTGCACATTCTTCCATTTCAGTGTGATCTGTAGCGAGAAGGGACATATGGTGAGACAAATGTAGATGGCTTCAAAAATTCTACTACGAAAATTCATTTTACGCCTAAAAACATAGTGAAAAAAGATTGAGGAATCACATGATATGTTTTATGTATACATGGTATGTAAATACTAATAACATATTAGTACGAATATTAATAATATCAATAGTTTTTAAATTAATTATCATATATGATTTATACATGATATATATATTAATAATTTATTAGTATTTATATATTATATGTATATGATAAGTGGTGTGTTTTATCCATAAAACGATGACTTTGAAATATAGAAAAAAAAAATATAAAATGAGATATTTATATAGAAAAGTAGAAAACTAATCACCAACGTTTGAGTCCTGCTTTTCTACCTTTATATGTTAATAGCATAATGAGAAAAGAATAAATTAGCAAATAAAAAAAGAAAGGTGTAGGTATCAAATAGAAAAACAACTAAAAGTTGAATAGTTATATCATATGAAAAGGAACAATGAATCAAATAAAAGAGCTGGTAAATATAAAGAGCTAATCTTGTTACTTTTCCTACATTTACATAGTTTTGCTATTTAAGGATGCATTTATAAATATTCATCAATGGAAACATCAAGCCCATTATAATATATATATAATCTTATAAGACTGACTTTGTTGAAAACTTCTTCTTCTTCTTCTTCACTAAGGTGGACATGTTAGAATTTGTATTATGAAGGGAAGTTGGAGTGTTCAACTTAGAGCTTAATAGAAGTGAGTGGTGAAGTAGTATCTCAAGATGGGGTTGGCCTCCCATGAGTAAACTGGTTGGAAGCTGATGCTGTTTTATTGATGATGGCCACAGTAAGCTGAAACCAATTGAGAATATTACCCTTCGAAATCTCAGAATCGCAATAGTCTTACCATGTAAACCACTCTATGATAGTAACTGACCTTACAGTGTATATTATAAATATGATTTATACAAGACGTCTGCGACTCTTTATTTTGAAGTAAACATTTCAATTAAGATCTTAGCTAAAATTTATAATAAAAGTTAAAATCTCAAATCATATATATATTTGCATTCACATTATCGTAGAATTCCTAGAAGATTCTACATAATACAATAGTTTGCCAACTTACATATCATATATCAATTCATAATCCTAGAGATACTAGCAAAACCTTACAAACTTGATCATTTGGCCAGTTGATTCCCATTCCTTCATAGCTTCAAAAGAGAATTAACCTCTGGATAATTGTATCGCGGCATAATAATAAGAAGTTAGAACTTGCAAGAGAATCTATATGGGTATGAGCAACCATAGCTCAGTAAATTAAGTTTGAGACTTATGAAAGTATAACAAACACAACTAGAGTTATCAAGCAATTAACTATATACAATGCAACAAGCAAGTGCTATAACATAATGTGGTTTGGTCTATTGTGAAATCAGAGTAATTTCACTCGCTTTAATTCAGGTTGAGGAGTTTTCATTAATGCAACAACTTACAACCAAACCCAGGCTTGTGCAATAGAAACACTGCTCCCTTTAAGACTACCTTCAAACAAATGTCTTCATCCTCACTGCGACCTCCTCTCCTGTCACTTAGTTTGGCTAAGAATGAGGAACAGACCATTATACTATCCAGCACTATCATTTTTAAAGGTGTCGATGTTTAGTTGGAGAACCCTAATGATCCTTTAAAGAGTTGCAATGTATATAAATTTAGGGTATTTAGGTCAGTTATAATTAGGTACGGTTTAAGTCGATCAAACAATTTCACACAATTCAATTCATAACAACCATCAAACATAACACATATTTCGGCACAAAATTAGATACGCAGGCACATGCATAAAACTACTTACAATCATAATCATACACAATCCTAATCGTTGAGTACTTTAAAATAGTACTCTAAAATATGATGAAGTATTTAACCCAACTTACTTGGAATCTTTAGTTGCTTACTCAACTAGTTACAGGTCAACTCATCTCCGTGTGTCTTATAATGTAAATACGTTTTTAGTAGTTATATCTTGATAATATATTTTTATATTCTAAGTTATGATTTAACTCAATTTTTCATATATGCCCATTATTCATTACCGATTTATCTTAGGTTAGTTTTGGATTCAGTTTCCAAATTCGATTCTGATTTAAGTTTTAAATCAATTCAATTACGCATAAATCCTAAGAATATGTTCCAAACCCTATTATGAATTTAATCACATTAAGCTTGAGTATTTTAAATATTATTTTATTCTTAAATTGATACTCTAAACCACTCAATACACTCTAATCTTCATTAGTGTACTAAATTTACTTCCGACGTGAGAAAATTTTACATTTTTCATATATTTACCCAAAATTAAGTTTCATACCAAATTTAATACATATTAATATTATTATTATATTATCCAATTTAACGTATTATTTTATATTTATTAAAATTCCAACTTCACATATTATCAAATTACCTATATTTACTACATAATTCTCATAATAATTATATTTAATACTCCAATTGCTACGATTATGTTACCTCATCATAGATTAACACCTCTAAATATTTAATTACATACTAAATCAGTAATTAGTCTAAAATTACTCATTTTATCCATCATTTTAGGACCTAAAAATTTCTTAAAAATTTTGAAAATTAATTTCTAAAAAATAGCTTCATAGCAGTTTCTATATCACTTAAGTAGTTTACAAAAAAAATTTGAGCTCAAAACTACACTTCTAAGGCTATTTAATTCTAAATTAAAACATGCTTAGTTTCTTAAGCACCCTATATTTCCAGATGTAATTAAACCTAATTAATATTTTTCTCCAAATCTACATATAACAAAACATTAAAATAAAAAAATTCATAATATTCTAGATAAAATTAATAATTTTAATAATATATACAAAATCAAGCTAAATTTTAGAACTTTCGACCACTAGCAACAATCTAGGATGTATCGATCGATTCAGGTGTTGGTTATGGAGTGTGGTGGTGGTTCGTGGATTCTATTCAATTGCTCCTATTGTACATATTTTTTGTAAAACCCTAATTCTCTTAAATTTTTGGTTCTCTGCAATTTTCTACAACTCTAAACAAATTAAATGAGTTTCTGTAAAAAATTGGTTATTTATAGAGTTTTAAAGAAATTTTAATGCATTAATTTTGACTTGACAAGTGCTTATCCTTTTCCAATTTGCCTCTTTAAGTGTGTGAATTTAATTGTTCCAAATTTTTTTTTCTTCCCTAACCTACCACAACCCAAATCTGGATTATTCCCTACTTCTCTGATTTTTTTCTTTATTTTTTTATAATTTTTTTTAATTATTTGGTAATTTTCAAGCATTTTAGGTAATTTCACTTATTTTTACTTACATGTAAATATATATGGAGTACAAGTAAATACTTTTAAATATTATTTATGTTATTCTATGATTTTTAGTGTGCATATAATTTATCTTTAATGATTTATTAGTTATTGAAATTTATTTTACGCATTTTTGATAAATAACGGGTAATATACTTCAAATTTGATATTATAATATTCTATAATTTTATTACTTATTTTCTTAAATTTAAACTTACGGGATCACTTTTACTAATATTTTTAGCTTTATTTTATAATTTAGGCTCGATCGAATTCTTTAATCAATCGCCCTAAACTTTATATATTAAATTTGATCCTATAATTACAGGGCTTACATTTAGAGCTTATAGAGAAGTCGGACATCTCTATCATATGGAGGATGATGACAATACTGGTTAGTACTTCTAAGTATAAAAGGGCTTGGAACAGTCCTAAGAAATTAAAAATGGAAAAAACTAGCTTACCTTCTCTGATACAAGAAAATATATGAGGTAAAGGAGGGTCGAGTGCTCCATGAATACATAAGGAGGAGGTGAACCTTCTATCCTACGATAAGTGTTATCAAAGTTAAGAAGTTTCAACTTAGAGGAACTACTTAAATGTTACCTAACGTACTAAATGAAAAAAAGGTAGTTCTTATTGACAATTGGGTTTATATGAGTGATGCTCGAGAGGAAGAAAGGACACTAGTTGAAGGACATTGTTGTCGGATGGGGAAGCTGTATCATGAGCTACATTGTAATCTACCTAATTTTAAGAAAATCAATTGTAATTCAACGGGCAGACCTTATCATTGGGCCAATTAGCAAGAGGTGACCTTGGAGGAAAAGAGAAGAGGGAGATTGTTACGCCCCGAATCGGCAAAGTTATAATAGTCCTACCATGCAAACCATTCTAAGATAGAAGTTGACCTTTCAATTGCTATCTTAGACTTGATTTATACAAGGCGTTCACGACCAATCCACTTTGAAGTTAACAATTCATAAATTAAATAAGTTATTTACCTATGGAATTATAAGGAATACATATTTATTCTAAAATAATCTGAGTATATTATAAGATTTAGTAGGTTGAACATAATGTACTTGAGAAATACATAAAAGATTTAAAGATAAATCTAAACTTGTGAGTATATCATATCTTCGGTTTTATTTTCTCACTCCTTAGGATCCTGTAGTTGCTAGCTTCAAGTTAAATGTAAACCGCTTTTTAGCTAGCACTTGTAATAATATTTACGGGGATGTGAGCAATCACAGCTTAGTAAGTTGGGATAGAGACTGAAAACTATATATCAAACATAAGTAGGGTTATCAACAAAATTAGTTAGATATAATGTATGTTTAAGTAAATGCCATTGCACGACGTTATTCGGCTTATGGTGAAATTAGAGAAATTGTATCCATTTTAATTCGGGTTGAGGAGTTTCCATTTAATGCAACAGCTTACAACCAAACCTAGGCTTGTGCAATGGAGACACCGTTCTTCTTGCAACTACCTTCGAACTATTGCCTTTACTCTTGCTGCAACCTCCTCACCTGTCACTTAATTTGACTAAGAATGAAGAAGGGACCAATTATGCTATTCAGCGCTATCCCCTTCGAAAGGGTCAGTATTTGGCTAGAGAACCCTAAGTTTCTTCTAATGGGTTGCTATGCATATCTGATTTAGAATTTCAAGTCATATATTTAATTAGATCCGGTTTTGAGGTGTTCAATCATTACTACAATTCACACAATACAAGTTAGGACAATAAATCATAATCATCTCATCAAACTCAAAAACAAGCATACACATACAGCCAATTACTTAACTAGCATAATCAAGTACAATTTCAAGCTTCTAAGTACTATAAATTAATACTTCAAAATACGGCAATGTATTAATCTTAACTTACTTAGACTTCTTGCTTGCTTATTCTAGGTGCGACTTGCACTATCAATCCCCAAAAATTGTTTCAGTTTTCCACATAATTTCTATAGATCTGTTTTATCTTATAATGTTTATTGTTATCTTTGGTTTAGGGTTTAATATAATTAATTATCTAAGTTTTCAAGTTTTTTACAATTATTCTTGACTTAAATTAAGTTCGGATTCAGTTTTCACATTAATTTCTAAATTAAGTATGATTTTATACATGAACTTTAAAAACTCATTTCGACCCATAATGTGAAATTAATCACATTATTTTTGGTTATCCTAAAGATCATATTTAACCCCTAACTAATATTGTAGTTCGTACAGTGTACCCCTTATCCTAACTTAACTGCTAAATTTATTCCGGATGTAAGAAAATTTTATATATTTCATCTAAACACTTAAATTTAAGTTTCTTGCCAGATTTATTATATATTTCTATTATTATAATAATATCAATTTTAATATAATATTTTTCTACTCATTAACCATTTTTACTTACATATTTTATATTATAATCTAATATGTACATATTATACACCTTTAATACTCCCATTACTTCAAATATAATCTCCCAACATCAAATAACATTTCAAAATATTTAAATTCAGCCTAAATTAGAATTAATACCTAATTACCCTAATTTACAAAATTAACTTAAAATATACCATCTTTTACCAATTACATATATATAACATAATACTCTAATAATTACGTTTAATATCCTAAATGCTACAAATATTATACTTCATCAAATTTTAATATTTTAAAACATATAATTATGTACTAAATCAATAATTATCCATTTAATTACCCAATTAGCCCAAAATTACCTATTTTATACATCATTTTAAGGCCTAAAAGTTCTGAAAATTCATTTATGAAAGAGGGTTTTGTAGCACTATTTTAAATGCTCTAACTAATCTATATAAAAATTTTGAGCCTAAAACTATACTCTTAAGGTCATTTATTTTTAAATCGAAATATACTTGGTTTTACACGATTTTTTAAGCATCATATATTTTCAAATATAATTAAATCAAAATAATATTTTTCTCTAAATCTACATATTTAAAAACATTCGAATACCAAATTTAATAATTTCTTAAGTATATTTAGTATTTTTAATAAAATAAATAAAATTGAAATCATCGGATTGGTGGCTCTGGCCACCATGGCCTTGTTGGCCAGTTTGGGTGCTGCCACCATCGTGTGGTGGTGGTAGCGTTCGCTCCCAGGTAGTCGTCGAGTTAAGGATCTCCTTATAGCCCCTGTTTAAATACGGTTTTTGTAAAAACACCCTTTCTTCTTTTATCTTCTCTCTTTAATTTTTTTGGATCCTAAATTGACTAAGTGAGCTTCTGATTTAATTTAGGTATTTATAAAGCTGCTTAGATTTTTTTTCTCATTAATTTGGTTTGACATTAGCCTTATCTCATCTTTTTTCTACTTTCTATTTGTTGAATTTTAATTGGTTGATTTTGTTTCTTCTATTTCTAAGTTGTCATGACCAACTTTTGGACATTTCTTCATTTCTCCATATTTTTCTTTGATTATTAATGAATTTTCTTTAATTAATTAACATTCTTTTAGCATATTTCGTGTATTTTAAGTAATTTCGCGTATTTCTACTTATATGTAAATACATATATGGTATAAATAAATACTCCTAAATATTATTTAAGTTATTTTATAATTTTTAGTGTACATATAATTTATCTCTATCAATTCGTTAGTTATCGAAACTTGTTTTACGCGTTTCCGATAAATAATGGGAAATTTACATATAATTCAATATTATAATAATTAACTATTTTATCATTTATTTTTCTAAATTCAAACTCATGGGATCACTTTTACTAATAATCTTATCTTCAACGTAAAATTTAGGTTGGATCGAACAATTTACTCAATTGTCCTAAATTCTACGAACCGAACCCCGAATAGCTGATTGTGGATCTTACAGAGATGGCATGAAGGAAGCTTATGGAAGCCCTAAGTGTTGATGGAGGTGATCTTCGGTGGAGTTGAACAACAAGTAGAGAAGGGTTAGTGATCTTTAGAAAATGAAATAAGCTTAAAGGGTAGACCCTTTCATTAGGCCACTTAATAAGAGGCGATCTTCGAGGATGAGTAAAGAGGGTGAAGGCAAGGGAATGCTTGTGGAAGCCTTGAAGTCTTGATGGAGATGATTTTGGTATGGAGTTAAGTAATGGAGAGATAGAGTCGGTGATCTTAGAGGAAAAGGTAATGGCAAAGTGTTGGCCCTACGACCAGGGCGTCGTGGATTTAGGTGGGAGAGAATATCATGGTTCATATTCTAAAGAGAAGTAAGGGTGTTTAACTTAGGACTTAATGTGAAGTGAGTGAAGCTAATAGATGGTTTGTTCATGAGATAGAGTAATCTCTTAAGGAGAGGTTGGTTTCCTGAGAGTAAATTGGTCAGGAGCTGATACTGCTTTCTTGATTGTGGCTATAGTAGATCGAAATCAGTCAAGAAGTTAGATTTCTCTATCATATAAAGGACTGTAACAATGCCAATTGACACTTCTAAGTATAGAAGGGTCTAGAACAGTCTTAGAAAGTCAAGAAATAAAAAGGTTGACTTGCCCTTTGTAATATAAGAAAATATTTGAAGTAAAGGAGAGTTGTGCGTTGTATGAGCACATAAAAAGGGGGTGAACCTCTTATTTCGTGAGAGACACTTGTTGATATATAATTTGTCAATGTATAATTTTTAAATAAAAAAATAATAAAAATATTATAAAAATATTAAAAAATGATAAGAAAAACAAAAAATCTACAAAAGGGAATAAACCTTTATTAATGTATACAATAGTTATATATATTCATATACATATATATTAATATTTATTTTAAAATAAATAAAAAATAAAAAAATTTAAATTCGTTCACTTAAAAGCCCTAAATCATACTAAACGCTCTAATTTGTAATCATATCAAGCAATTAGGGTTGGTCACATGTCTAAACTCATTCCTTAAACTTCTGTTAATAAGTATATTTTAGTATATTCCCCATCTATAGCCTTTAGGTCTTATGTATAATATAAGTAGCCTATTGTCTTGGGTCTATGAAGGTAGGTTGAAGACTAAGGTCTCACAATTTATATCCATGGTTAGATATATTTTTTGATGATATGTTAAAAAGAAAAAGAAAAAAAGAGGAAATATGTGGATTAACAAAATTAAGTATAATATATATGTTTTCTACATTTACCTTTTTCAATAATTAGAAAACTTTATTTATTAAATTGCTTTTCATTTACTTTTACTTTTTTCCAAATATAATATGACATCAATTTTGGTGATTGAGAAACGAGATTGGTTATATCTTGTACCTATTTTCTATTAATATGATTCATGAACATGGTATTTATTAATTAATGATTTAATAAAATATATGTATACGTAGGCATATAGCTATATATAAAATAATTTATTTTTATGTATTTTATTAATGTTTTCCTAAAAAGAACCAATTTTTTATTAATGTTTTCCTAAAAGGAACCATTTTTTTTATCTTCTGATTTTTTTTGGAAATACCATTGTTTACAAACCTTGTTGCCAAACTTGGGTTGATCTTTTCGGTCTAACTCAATTTGACCTTATCTTTTATAAAATCAATATGAGTTACCCATTTGACTCTCATTTGATCTAACTGGTCTAACTTAATTCTTATAAAAACTCATAGGGTTTTTTGGGGTTAAAATATATTATTTTCTCTCATATTTTTTTATAAAATACACTAGTTTGCTAAAAAATAAATGTAAATCAAAGAAAAACAAAAAAAAAACTATAAAACACTCAATTTATAATTTTGAAGTATGTGGGTAATTTTTATTACTTTATATATAAATATAAATTATATCATAATATTTTCGTTGACTTTAATCTACCCTTACCCCTTCTCATTCTTGGATTAACTTTTCGGTCTGAGTTTGACAACATCGGTTACAAACAGGAAAAAGGGAAAGGCACAACCATAATTGGTTCTTTTGCCAATTAGAATGACTGTTGATGTTTTACATTAATATACTACAAATGTCCCCTTCTAACATTTTTTTCCATTTTACTTTTTTTTGGTGGTATAAACATTTCTTAACCTAAGCAAAATAAATTCAAATTGTTTGCTTTTATACCAAGTAAATAAGCATTTGTTTTTATCAATTTCTCCTACTTAATCTTAACCATTAAACAATTACTTTTATATCTCTTTCCAATATAATTTGACACTTCAAATGCTTGGAACCAATATCATTCATTATATCATCATTAAGATTTATCTTCTTTTTGTGATGTGTAAATTTAGTTTATGTTATTGCTTATAAATTTAGATCAAAATTTGAACTTTCTTAAAATTTCAAAATTGAGGTCTTTGTATTTATTTAGTTATTTTTTAATAAAATTCTATGTTTACTTTATATTTACACTTTTCTAGAGAAATTTCAAATAACTTTTTTAGAACATATGATATAAAGTTGTCACAATTAAAATCTTCTCACCATTGTCACTTCCCTCCACTCTCTCAGTATCCAATATTTTTTCTTCTAAATTTCTTACCGAAAAATGACATTTGGCACCGTCTGTAGGAAGTAGTATTCTTACACTTGAAACCTTAAACACACCAAACACATAACCCACATCAGACCTTTCGACATCATGTCTCAGCGCTCTGAACAAAAAAAATCAATAATTGGTGAACAACCAGCCCATCCCAAGAGCTATGTTGGAAGAATGCCTTGAGCACCTGGAGCGTCTTGTTGAGCAGTATGTTGAGTAGAACAGGGAGCTCTGCACTTGCCTAGATGAAGCGGAGCGCCGCAGTGTGTAAACTCACCACCTTAAAGCTTCAAATGCTAGCATTGGGTGGGATAACATCCAATAGCAGCAGCAATAACAACAACAGAATTGTAAGAATCAACAACTTGATCCATTATTGCATTAGCAGCCAGCAAGGTTTACGGCAACTTGCAATCGAGCTTTGGCTGGCAACGAGTAGGAAGCAGATTTGCAAGGAGTGCAGCTTATTTTACTACACGATAGGCTCAATCGGCAGACGATGCTGACTTGAATGAGCTTTGTGCAATGGTTAGGTAACTCTTTAAGTAACAAGGGAGCAAGCCTGCTGGTGATGCCGAGTTTGTCACTAACCATAAGAGCCCCCAAGATGAAGTGCTACCCCCTAACGGCAAACTTCTTTCCCTGGACTAGTATGATGGCATGAGCGACCTCGAAGGCCATCTTCTCCACTTCTGCGCCCTTGTGAACCTTTATGATTATAGAGATGCCGTAATGTGCAAGGCTTTCCCATCAGCTTCTTCGATGAGCTGGCCAGGAAGTTCAGCCTCCATTTTAGGGCTAGTAAGCCCCCATCCAAGGACACATCATCTTTGTATTTAGTAAGGCAGGGTGAAGACGAATCCTTACGTAATTATGTGGCCTAGTTCAATAATGCCATGGTCGAGATCCCTTAGCTAGACGAGGGAGTTGCTATCCACACCGCCTAGTTTAGCATTCGACTATCGAGAGATTTCTTTCAATCGCTTGCGAAGAGCAAGCTGAGGGCCTTGGCCGACTTCTGGAATAAAGCCTAGAAGTACATCGACCAGAAAAACAACATTTGTACCAAACGTGATGTCGACTGAGAAAGGTTGGGTGGAAAGCAGGATAAGGAGAAATTGTTCGTAAAGGATTGCTTCGGTAGTAGGTCGGCCAGATCAAATGGGGAGAGATCAAGGAAAAAGAAGTGCTGGGCTAAGTGTGATTTGCTCTCGCCCCCCATCTACACCCAGTACATGCCCCTGAATAGGCCGATTACCCAAGTTTATTTTGAAGTGAAGCACCGAAACTTGCTCTAAAGGCCGTACAAAATGCGGGGGAATTGATGAGTGTAAATTACTTTACACTTTCAAAGCATGTTTAGGCATAGAATTAATCATAAATGTGATTTAATTCTGTAAATTAGGTACTTAATTAAATAAAATAATGATTTCAGGTAAATCACGAGTAAATGGAGGAAATATACATAAGAATAACAGCTTTCAAGTTAGTCATGGCCATGAAGGGGAAGAAATAAGTGTAGAAGCATCAATCATAGGCGTGATAACAAGGCAATGAAGAATCCACTTTTGTCACGCCCTCAATCATGGCCATGATCAAGGAAAGTTTTATCAATCCCCCTATCAATTACGGCCGTGATTGAATAGCAGAAGGATGATCACATCCATGGTCATTATTGTGATGAGATTTCATAATGCGACGAGGAGTTCACCACCTTAATAACAGTTGTGATTGGTGAAGAATAATTCTTTTTGGGACTATCACGCCTCGAGTCACGGGTATGATAAGAAGGGGCACAACTGTTCTTTATAACCTTTTCACACGAACCACTACATGAGAAACGTCAAGTGGTGCAGTAAAGAGGTAAATTTGAGTCTTTTGATAGGGAGAATATAAAAAGCTACTACAGTTGATGGAAAAAAAAAAAGGTTTTTTTTTTTTTTTTTTTTTTTCAGAGATCAAATTTTAGGAGAATAGACATTAAGTGGATCAAACACCATTTGCAGAGACACACATCCATTTACCCTTTTTGTACCAAGTTCTCTGTTGTATAGTTTTAAGTGTTGTACCGTATACTATTCTCGGAATTACTCGAGAGACGATGGGAGTTCTTTATTTGTGTATTCATCAGACTTCTTCATTGGAATAAAAGGTTTTTCTTTTCTTTTCACTTATTCCGTGATTCATATCTGTATAATTATGTTTCATATTAGTTTGTATTATTATTTTATCATGTGTGAGTAATTTGTTAGGACTTGCTACGTTATTAACATGATCAACTGTTTAAAAAAGTGATTTCCTAACCTTTTTTAATTTTGATGAATTGCACTTAATGAATCTAAGTATGGTGTAGTGCATGACATCGACTTAGGACAAATTCAAATAGAATATGTCAAGAGACAATCCTATTGAATGGATCTAGCTCATTGGAATAACTTACTCCAAATAATAGAGATATTATTAAGAAAGTTGTTGCATTTTTAGGGGAATTGATGCATGAACACGGTGAAAATGCAATTCTAGTTGGCTATTAATTAGGAAGAGATTCCAATAGACATAATTAGGATTAATGTAAGTAGTTCTGAGAAGAATACTTATATATTGTAATTCCCGCAGTTAACAAGTATTAGGATGAAAGGTATTTTGGTAAGATGATGCTAATTGATGAAACAAATCTGCATGTTAAGTGTATTTTCGCAGTTGTTCTCATAATCATTGTTTCAATCATTTTAATTTGTGGATTAGTGTAGTTTAGTTAACAATTTGAGTCTTAATAATCAATCAATTAATAAATTTGATTGCTAGACAATAGGAAAATTATTAAGTACTGGTGTTTGAGCCATTTTTCCCAATGGAGATGACCTTATACTCATCTGTGCTATAGAAGGATAGGTACACTTACCTGTCGAACCAAGTTAAGAATATGATATAAGTTTATAAATTGTAAAACTTTGAAGCTCTATTTAGAGGCAATCAAGAACCCTAGCCATTGGAACTCTAACAAATTTTGCCAATTTTATGATGACTACGGCCATACCACTGAAAAATGCTTCAAGTTGAAGAATGCCATTGAATATGCTATCTAGTGCAGCTTCTTCAACCAATACGTGAACTATTGGAGGAGTGACGATCATTTGGACGACGATGCAGATAGGGTACCTCGGAGGCGACGGACCGAAGACGTTTGTGTAGAGCAAAATAACAACTGTCGCAACAATTATGCCCCCAATGGCATCATAAACATGATCATGGGGGGGAGGGGGGGGGGGCATCACCTTGGGAGCTAGTCGAGCACAAGCAGCTTGGTTAACGCCCCATCAGAGGTGTTGGTAGTAAGGGAGAAGAGATAAAAGTTAGACACTTCCATCTCCTTTTCTGATGCCGACCTTGAAAGGGTCAATACTTTCTACTAAGATGCCCTAGTGATTGGGGCAAGGATCTTAAAATTTGAGGTCCTGAAGATTTTGATGGATATTAGCAGTTCCACTATTATACTCTTCTTCCATACATACGACAGGATGAGGAAAAACCTGCCAGTAAAGATGAAGCCATACCACCATAATTTGATCCGCTTCAATGGTAGTATGGTTCAAGCTGAGGGTATCATCACGCCAGACATAAAACTTGGTGATGACGACTACGTGGCACAATGACTTGTAGAGTTCATTCTGATAGATTACCCTCACCTTACAATGCGCTCTTGGGAAGACCAAGCCTAAATGCATTCGGGATGATCACATCCTCCCTGCATTTGAAGGCTAAATTTCTAATCTTAACGGGCTGGGAGTATGCAAGTGTGATCAGAAGCTCTTATGGGAGCTATATGTTAGGGCGGCCAAAGTTGATAACGTTTTCACCTTGGAAATAGACTCGTAAGAGAAGCCGGCTGAGAGGGGCAAACCCGGAGAAAAAACAGAAGACGTACAAATTGGCACCTCACTTGAACAAACCACGAAAGTCAAGATTGAGACCCCAGCCGAAGTGAAGGATGAAATCATTGCCTTCTTGAGGGCAAATTCGGATAGGTTCACCTGGTCGGCATTACACATGCCTGGGATTTCCTTTGACCTAGCGACCCATAGCCTCAACATTGACACTACTGTACGGCTTGTCAAACAAAAAAAGAGGCATTTTGCTCTGAAATGGTAGGCCGTAATTGAGGAGGAAGTGTAGAGGCTACTTATGGTTAGTTTTGTGAGGGGAAAAAAATAGCCAACGTAGCTGGCAAACTTGGTACTAGTTAAAAAAAAAAAATGGGAAGTAACGCATGTGTATCGATTATACCGACCTTAACAAAGCTTATCCCAAAGATTTTCCCCCTTCCTTAGGATCAACCAGCTTGTTGATTTTACGTCAGGATAAGCTCGGCTAAGCTTCATAAACGCCTTCTTGGGATACAACCAAATCAAAATGGACCTGAAGGATGAAGTCCATACCTCTTTCTTCACTGATTATGGAACATATTGCTACACCGTGATGCTGTTCGAACTAAAAAACACCAGGGCTACGTATCAACGAATGGTAATGAAGCTGTTTAAGCTCCAGATCGAGCATAACATGGAGGTGTACATCCATGACATGATCGTCAAGAGCTAGAAGCCAGTTAATCATGTTAGGGACCTTCAGGAAGCCTTCGACTGAATGTATACGCATAACATGAAGTTGAACCTTCAGAAGTGCGTTTTCAGCGTCGGCTTTAGTAAGTTCCTTGGAATTCTAGTCACATAGAGAGGTATCGAGGTCAACTTCAAGAAGATCATAGCCATTAAGGGAATGAAGCCTTCAACCTCGGTTCAAGACATACAGAAGCTTACTGGTATGGTGGCTACCTTGAGTAGATTTATCTTAAGGAGCATTAATAGATGTGCTGAGTTTTTCAAAATCCTTAAAAATTTGAAGGGTTTTGAATGGATTCCTAAGTGCGTTACCGTCTTTCAGTAGCTCCAAGACTTCCTTACTCATCTATCGATCCTCTCCAAGCCTATCCAAAGGGAGGAACTATTTTTGTACCTGGTTGTAAGCGATTGAGAGCTCTCCTTTGTGTTAGTCGGAGTAGAGGGAAGGGAACATAGGCTAGTATATTACGTTAGCCATATACTACATGGGCTCGAGGTTAGGTACACGGGCAAAGAAATTTGTGCTAGCTGTTGTCATCATTACCCGACGACTGAGGCCCTACTTCCAAGCGCACTAAGTGATCGCACTCATGGACCAACCACTACGTACCATGCTATAGAAACCTGATGCATTTGGACGGATGATGAAGTACGTGGTGGAGTTGAGTGCATACAAAATGCAGTATCGACTAAAAATGGCCTACAGGGTACAGGTACTTGTTGACTTAGTGGCAGAGTACACAGGAGAGGAGGAAGCACCGCCGGGCAAAGATAAACTGGTATGGACTCTCCACATCAATGAATCCTCCACTTCGGCAGGGGTAGGTGTAGGCTTGGTTCTAACCAACCTACATTAGGTCGCTATTTGCTAAGCCTTTAAGTTTGGATTTGATTCTAGTAACAATGAGTCTGAATATGAGGTGCTTATAGCTGGTCTCAAACTTGTTAAGGAGATTGGTGCTGAACAGTTGTGGATCTTCTTGGACTCCATGCTAGTCATCTAATAGGTCCGAGGTGATTATGAAGCAAGGGACAAGACTATGGCAAAGTACCTTGAGAAAGTGAAGAGTCTCTTAGGAGAATTCCTTTTATGGGACATCTTGAAGATCCCTCAACTAGAAAATTCTACAACGGATTGGCTATCTAAGCTAGCCTCCACCGGCATACAAATGCCTGAAGAGAAGGATAGTAAGATCTTTGACCATGAAAACAGCTAGTCGAAGTTTTGGAATTGACCATGGCAGTATCTGAACTGAGTTGAATGGATCTTATTTGGAGCTACTTGGAGCAAGGTACGCTATCGGAGGATAGGAAGGAATCGAAGAAGCTTTGGTATCACACTACCAATTATACGTTGGTTGATGGCAACTTATATTGTAGGGGAGTCAACCTCCCTTTGCTTTGATGTCTCCGAGAAGAGGAAAGGTTGTGCATCATGGAAGAGTTACAAGCTGGAGCATGTAGCAACTACATCTAATCCTAAGCCCTCTAATTATGAGTATTACGGCTAGGGTATTACTGGCCCACCATGAGGCAAGATGTGAAGGTTGTAGCCCAGAAGTGCTCGTAATGCTAAAAGCACGCCCAATCAATCATGTATCGAGCACCATACTTTAACCCTTGATGAGCCCATGGCCATTCGTACAGTGGGGGATTGATATCCTCGGTGCCTTCCCAAAAGCATCAAGGGACGGCAGTTCATGATTGTTGCTATGGATTACTTCACGAAGTGGGTTGAAGCCGAAGTAGTAGCTAGAATCATGGAGATAAGTGTTAAATCTTTCGTCAGAAACAACATTCTCTCCCAGTTCAGAGTCCTCTATGAACTCATCATGGACAATGCCCAATAGTTCGATAACCCTAAGTTCATGGATTTATGCGCCAAGCATCACATCACCCCACATTTCAACTCAGTCGCTTACCCCTAGTCAAATGGATAGGTTAAGGCAACTAATCGGGTCATTTTGGATAGCCTGAAAAAGCGTATAGACCGATCTCAGGGCACTTGGGCTAATGAACTACCCAATGTCCTATGGGGGTATAAGACCACCTACCGTACATCTATGGGTGAGATACCCTTCCGCCTTACTTTCGGTTCGGAAGCGGTCATCCCAATTGAGCTTGAGCTCCCGAACATTAGGACCTAAATCTTTGACGCCACCCTTAACAACTCTCTACTGCAGGCGGGTATTAATACTATCGAGGAAATCAGAGAACTAGCCGTTGCTAGGGTGACTGCATACCAATACCGAGCTGCCTAGTATTATGATTAGAAGGTTTGACATAAGGAGTTTACGGTCGGTAACCTAGTATGTCGAAAATTAGAAGCTATAGGCTCACGAAAAGGGGAAGGCAAACTAGCCCCTAATTGGGAAGTTTTGGTAAGAGTTAAGGAAAGACTGGGCAATGGAGCATATAAGCTAGAGAAATTGGATGGCAAGCTTATCCCGCGTACATGGAATGCCAATAATCTCCATCTCTATTTTGATTGAAATTTTTATGTACAACTTTTCTTTTAATTTTGTAGAAATAAAAGTTCAATTGATTGCTTACTTCCCTCTATTTGTTTCTCTTGCCTTACTAGCCTCCGAAGGGATATGGATATTCAACATTAGGCAAGTTGGAACATTACTAACCTGACCCCTCTTAAGGTAACCTTGGTAAGGGGAAACACCCCTTACACGGAGGAACTCCTATGCAATAGGCAGGTTGAAACACTACTGACCTGACCTCCTCTTAAGGTAACCTTGGCAAGGGGAAACACCCCTTGCATGGAGAAGCTCCATCGACTTGACCCTCTTTTAGGGTAACCTCGGCAAGAGGAAATACCCCAGCAAAAACTCGACAAGGGTCAACAAAATGTAAAGACAAATAGAGAGCAGTGAAGGATGATCAGAAAACATTCATTTATTTCCTCCATGGATGTAATTAAGGTTGGCATTCTGGCCTTAATTACATTAAGTTAAAAAAAAAAAAACAGAACCCTGCTATCACTTAAGATTAGCTAACTCCAGTAACTTTGAAAAATCTAAAATGTCTATCTACTCTGAGCGTTGATTTGTAGGCACTTCAAACGGCAAGCCTTGAGCTGGAGTAGAACTTAACAGATGAGAATCAGGAGTGGCAGGATCCCTCACGAATGAATCTTCTCCTAGGATAGCTTTTGAGGTGCCCCCCTGTTGGGCTGCTAAGGTAGAGGCAGATGGAGAAGTACCCTACCTTGCCTCAACTATAGAAGGCATGCCTACGTCTTTGCCAGCCCCCTAGGCATGCTCTTTCTCTTGTGCCAGAGCTTCCCTCTTCTCATTAAATGTAGGGGAGTCCAAAAAGTTGAGGAAGCTCAAGTCCAAGTTTGGCTAATGGGAGAGGACTTCCCTCCTGGTGAAGTGGGTGGAGTCAGTGGAAAGGTCATTTAACTCTTCTAGCCACTCCTCGGTGGTCCTAGAGTTAGTGACTACCTTCTTAGTAGCAGCAATGCTGAGGACTTGATGAGCTCCTCCATCTTCAAAACTTTGCCCTGCAACTTTCTAACCTGTTGCTCTAAAGTGACCTTCAAATCGACTAACTTTAGCGATGTAGCCTTAACGCCCTCGTACTCGAGCGTCTTCATTACTACTTCGATTTCTAGCTTGGCCATGGAAGCCTTCAACTCGGCATTCTCTTTTTTAAGTAGGGCCTTGGCTGTGCCTTCCTCATTTAACCTTTGTTAGAGACGAGCCCTTGTC
This sequence comes from Lumnitzera racemosa, assembly GCA_024138005.1. Lineage (NCBI taxonomy): Eukaryota > Viridiplantae > Streptophyta > Magnoliopsida > Myrtales > Combretaceae > Lumnitzera > Lumnitzera racemosa. The sequence goes on from JAMXBC010000012.1 coordinate 87,279,871, forward strand.
TTTTGCTCTTTCTCTAGTTGAGCCTTCAATTGCATGACCTTTTGGGTCCCTCTCTCGACTTTGCCCCTCTCTTGCTCAGCATGCTTGAGCCTTGCCTGAAGCCCTGCTACCTGCACAACAGAGCAGTGCAGGCGCGCGTTAACTTTGGAGAACTTAGTCATGTACCTCTTGCTAGAAGTCTCTACCACTAGCAGGCACCGCTTTTGTTAACGTAACGCCTCCTATAAATCTTTTACCTCTTTTTAAGTGGCATGAGACTTGCTCAACTTAAGGAGCACTTGGCCATGGTACTACAAGATGAAAATGGAACCTACAAGTTAGTACAAGATACTAAAATACAACACCCCAACAGCAGGGAAGGCCTACTTACCACATCAACATACTCAAATGGCTCGCAGTTTGTATGGGATCGCCCCTACCCTCTTAGGAGATCCTTTCCAGGACAGCCCAATCATTAGGGGTGTAAGACTACATTAAAGCCTAATAGCTAAGGTTCTGGTGCCTTAGCATCAAATCGCCGGCATGGACCTCCTATTTCAGCCTTAAGATCTTCTCCTAGGCCCTCTTCATCTCCAACTTAGAGGCTCCGCTCTTTAGTGTCTCATCTTGGGAAATGTATGGCGCTTCTTGGAATGAGTTCGGCCTCAGCTCCATCTTCTAAAAGTTTTTGAGGATGTTTAAAAACCCATCCCCCATGTCATCGACACTCTGGTAGGGATGAGCCAGAGGCCACTCGTTCTACTTCCCTTTCGCTAAAGGATCCCTTACTAAGGGTGTTTGGTCCTTTGCTGTTGGAGCCAGCTCCATAGACACTTCGGGAGCCTTGCGCTTTTGGCTTGCCATTGTAGGAGGGGCGGCCCTCTCTTTTGCCTCTCCCTTTAATGCCCCTAGAGAAGAAAGCACTTGCATGTTGAGCCCCTCCGCTTCAACGCCTTCATCGTCCATGATGATGGGCTTAAATGAATGGAAGGCAGGAGTGAGCAGAACTATGCTCAAAGGCTCTACACAGACTTTGGGTACACCTTGTTGGTCTCACTTGGCCCTGGCTTCGATCTTACTGCCTTCCCTATTAGTTGGGCCGCTATGGATCATGCTTAGTACTGGTTCATCAGGTTATCTACAAATGGATGAGGCACTCTTAGTGCCAAATTTTTTCTTGCAAGAAGGCTGATTTAAGGTTAGAAAAAGAAAACAAGGTCAAATCAAAAGAAAACTACCACCGCCATTTGTAAAACACCGTCATGACCAGCACGATCAAGGAGGTACTCCCATCTTATAGGCATCAGATGAAGCACCTCGACACTAGTACAACAAACAGGCATGTAGGAACGAGCTGGTACCTTCAACTTACTTCTCTACCATAGCCTTCTTCATGCTGGGGAAGAGCTCGAAGATCGAGTGTTGGAAATACCTCTTTATTATGTTCGCAGCATTGATCTCTTGGCCATCTCTCAGCTCCATGAAAGCTAAGATCTCCTAGATAGCCTTGGTCTCTCTTTGATCGAGCTTCTTCTCACCTCCAGTACGGACCATTCTAGTCCATTGGGTCCAGAAGTTGGCCTCTTCAGGTAGATCAACCATTACGTATTCATCCTGCCAACCTTTAATCAAGTCAACAAGGCCGTAGAAATACTTCTTTCTCGAGCGCGACTAAAGATAAGGCCACCCCCAATGCTCTTCTACATGTAGAAGTGGCAAAAGAACTCAGGGAGTAGCTCTTATCACCAGGTACTTGTAGAGTGCTTATAATGCCTTTAACACCATCCTACCATTGGGAAGGACCTACGACGGGCTATAGTGGTGGTAATTGAAAAACTCCTTCTCAAAACGACTTGGAGGGAGGTATTGCTCAAACTCCAAACACTTCTCAAAAACGGCGAAGCGCCTCCCTAACAGTAGGGCCATTCGTTCATCCTTGCTCGGTAGCTTAATATGCCACTCAGGAATTGCCTCCACAAGAAAGTTATTGATGACCCAGCTGGGGGCAGGTTGCTTACTTCTATTTATACGGCTGTCAGCCCCCTTGCCCGTACTAAGAGTATCGAACAAATCCTTCGCAAGGGGTAAGGGAACATCTCCATATACGTCCTTGGGGGTAGCATTGATGATTCTAGCCCTATCTAATGCTTCTACGGCCATCCTTATACTTTGGTCGAGTTATGATAGTGACAAGACCTCGTCTTCCTGCGCTTGAAGGGTACCACTCCTTGTAGAGTCAGAATAGGAAGTAAGCAGTAGCAAAGAGGAGCTAGCTTCACCTCTATTGGTCGACATGATCGTGATTCTTGAAGGAGGAAGACTTAAAACTTTTGAAAATGGTTTGAAGTTTGGAATGCAAAACTAGAAATTGCATGAACTGAGCAAAAAGATTGCAGAAAAGCGCTCTTTCTTTGTGATCTTCCTATTTATAGGAAAATCACTTGGGAAGCTGTACAGGTGGTTATAGGGATCTGTATAAGCACAAATCCTTTGGAACGCTGCTTAGTAGACATGTGGAAAGCATTTCTATCAGACGGTTACCTTTAAATGGCATAAGGGATGTAGCTGTACACTAGGCTACTGTTATGCCCCGAAGTCGCAAGCCGTGTAAACCATTCTATGATAGTAACTGGCCTCACAGTGCTTACCATAGAGATAATCTACACAAGGCGTCGACGACTCCTCGCTTTGAAGTAAACAGTTCGATTAATAATTATACTATAATTATGATAATTATCACAAAGTTCTATAAAACATAGATAATTATAAATAAGTCCACAGATCTTCCCAGGAAGTTTTACACAAACACGACAGTTCACTAGGTTACATAATAACTATTAGTCTTGCCTTCCTAATTACATGGTCATTCTAGTCACACATTATATTAAGTAACTTGACCCTCATACCCCTGGCTTCAAGCAGACTAACCTCTGGGTAATTGTAAGGCGGCATAGTACTTGTAGTGTTCACAAATCAGAACCTGCAAAAGGATCTATAAGGGCATGAGCAACTAAAGCCCAGTAAGTTGAATTGGAGACTCATGAATGCATACAAGCACAAACAGGGTTATCAAACAATTATTTTCATGCAATGCAACAATCAAGTGTCATCGCACAACGTGGTCCGGTCCATTGTGAAATCAGAGAAATTTCACCCGCTCCAATCCGGGTTGAGGAGTTCCATGTTATGCAGCAGCTCATAACCAAACCCAGGCTTGTGCAATGGAGACCTCGCTCCTCCCGTGACTACCTTCGAACCATTGACTTCACCCCCGTCGCGACCTTCTCTCCTGACACTTAGTTCGACTGAGGATGAAGAAGGGACCATTTTGCAATCCTGCGCTATCCCTTTCGAAGGGGTCGGTGTTTGGTTGGAGAGTCCTATGATCCCCTAACGGGTTGCAATGCATGACATTTTCGGTTATTAGGGTCGACTAAGATTAAATGCCGATTAGGGTGTTCAACCAGTTCACACCAATTCAACCAGTTCACACCAATTCAATCAGTCACAAAATCATTCACAGTACAAATTCCAACACGAATTCGGATACATCAAGCACATGCACAAACTACTTACAATCACAATCATATATAAGCCTAAGTCTCCGAATACTACAAAACTAGTACTCTATTACAATAAGTAATAACCCAACTTACTTGAATTTGTTCGATCGCTCGATCCTCTAGTTGCGAGCTGATTTGTTTTTGGGTATCCTATAATACAAATAGGTTCTTTTAGTACTTATATTTTATGGATTCTTATTCTAATTCATAATATAACTCATTTTCCTTATGTATACCTATAACGTAGTAATGATTTGTTGTGTTCTATTTCGGGGTTCGGCTCCTAAACTAGATTCTAGTTTTAATTCCTAAGTCGTAATTAAACTCGAATCCCAATGCGATATTAACCACATTATGCTCGGGTATTCAAATATCCTATTGGGTCGTAATTTTTGTATTCTAAACTATTCGGTATACGCTAACCCTAATTGAGGTATCAGATTTATTCCCAATGTGTAAAAATCTTACATTTTGAGATATTTACTTGAAATTAAATGTCATTTTAGATTTATTATTTTTCTGATTTCTATTATAATATTATCTAAATAACCTTATTTTTTTAAATTTATTAATTTACATTTTCACATATTACTAATTTGTTATATTACTTACCTAATTTTCCCAATTAACCATACTTAGTACCTAAAGGATAGGATTAAGGTTCCACTGCAGAGATTAACTTCCCTAAACCTCTAATTAAGATTCAAATTAGTAATTAACATCCTAATCACTTAATTAACCCTTAATCACCCAATTTTACCATCATTTTAGGGCTAAAAATTAACTTAAAAATTTCAAAAATTAATTTTAAAAAAATGGCTTCATAGCACTGTTATACATCAAATGAGCATCTTACAGAAAAATTTTGAACTCCAAACTACATCCCTAAGCCTATTTATTTTCCGGTTTACTAATGCTCGGTTTTGAACAATTTGTTAGGGACCCTATATTTCCAGACATAATTAAACTAAATCAATATTTTTCCCTAAATTTACATATAATTAAACCTCATAATAACAAGTTTCATAATTTTTTGGGAAAAATATATAATTTTACAAAATTATACAAAAATCGGGTGAATAAATAACTAACCGGTCCGAAGCTTTTGGGCCGTTCAAACCCGATCCAATGTTGTCGGCCGGTCCAAGCGGTAGGTCTACTGTAGGGTGGTGGTGGTGGTTCGGTCCCAGGTGGTGGTGAGTGGTGGGTTTAGCTTACTTGCCTAATCTGTACAGTTTTCTTTTTTCTTTTTCTTTTTTTTTTTCTGGATTTTCTCTCAATTTTTTCGATGTTTTGATTTTTTTCAGATCTTAAACTGACCAAAGGACTTCTAGAATTTTTTTACCCTATTTATAGACAATTGTAGAATTTAATGTGCATTAATGTGATGGGATTTTGCTCATTTCTCTAAGTTTTTGGCTTTTAGGTTGTCCAAATTTGATTGGTTAATTTTTCTTTTTCTGATTTGAAGCTGCCACGACCTGATCTTACTTCATCTTATCCTCTTCTGATTTTTTTCTAATTTTTTTATAATTATTTTATAATTTTCTTTAATTATTTGCTTAGTTTTTGGCCAATTTAGGTAATTACGCGTATTTTTATCTATACGTAAATACATGTGGTGTACACGTGAATATTCCTAATTATTATTTTGGTCATTCTAAAATTTTTAGTATACATATAATCTATCTCTAGTAGTTTATTAGTTATTTCATGGCACTTTTCGCATTTTCGGTAATTAATATCTATTATACTTAAAATTTGAAAATTTTATAGTCTCCTATTTTATTACTTATTTTCTTAAATTCAAGTTTACGGGGTCAGTTTTACTAATATTCCTCTCAATAGTTTATAATTTGGGTTTGATCGGATTCTTTAACCGATCGCCCTAAACTTTGGGTTCTAAGTTCAACCCTACGGTTACTTGGCTTGGCTTTAGGGCTTACAGCTACTGCAGTGCAACACTTGTTATGTTACATTTAATACATGGAATACAAGCGAGCAAAAGTTGCATTTTGAAAAATTCCCTTTGATAGGAAGCTTTTCAGGGCCCACTCGACCTCCACTTGGCCGGCATTACAAAAACATGACACATCTACATCTCTTCGGACCCTGTCAAGACTTGTTCAAATAGACTACTCTGTAGCATAGGAGCACTTGAATACCCCTGCTTGCTTAGCTTCAGACACTTTCGAACCGGTGATCCACTGCTTAGGATGACTTACCACTTCGAACCTTCCCACCTCGGACCGTTCATCACTTTAGATCTACCTCATCACATCGACATCGTAGCACTAGATCGAACTTCCCGAAGTTGGATCAATTATGCTTGAGTAGCCCATGCATTCCTTCTCTTTGTTTCTTCCTCGGCAATGAAACTTTTTGGGGGGGGGGGGGGGCGTAAAGTGTTGATAGGGTGCTTTGGGTAGGGACCTCTTAGACTTGACCAGATTCGTCAAGCTTTGCCACCCTAGGCTTACCTTTGTAAGCTTTGGCCTTGGGCTTGAATAGCTTAGGCCTATGAAGTACTATAACGGTCATAAGCCACAAGATAACGATAAAATAGCCTTGTCCTGAATATTAGGGATACGTTGAGCATGACAGCCTCACTCTCCTATACTTTCGAGAGAAGATCTTTCTCCTCAACTGATTTTCAACTACCGGCTCCACTCCGCTATAAATACCAGACCATTACCCAACAGTAACTCTCTCTACAAACTTGGCATTCTAAGCTTGTATATCACGTACTCTACTCCATTAAAAGCCCATTGCTAACTTAAGTATCGGAGTGGCCATGCCGAATAACCCCCAACGTTCCCTCACTGTGTATTGTTTTGTAGGTCCAGTATATGTAAACCTTAATTGACTACCAGTAAGAACTGAGAAACGACATGTTGCATATTTTGAGCAATCACAAAACTTTTTGGATGTTGGAAACATATCGAACTTATTAGGGAAAATATATTTAATAAGTAATACGTGTTTTGTGTAAATATATATAATATGTAACTGTTAATTATATTAAACATATAACAATATGAATAATAAAATTTTAGATAACTATCTACTACTAACTTATATGTTTGAATCCGATTTGTAGGTACATAACACATGTTGGTATTAATGAGTTGTCAATATCCCAAGCCAGCAACCTGAATTCCGAGGACAGTGAACCGGTTCCCGGCCAGCTTTTGCTGGTTCCCATCACTTGTGGTTGCAATGGACCTTATTACTTTGCGAACATGACGTTTGAGATCAAGAAAAGTGACAGTTATTATCTTGTGTCAATCAATGATTTCGAGAATCTCACAAATTGGCATGTGGTTGAGGACATTAAAAATAATATCAGCAACCAAAAGGGAAAACTAAAACCAAAAGTGCATTAAAAAGAATAAATAGCCATCGTCAAAAAATTAACAACAATTACTTGGTTCGAAGGCAAAGTGTATTTATCCCATTTTTATTTCAGTATTGATTTTTATTTTTATTAGATTGTGAAATCATATATATAATTTGAACCTAATATATACATACATACATATATATATATACACTAATAGATGATGTACTCACTTTATGTGTGTAAAAAAAATAAAAAAAGTTTGGACTTTATATATAAAAAAACTCTAATAATATAAGTTTATTAAATTAAAACTATAATAAATTTTCTCTTAAAAAAAAGTAAATACTGATCAAATAAAAAGTATAATAAATTTTTCAAATAGTAGTAATATTGAATAATTAAAATAATAGATAAATAAAATAATAATAATTGTAGAAATAAGTATGATACAACATAACAACTGTATAATTCAAAAGATTTGTAAATAAAGAGCGGTAGTTATGATGTTTGTGGGTTAAATTTAAATTTTTTTTAAATAATTATCATAATTAAAACTATAAAATATACATGATAGTTAATAGGTAGTTAAAAAAGGGATTTTCCCTTAATATAATAGATATATATATATTTCAATACGTGCTTTGCAGGTGTGTGTTCCCGCTAATTATAAATAATTCGATCATCTCAAGCAAAAATAAAATTAACGTCAAATCTTGCAAGTATCTCGTACGCACGCCTGCGAGGTAGAAGATCCGACGGTCGATTTGATCCATTCCTCGTTGTGGTTATGTAGATGTTGGACCCAGTGCAAGCCCTATTAAATGGAGATGCTGAATCTGCTCTAATTTTCAGGGTGTGGTTCCAACGGGGGCATGAGAAAATGTTAGGATATAATGGCCCGACACTTGTCATGTACAAGTTTATTGGCTGATTTGGGGAAAAAATTTATAATTATAGGTGCATCCTTTTCAGGAATAAATACACCCTTAAAAATTTTAAAACATTGCGTAAATTTCAAAAGATGCAAACAATCCCAAACTATTTGTTAATTCTTAATTTAATAGTTAAAAGGTGATGGAGTTTAAGACTTAATGAATCTATTAATACCTGATAAATCGTTTTAAGGTACATGTATAATTTTTAAGGAATAAAAAAATATATTGTGTATTTGAATGTTTTACGATTATCAATATTATCAATAATATGATCATTTTGAATATTTTTATTTTTTAAATTTTTATTGATAATTTTGAAATATTATTAATAATATAAGAAAGACGATCCAATTATTGAAAATTATACAAAAACAAGACGAGCGTTGTCAACATTGTTTAGGATCAAGAAGATGGGAATAAGGACCAGTCCTCACTTCTACTTTATAAGAAGGAGGGAGGTCCGATGTATCTTTTAAACAATTTAAGATTTTTAACTTTTAAATTTTACTTTCTTTCGATGGAAAAAAATTTGCTTTTTTTCAAGATGATTCCCCATACATTTCAAGAAGTTGAAAAATAATCAAATTTAATGAAATGGCTTTCCGGGATTAGCATGACTTAAGTATCAAAGTTATGTTATCAATAAATTCGTAGACATTATTATTTAATAAGATTCGATAATTGACTTAGATATATAAGAAGGTCATGAATTATTGGAAAAAAATAGATTGAACTAGAAGTTAAACTGGAGTTGAATCGAGGTTAATTAGATTGGATTATATGACTTAATTTGGATTTGATAAGTGACGATACTGTTCATAGTATTTTGATTTTAATTTAGTAATTCTTGGAACACGGTAATTTTCCCGCATAATCCTATGAAACGAAGGAGTACATGGATATAAATGTGAAAGAAAAAGAGATGTCATTAAAGGAGGTGGTAAGTTCTGGAAAGAGTGCTCCATTCTTGAGATAGAAGCCTTCTTGCTTTGCCTTTTCCTTTCGTTTTTCTGATCTTAAATTGATTATCTATCACCATGTTCTCTACTACTCTCATTTTCTTCTCCTTCTCCTTATTCTTTGTTTGTTCATTTATTTAATCATTTAAAATAAAATCGATGGAAGGTAAATTATGACAAATGGATACGTGAATTCAATGTCTAGGGAAAAGACAAAACATGTTTTTAAAAAATAAAAATCCTCAAATATTATATTTTAAAGATATATCAGTAATACCTTATAATTGGAACTTACACTTTCGAATTACAAAGAAATTGTAAGTTCAAGTTGTGATTTCATCACATCCTATAGCAACAAAAGTCTTCTTCTCACGCATTTGAATTCAAACTTCCTCTCTCTTAGTCGTTTCATAAACGGAAAAGCCCATTTCAAAAAATGTAAAGCAACATCTCAAATTTTTTCATCACTAATTCCATTACCTCTCTTTTATTTTTCCTTTTACTTTGTTCATATAAATTAATGCAATTGTTGGACAAACTTAAATTCACTAGAAAAAGAAACAATGTTTTAGAAACTACTGGAGGTTAAGCTACATCCAGGTCAGTGAGTAACCTTCCTATTCTATTGATAAGTAAATTCAAACAAGTTAATTAAACATGCATATGAAATGCAGCAAGTATAAGAAATTCATATATCATATACAACTTATTGATGACTATATAGGATACAGTATTACACCCACTATTACTTGGGTTGGGAAGTATTTAGGTACTTCAGGTCTCGTATCTTTACATCTAAGCCCAATATCATTTATCTTGGTAGACCTAAAGCAGCGGATACAGTTTGGCCTTGAGTAGAGGGCGACACTCTTCATAGCTAAGTAGATCTCAAAAGTTGAGACAAGACCATATCACACCAGTATGTTGTGTGAATCAACAATAGCTTATCATATAATAATCAAATGGATCCATTATGCATCCCGCTCTACTACGTAGTGTTGATACCTTTTTCATTTATGTAGTAGGATGCAATGCATGCCTGGTTTACTTATAAGTTGGATAATTATTAGTCTAGTTTTAGGTGACCAAATAATATATAATAGACACTTTGGAGCCCTAATAACTATTGCAACAACCAATCTTAGTTCCAATATATTATAATGTCTTATCAAGTAATTACAACCAACACAAGCACATGCAAGAATTTTCCAAACCCCAAGCACATAATTTTTCATCACATCTATAATTAAATAGTGCTCTATAATACAAGCAGATACAATATAAGATATGAATCAATGTACTCACTTAATTATAAAGTCTAGTAATCCAAGTGGTCCTCAATAATCTCGAACTAGGTATCCAAATCACCTGAGTCATGTAATTAAAGTAAATAAGACTTCCCTTAAACTTAGTCTATTTAGTAAACTCACCATGAATTATTTCCATTTATTCTGTATTTTGATCATAACTTTCTCATTTTAAATTGGAATTTTGCATTCTTATAGTTGATTTTCATTGTTTTTGAATATTCTTTCATGTGGTAGGGTCCATTTGGTTAGATTAGACCCATAATTATTTGGATTGGGTTAAATAATTTTGTTGGTAAATGGTTGGTGTTTGACTTTTATGTGTTTTGGGCTTTGTTTTAGAATTCAAGCTAGAGTTTCAGTCTTGCGCCTTGCATTTCGACCTTTTAGGCTTTTATTAAGTGTCTCAAGATAAATTTTCAGTTCAATTTTATAAATTTTTTAATTTGGCCTTTAATTTTACTCTTGTAGATTTAAATGAGCCTAAGTTTATTTTCTATTAGGATTTAGATCTGGTTATTTTCAATTATTTGACTTCTAATCTTGTTTTCAAGACCTTAAGCACTAACTAAGCTACTTTAGACCATTATCTCAACATCACTTAATTTAATTTAATTAATTACATCTTAAAGCATACTTTACACTAACTAATCATGTCATTACACTAATTAATAAGAATTTACAACTTATTAACTCCATTCATAGTGGCAGCTAAGTAGAGTTCTTCCAAGGTTTCCTTCATCTTCTTCCATCCATTACTTATTTTGGTGTATTTCCTTATTTCAATCACACTTCAACTTGTTTTAAACTAATAACATTACATAATATGGTGAAAAGCAAGATGGGTATTCACTAAGGAAAAGGCGGTATGCATGGTAATTAAGGTTTTATGAAGTTTTCTAATTTTTTTTTTCAAGTTATCTATATAAAACTATCTCCTATTTTTATAATGCAAGTAATAAACTAACTATGTAATTGAATGAATGTGTGATTATATGGATTTAAAATGATATGTAAATGATTAGAACATGTTTATCTAGTATTTTTAATCCTAGACTCTCAAGATATCATGGGTAAACTTATGCAAATAAGAAACTTAAGTTGGGTGAGTTTTAACTTAGACCAATCTGTATGAGTTCCAACTTTTCCACTAAAAAATGAAATCAAAACGTGCTCCTTTGAAAGCAAATGTTTGTCTGCAAGAAACTAATGTATGTATGTGATTTTTGAGTGGTTAAGGCTTTTGATTTAAAGCCATGTGGTAGTGGTACAGGGTTGTCTAACAACTCTTGTTTTTCTTCTCTTTTTCCTTTATTTTTGTTTGGGTTCCAAGAGAATGTTTCTTAAGGTTTTCTAAAAATGAAGAATGATGTTAAATAGGGGATTTATTAGGGTAAAATTATAGATTAAGAAGGTAGGTAAGGGGATAAGATATTGCTTTAATTGATTAAAAGAGTAAAAAAATTAATGGGGGCTTACTTGCTCCTTGACCCTTTACTTAATTTGGCTAGAATTTGTCTCAAAATATCCAATTGCTAACTAACCTTTTTTGTCTTATCTCTCCAATCGTTCTTATCCATTTTTTAATTAAGAAGACAAGGGTTGGTAGATAGATTAAAGGGTAATTAAGCTAACTAATTACGATTATATTTTGTTAAAAGATTTAAGCCTAATTAGGGTATAATTAGGATTTTGCCATATTTTAGCACTTTAATTAATTCCATGACATTTATTACTTCGTTGTTAGAGTCTTTTAGTATTTAGAATTAATTGGGGTTTTTAGACCACGTATGAGACTAACGATTTAGGGTTTCTGAGCGATTAGAGTAATTATTTTCGATTAATAAATAGTTTAGCGATATACTAAAGGTTTGTTTGTTTGTTGAATTAAGGTTTTGAATTTCTAATGAAGGTTTTAGTCAGTTTATTGATGTTCTCTAGTCGTTTTAGTGTTTCCTGGGATTAGGGTTTTCAATGTTTTATCATATAATTAGGGTTTTATTCTTTTTAAGGTTTCTTTGACTTATCATTTAGGGTTTGTGGCTTATTTTTCATTTGTTTCATTTAGAGTTTTTATCATTATATGTTGAGTGATTCTAGGAATTACTTATTAATGCTTATACCTAGCTTCAAGTTTGGACCTGAAAGTTTATGGGATTCATATTTTCTTCCTAAGTATAGTGTTGGCATTATTAAGGAGATATTTTCTTATAAGTATTTTGGTTTCATATGATTAATCATTCTTGACTCGTAGTTAATTATGATGTAAAACCTGATTAGTGGATTAAGGTTGAATTAAGTTTTTTAATCTTAATTACTGGTACACTTGATATTAATTAGGTTTAGTTTAAGGCTTAATGTGTGTAATTAAGTTAGTTAAGCCCATTGGTTCATCTTGTCTAATTAGTTTAAGGATTTGGGACCAATTACTAATGCTTAAGTATGTTTTAGAAGGTAGACTAGGGTTTTAGGGGAATTAAGCTATTGCCTTATGATAAGTGAATAATTTTACTATTTAATTAGAGTTCGATAGTTGGATTAGGGTTTTCGAGACTAGATTGGGGTTTTGCAATCATTTTAAGGGTTTGCACATATTGGGGTTCTAATTAGGGTTATAGGGTTTGCACATATTGGGGTTCTAATTAGGGTTATAGGGTTTGAAGGTTCATTTAAGGGTTTTAGTATTTGTTTTAGGGTTGTCTATATCAATATTTACTTTTTTCTTAGTTTACTTTTATTAGTTTTAGAAAACTTTCATGGGCTTTGAAAGGATAAAGACACTAGAGTATTTAGATTTTCATATTTTTTCATTTTAGTACGTAAACTTTAAACTTATTTATTTTAGTATTCCAACTTTTAAGTGAGACAAATTAATATTTTTGTTATAACAAAAAGTTGAAATACCAAATGAAATATAAAATAAAGTTTGAGCACTAAAATGGAAATAGAAAGAAAATTGGTATATTTATATTATTATTCTATCATTTTTAACAACGACTATTATAGCTAATATACGGATTTGTCTCATTTTATAAAATAATAGGGGTTAAACAAGGGTTGAGGCTGCCATATAGGGTTTTAGGAGTTTAAGTTTAGGTTTAGGTTTTTGTACGTAATCTCTTACGTTTAAGGTTAGTTATCATGCCAATACTAATGGTATTTTTTAGAAAATCTTATTAACTTCCAACACCCTGTTTAGGGAATTTATAAGGTTTAAATGGGTGACTATTACATATATGCTTTTTAGGTGAACTAGTTAAAGAAGGACCTTGCACCAAAGCATAAGCCTTGAGTTATTAGCAATTCTAATTTCTAGGTAAGTAGGCACTTATATATTAGAGGAGATTTTATTTACTCCTACGATCTTCTAACTTACTTTCCTACAACTAACTTGGTTAAGTTGGTAAGTGAGTGTAACATGTTGATTGACGATTTGTGAAATGTTTTCCAATCTCTTTTATATACATTCTTGGATGAGTCATGCTTAGTTATTGCTTATGATGATTGTAGCTATGTTTTTTATTGGTTATGATTGTTGATTGGCATGTATATTAACTTAAACAAGAAGTTAGGTACAAACGACTAGCCCTACCTCCTAAGATGTTCACTTAGGTGAGCTCAATAACGAGGCTTTAGAGACGAAAAGGTAAATGAAATGAACCAAAAGCTTAGCCAATGAATAAATGAGTAAGCTTGCCTAATATTGCTTGATTTTTCTTAGAATGTAGTTATTGCATTCATGGCATGGTATAACACTAAAAGGACCTATGTGACAAGTTTTCTAAAAATTGGGATTTTACTTGGCTAGGCTTTATTTTGAAAACTTGAGTTTTATTAAGTAAATAATTTAGTTTCTAAAAGCTTGGTTTTGCAAAGCAAATAGCTTAGTTTATAAAAATTGTTTTTTAGCATATAGGAATTGCATAACTTTTACTAAGTTGAGTTTTTTTTCTAGGATTCCTAGACATAGGATCTAAATGCTTAAGGACGTTGACTAACTAAATGGTTTTAGGCTTAAGCTTGTATTAGCCTAGGATAGTAATACCGATGCATGTTATGTTTATGAGTATGGCTAAGCCTTCATGTACGACTACTACCAATGGTATCCACCTTTTTAAGAACTAGATATTTAGGTTTCTTTTCTAAGGTACTTTCCTCCGAGTTTTAGACCTTCATCCATAATATCTTCCTCTTATTGAAACCAAATAATGAAGTAAGCATGGCTTAGGTCCACAAGTGCTACGTTCCCTTTCACTCGGCATAAGCTCCTTAATGCTCCTCCATATGCTCCAACATAGGCAAAAGCCCCATGAATTTCCCCAGAAGGCTACATCTCTACGATTTCTTTGAGTTAACTAAACTGGGCTATGGTAAGATGACCCTATCCTTTGCTAGCACTCATTGAGGACATATTCCTAATTAATTTTAATTGTTTAAATACTCATCTCAGACTAGTTTGACCAGGAGTGCAATTGAATCTTGGGACTTTTCTACACTGCCTCTCCCCCACTTATATCCAAACCATTGTGACTTCATTCAATTGCCACTTTTTTATTTACCTAGCAGGCTTTTCATAATTCATACCCCCAGGTCGTTATAGGTAAGCAATCAAATCTAGTCTTCTTGGTTCAGTACCTATTTCTAAGTCTAAGTGGTAGGCTCACCATTAGGGAAATAGCTCCCTTTATATTTCATCTCATAATTAGAGAGGTGTTGGAGGTTAACTTTCTGTAGGTTGAAGGAAAATTTCAAAAAGAAAGATAAGTGCAGAAAGCTAACTAAAGGCAAAGGAGAGAGAGAGAGAAGGATGAAGGTAGAATTTCATTCATTGGCTAAGGTGCAGAGCGGCAAACTTAGCCATGCACAACAGTCTTCAATAGGAAGCAGGTCTTTTAGAATCTCTTTCTTTTCTCTCTAACTTTTTTAGCGAGTCAACTAATGAAAGTCTATGAAATCTAGCCCTAAAGGGAGTAAAAGGTATAATTTTTTAAGTTTTTGAATCTCTGACATGATTCCGATAAAAAACATTTCGTCTACTAAACAAAAACGAGAAGAAAAGAAAAGAAAAGAAAGGTGCTGCTCTCCAAAAGAGGGATGACAGAATCAAACTTAAAGGTAAAACAAAAAGAAGAAATAAGCCCTAAGCCATGGAGGTAGAGATTGAGGGAGTGTTTTCATCTTCTCTTTTAAGATGTAATGCCTAAGAAAGTCGCTCAAGCACCTTTTCAACAAAGCGTTGACCTTCTAATTGAGCTACTGTCGAGAGTGAAGTTGCTAACAAAAAGGGGCCTTATCGGATGGCACCCCGATACTTAGAAGAACTTGGGAAAGACTTAGATGAGCTATTTGAGTTTCAAGGTCAGGCTTCATCAAGACCTCTAAAGCTAAAGAACCTTTCGGAGTACCGATCCTCTTTCGAAAGAAGGAAGATGGGAGCTTGCCCTTGTATATAGATAAGTGAGCTCTCAAAAAGGTGACCCTTCGCAAGAAGTTTCCTATCTTGCTGATTGCCTACCTCTTTGATCAACTAAGCCAAAATGAAGATTGAACCAAGCTTAACTTGAGCTACTATCAAGTTCAACTAGTAGAAGGGGATGATTACCTCACTCATTAGGGGACTTTGACTTCTTATGCCCTTCCTTTGATCTTACTAATGCCTACCTTTTGGACCTTGATGAATAAGGTATCCATGACTTTCTCAACAAGTTTGTTGTGGTTTACCTTGATCAAATTTGAGTGTCTACCTTGTAAGAAGACATGGAGCATTTTTACTAGTCTTTAGGAAGCTACAAGAGAATGAGCTATATGTGAAGAAGATTTTTTTGCTTAGGTGAAACAATTGTTTGGCCTTAGCCACATCAGAATGGACTTATAGGAGGTGAGTTCCATAAAGTAAGAGGAGTTGAGTAATGACATCAAAGTGGTAACTAAGAGCGAAGGTGCCATTTAGAGAAGCTTTCATATAGCTCGTAGATGGGGATCCGGGTGTAGAAGTCTTTTTGTATGTAGTTTTCATCTAGCTTAGAACTTAAGTCATTCTAGCTTAAGACCTCACGGCCCTAGGACTTCATATCCATTTTGTAGCACGGAAAGCTAATTGGATTTTAACATCGATGGATAATGATAGCCACCTTCCTTGGTAAGACTCCTTCACTACTAAAATACACATATAGTCGAAGATACTTGAAACAAAAGTCTGTCCTGTTCCTCAAGGGGATTAACCTTTCTTCGCTTGGCATGAGATAAGGTTCTTTCAAGTACTTGTGTAGAGTATTGGGGCCCATTTTAGTAACACCATTACCCCTAGTCTGACCCTATGCTAGCTTAACAATATTGACACACTTGCTATAACTGTTTTTACACCTACCAAAACCCTGTAGAATGAGTATTGTGGTCATTACATGTCTAGCATTTCACATACAACCTAATTAAAGGCATAGCTCCTACTCGCTGCTCCTTCTACACCTTTTGGCCTTTAGGACAACTCATACCTTTCTAATGTGTAATACATGTAGGAATCAATTAAGGTAGCTGATAGGTAGGAGACAGTGGTGATACCAACGCATGAGCATCATATATTACAATTATAGGGGAATGGATATTAAATATTCCTAGGTATCTCCACAAATACAATAAGAGCACAGCGAGATCTAGTGTATAGAGGTCAATTACTTGGTTTGCATTTTAGGGCATGTATTGTAAACCATAACTAAGAACAGATAAGACAAGTCGTTAAATGAGTTCAAGCTTGCAGAAAGCTAAAAAAGGATTAATGGGGAAAATGCGAAAAGAGTGAAAATGACGAATGAAATAGTAAGCAAAAACCCACGAATAGATCCAGGGGATATGACACACTAGTAGAACTTCCGAGGACTCACGGTACAATTCAATATAACATACAAATTGTTCTAATGAGGTTATTCACCACGTAATGTTGCTTAAGGGAAAGGATAAGAGTGATACTGAGAGTAAATAAATAGTATTTCTGCAAGGAAGAAAGTACTCAAGTGTATTGAAGATAATCTGATATTTTACAGTTATAAGTATAAGGGTATTTATATTCATAAATTAGGGTAACTTGCCTAAAAGGGAAAAGAAAAAAAAGACATTTTTTAAAGAAGCAATGTATACGATAAAAAAGGATAAAAATGAACATATAAGGAAAACAATAATTGGTGCTATAAATTCTACATATGATATTGTACATGTGGTGATGCTGCATTGGCGAGGTTGTTAGGAGATGTAGACAAAAAGTATGGATAGATGGGCTTGTCCGAGCAAAGATGGCTTAGTTAATCCGGATTCTCTATCTCTCGCCTTCTCAGCAAGGACGATATCGAGTGATCGGTCGGCTCAATGCTATAGAGTAATCATTAACTTAGCATACCATAGAATAATGGGCGGTTATACAGCGCGGCATTAAAGGTGACTCAACAAAGAAGTACTCGGCTTCAGTAGGGGTAGGTTAGAACAATAGGATTCTTCGTGCCAACCCCTTTCGTCCTCGGGCTCGGCTGCGGGTCAGAGGTCCAGTAGCCCGATTCCCATTAGCATGGAAGATACGATTAGACATGTATGAACACATAACGTCTGTATTACATGGACTAAGGGGATGGATCCAAACCTTAAGATGGTTCAAAGGATAAATGATAATCGAAGGTTGAATAGGGGTACTTGTGCACCAACGATAGATATGATACATCAACGCCTCATACAAGCTCAAGTCACACTTGATATGACATACAAATATGATTGGAGGTCACTCATCACTAGTCCATACTCAATGGGCTAGATAAAATGTTGGTCCTGTATAAGACATCAAGGGGGTAAGGTGGGGGGTTGAGTTGATATCTTTAAATTTTTAAAACATTTTCGTTAAAAAATGAAATTACTCCTCTTAACAACTTATAATGGTGAACAGTGATAATTCAATGATTTAATGCATAATGAATAATAAACCAAATTAAAAGAGTAAAGAAGGAGAATATTAGGTAGAGATTTTATAGAGCTTCAGCCTTTAGCCTTCTACCTACTACTCTCTTCCAGCTCCATTGTTGGGGACTCGGTTTACTTCACCGGTACCATTCCACTTGATCCACTAAATCAAATCACAAAAATTATAAGCACTTGTCACAATGACTTTACAACACCCTGCTCTACCTATCTAGCCTTTAAACAATCTAGGCTAATACAAATCTATAGAGTACAAATGTACTTGTCTCAACACTCCAATAACAAATAAGAATTATAAATTACAAGTGAAAACAAAAGTATAAAACTTAAACAATTTTGCTCTAAAGAGAAAACAACGAATGTTGTAATGTTTGCTTGGGTGGAACTTTCTAAAGAAGTATTTAAAGAACTTTCTGAAGCTTTTTAGAAGGTAAAAACTGATCAAGAATTTTTTGTGCAATGATAATTTTTCTTCAGAGTTGTATTTGATGTTTTGAATCCTTCTTCCTTTTATATTGAGTTTTTCTAACGGCTAAAAATCTGAAGATTATCTTTTATCCAACTGTTAGTTATTTAAGATAAATCCTTGGATATTTTTGGAGAGGATCTCAATCTTTTGAATTTAAAAGACAACTCTCCTTATCTTTTTAGATCAGATATTCTTTAATCCACAACTACCAAATAAGCTTCTGATTTGAATTTAAAAAGATCTGCTTTTGTTAGCAACTTCCAGATAAGCTTTATGTTTAAAAATTGAAATTCCACAAAATCCAAATCGATCTAATCCGAATCAACCTTTTCCTTATCCATTCTTGTATATATCTTAATTTATCTAAATATATTTTCGCTTAAAATAAATCCCTATGGATTTTAATACCCACTTGAGTGAAATGAGATTAAATGTATTTTCCTAATATACTCAATCTAGTGGAGCTAGGTCCAATTAATTCGAATATGATTTAAAGTTGTTTTCAATATCATACTTTCAGACTTACCTTTTGAACAACCTTCTGAAGAATATCAGCCTTTTGTTTTTGTAATTTTTGAATAAGCTTCTAAAGTACTATACTAATTATTCTTATAAAAGCTCTTGAAATACTTTCTGAAAGATTTTTAAATTACTTTATTTTCAATCAATGCAAAGCTTTTGAATGTACCTTAATTTGCAATTTTAAACTTTTTGAATACCTATACACTTGTTAATTCATTAATGTTCTTCTCTTTTTGTTATCATCAAAATCCATGACCATGAGAAATATCTAGCATAAAATAGTTAAGAGCAAGAAAGATATACTTAGCTTACGCAAGAAGGAATGTTTGAATATCACCAAAATGCATTTATCGTTGCAGTTATTACAATACATGGGTATTTATATGACTTAATTAGGGTAAGTTTTAAGTTAATATAAATTATAAAAAAGATTCTTAGTAGTAAAGGAAAATGAATAATTTACAAGGGTAATTTTGTAAACATGCATAAAGAATATCCAGTGACAGAAAAAGATAGTATGGATGTCAGGAAAATCATTATGCATGTCAGCTGTCCATTTTGTGCTCCCAATGATACCGCTGGTCGAGTAGAGTAGGTTTTGAATAGATTAGGTTGGGTTGGTGGTTTGATAACTTGGATGTTCGGGGCTAGGAAAAGGTTGGTTTAGAAGGTGGCTCATTATTGGGTTAGCTTCAAGTGGTCAGCTCCAGACAAGTGTCAGCATAACCTTAGCATATATCAGATCGATAGTATATTGATTCGATACTTAGCCTTCGACAGATGTGTTGTGGAGAAGTCGGTTTAGCATGCGATTTGGTCACCTCGATAGCTTCTTAGATGAGGTGGAGAGAGAAGGAACTCGGTAGGTCAGACTGGGGAATACATCGCTCTTTCGAGTTTAACTCTTTAGATAGCTTGGCAAAGTTCTCAAGCTCGGGAGCTTATGATTGGTCTATGATCCCTATCATTCCCTTTGGGCTGTTTGAGATTTAGGAGCAAATTTGGTTCAATTTCATGTTGCTGGTCTTCAAGAGTATGCGGGTGGAGGTCAACAATGTTGAAAGAGTCCAAGACTCCATACTCTTCTGGTAGTTCAATCTTGTAGGCATTAGGATTGATCTTTTCAAGCACTTTTAATGGTTCGTTAGCCTTGGGAGATAACTTGCTTTTCCTTAACTATGGAAATCATTCCTTCTTGAGGTGGATCTAAATCAAATTGCCTGGCTAAAATTTCTTGTTCTTCCATCCTCGGCTTCGTCTCTTGAGCTTGGTAGAAACCTGGCTTAATTTTTCTACAACCTTCTGGTGCATAGCTTTGATAGGTTCAACTCTTTTTGCAGCTAATTGGTCATCACCTTAACTTGGAAGGGGTGTTTGGTCCATTAGGAGCTTAAGGTTGAACTTACCTTAAGTGGCGACTTGCTTGTTACACTATGGGCAGTCCTGTTGTAGGCAAACTCTATGATTGATAAGCACAGATCCCAATCAGCCACGTTCTGACCAATAGTAACCCAGAGTAAAGTTCTCACTATCCTATTGACAACCTTGATCTATTCGTCTATTTGTGGATGATAGGACGTACTGTACGATAGCTTGGTTCCCATTCGTTTCCATAGCGTTCTTTAGAAGTGGCTCATGAACTTTAGGCTCTGGTCTAAAACAATGAGTCTGGGTATCCATGAAGTTTGACTGTTTCCTACAAGAAAAAAAAAAAGAGATAGCCAAAGCATAGTTAGTTTTAAAGCAGGACATGAAGTATGCCATCTCTGAATTGGTCTACGACTACCATGATGGAGTCCTTCTTTTAGGACGTCTTTAGCAACCCTAACATAAACTCCATACTCAGCTTGGACCATGGCTTGGTCAGGATGAGCAACGGTAAATATTATCCTTACTCGGCTTGACTCTTCGCTTTTTATAGGTAGTATATCTTTCCAACATAGATCGGACATCCCTCTTCATTTTTTTGCCAAAAGAATCTTAAGGATAGTATCTTATGAGTTTGATGTTGGGTAAAGTGTCTAGACAATCCTCCTCCATACGTCTCGTGTACTAATAGCTCTCTTATGGACAGGTTTGGATACATAGTCTCTTATTCCTAAATAAGTATACATCCTCCTTGTGATAGTCATCAAGTGCTCGACCTCCTTCACACTTGGCATAGGTAGGACCAAAATGTAGGTTGTTGGCATATAAATCTTTTATTATTGAAAATCCAAGTAGCCTAGTCTATAGCTTAATTAGGAGGGAATGTCATCTTGATAGGATGTTGGCTACTACATTGGTCTTTTTATTCTTGTACTTCATAACATATGAAAATCCCTCCATGAACTTAATGCATTTGGCTTGTCTTTGAGACAACTTAAGCTGATTCTTCAAATATCTCAAAGATTCATGATTAGTATAGATCTCAAACTCTTTGGGTAATAGATAGTACTACTATATAATCAGGACTCAGATTTAGGAGTAATAATCTTTATTATAAATAAAATAATTGGGTGTAACTCTTCTAAGCTTCTCACCAAAGTAAGCAATAGGCCAATCTTCCGACATCAACATGGCACCTATGCTTAGTCTAGACACATCACACTCTACTTCAGATACTTTGTCAAAGCTTAGCAGAGTTAAGATAGGCGGTGTAGTTAGCTTCTCCTTCACCTCTTCAAAACCCCTCTACTCCTTTTCTCCCCATCTGAACTCAATATTCTTCTTTAATAATTTGGTGAGTGAGGCTACAATTGTACTGAAATTCCTTATAAATTTGCGATAAAATGATGCTAGGTCGTGGAAGCTTCTCATGTCAGCCAAAGTGGTTAGCACAAGCCATTTAGTGATCGCCATTATCTTTTCATCATTGACTCATATTCCACCACTACTTACAACAAACCCCAAGAAGATTACCTTAGGTTAGCAAAAGTTACACTTCTTCAGATAGACATAGAGTCGTTAAGTTCGAAGTTTTAACAAGATTGCTTAGAGATGCTCTTGGTGAGTCTTCAGATCAAGGATATATACTAGGATTTCATTGAAGTAAACCACCACAAATTTCCCTTTTAGTTCTTAGAGCACATGATTCATCAGTCATATAAATGTGCCCGGTACGTTTGATAATCCAAATGGCATCACAAGCCATTCATACAATCTATGGCAAGTCTTAAATGTGGTCTTCCACTCATTATCTTCTCGCATTTGGATCTGATGGTATCTAGATCTAAGGCCAATCTTGGAGAATAATCTAGCCCCATTCAACTTGTCTAGCATATCATCAAGCTTTGGTATGGGATACCTGTACTTGATGATAATACGATTAATTGCTCGGCTATCCACACACGACCCTTATGACCCATCTTTCTTTGATACTAATAGGGCTAGCATGGCATAAATGGTGCGAACCGTGACCAAGAATAGATAAGGTCGGTCACTAGATAGGTATAAGCTTGCTGAAAGCTCGAAAGGAGTGATAGGGAAAATGCGTAAAAGAATAATGATGAATGAAAAGTAAGCAAGACCTACAAACAATTTCAGAGGATATGACGTACTAATGGAACTTCCAAGGACTTACAGTACAGTCCGATATGACGTACGGATTAGTCCGGTGAGGTTACTCGCCACTTAGCCTTACTTAAGGGTTAGGATAAGAGTGATGCCAAAAGTACACAAGTATAGTATTTACATAAGAAAGAAAACACAAAAGTGTATTAATGGTAATTCTAAATAATCTAATTCTAGCTATGAGTACAAAGGTATTTATACCCATTACTTAGAGAAACTTCCCCAAAAAGGAAAAGACAAAAAGGGCATTTCCTAAGATACAAAGGGTAAAAATGGATGAATAAGGAAAAAAATCATTAGTGCAATGGATTTTATACATGATACTGTACACGTGGCGGTACCACATTGGTAAGGCTGTTAGAAGATGTAGACAAAAGTATGGATAGCTTACTTGTCCGAGTAAGGGTGGCTTAGTTAGTCCAAGGTCTCTCTATCTCTATTTCTCGATAAGGAATATGTTGAGTCATTGGTCGACTCGGGTGCCTATGAGTATTCTTCAATTTAGCGCACTACAGAGAAATAGGTAGTCATTTGACTTGGCATGAAGGGTAACTCGATGAGGGAGTATTCAACTTCGATAGGGGTTAGCTAGAATAGGAGGATCTGTTTTGCCAATTGATATAAGGCAAGTGCACCTATCAGTTTTAATATAGCGGATGTGAGTCCGAGTCGATCCCTCAGAGACTTCGAGTATTAATATTAACCTTAGCTTTATTATCTAATCGGAAAATTATGAAAGTTTGAATTAATTAAAAATAATAAAATTAACAAACTAACTTAATTATAAGACTTAATTAAGTAATTGAAAAAGCGATAAAATCAAGAACGACTTCAAGAAAGTAATAACGTATTTAGGAATTATTTCCCCTAGAGTTAATCATGTGATCGCTTAAAATATATTCAATTCGGTTTCTATTATTCTTGACCGGAGGGATTCACAACTAAAGTTAATACTTTTTTCAAGCATATTAACCCTAATCCTAAATTATTTACCGGAATCTCTTCACTTAGTAATATAATTTAGAATTGCATTAATGTATAATGAATTCCCATACAATTAATTAACTTTCCGGAAGAAACATGTATCTTATCTCTAAGTATACATGTAATCCTCTTCAATTATGTAAAGATCTAATTACACATGTAATTTCTCAATTAACATGCATAATATCATATATTGATACTCTAGAAATATCAATCAATAATTAACGACATAATTGAATCAAGTAAAGATTGAAACTTTATTGAAATTTCTAAATCAATCCAAGAATCACATGAAACCCTAGGTTCCATAATCCTAAATACTCGAATTCTACGCTATCATAATGAATCTAAAAACGAGTTTCATCGATAATATAAAATAAAACATGGAAACCCCTTTAATTGATGAACAATCTCTCTAATCTTGAAGTTGATGTTGTTTCCCTCTTTCTTGATGTTGTTTCGCCTCTTTCTTGATGTTGTTTCGCCTCTTTCTTGATGTTCTTCTCCAATATCCTCTCGTCTCTTGTGTCTCTTATTTCTGTAATGTCTCTCTTATCTTTTGAAACCCTAATATGTCCTTTTATAGTGTATAAAAAAGATTCTGTTTTCGTCACCAGACACGGCTTGAGACATGACCGTGTCCCCAGGTCGTGTAACTTTCTGCACTAAGGCAAAATTTTCTACACAACTTCAAAATTTCATAACTTCTTCATTTGAACTCCGATTTGAGTGAAATTTGATTCATTTTCTTCGTTTTCGATCCTAGAACGCGTTCAAACCTAGAAATCAAAATTTTACTCAATTAAGTATCAATTTCTTTATATAAAACCAAAAATGTGCGGAAAATACTATAAAATCATCCTATGAAATATGTTTAAAATTAGAGTTATCACCAATCCTTTTATTCCTCAGGCTCGGCTGCATGTTAGTAATTTAGTAGCTTGATTCCCATCATTCCCTTTGAGTTGTTTTGGATTTGGGATCAAATTCGAAGGGTCTTCGTTTAGTTCTCCGTCAGGGTGATACGGATTGAGGTTGGCAATGTTGAAGGCGTCAGAAACCCTATAGTCTTTAGGCAATTCCAATCTATAGGCATTATTGTTAATCTTCTGAAGGATTCTGAAAGGTCCTTCAGCTCTTGCAGATAATTTATTCCTCCTCTTTTTTCGGGAACCGTTCCTTGTTGAGGTGCAGATATACCAAGTCTCCTGGTTGAAATTGTTTAACCGTGCTACCCTTGGTCTTTTCTCGCATTCTCCTAGTAGCTTGGTCGATGTGCTGGGTGACCTTGTCATAGATGTGTTAATGGGATTGTGCTTTAACTGAGGCATCAAGGTCTTCTTGCGCGAGTATAGGTGTAGGGGTATGATCGAGGGGTAGCTCGGGATTGAAACCATAAACCACTTTAAAGGGAGTCTTCTTAGTGGTGTCATGTATTGTCCGGTTGTAAGCGAACTTAACCATGAGTAAGTAGACATCATAGTCAGCTAAGTTCTTGCCCACTGTAGCTCCGAGCAATGATCCCAAAGCGCAGTTAACAATTTCTGTTTGGCCATTAGTTTAAGGGTGATAGGAAGTACTGACTAGTAGTTTGGTCCTCATTCGACACCATAAGGACCTTTAGAAATGGCTCAAGAACTTTGGATCTCTATCAGAGACCACACTTCTTGGAACGCCATGTGTTTTTATAATCTCTTGCAAGAGAAGAGAAGCAATAGCCCAAGCATCATTTGTTTTGGGGCAGGGCACAAAGTATTCCATTTTGCTAAACCAATCCACGATGACCATTATAGAATCTTTGCCTCGAGTAGTTCGTGGTAGTTCAAGAATAAAGTCCATGCTTAATTTAGTCTACGACTTCAACGAAATAGGCAAAGACATTGCTTTCCTTTGCTTGGCCCGATACTTAGCCTTTTTGCACATAGCACAACTTTTTGACCACTCGGTGCACATCTTTCCTCATCTTCGGTCAAAAGAATTGACTATTCAACAGCTCACAGGTCCTCCTTTCCCCAAAATGTCAGAAGAATCCTCTACTGTGGGCTTCTTTGATTAGTAGTTCTTGTAGTGAACAGGTCGGCATGTGCAATTTTCCACCTTGGAATATGTAACCATCCTCTATATGATATTCATCACTGTCCTTTCATGTTCACATTGCATTATTATGGGTCTAAAGTATGGATCCCTAAAATACTATTCTTTGATATTTGCAAACCCAAACAGCCTGGTTTGCAATTCGTTTAAAAGTACATGTCTCCTTGAAAAAGCATCGGCAACTATGTTACTCATTCCCTGCTTGTATTTTATTACAAAATTGAATTCTTCAAGGAATTCAATCCATCTCGCCTACCACTTCGACAATTTTGTCTAACTTCAGAGTTACCCTAGTGACTCATGGTTAGTATATATAACAAATTCTCTTGGTAGTAAATAGTACTGCCATACTTTCAGTGCTCAGATTAGTGCCAAGAGTTCTTTATCATATACGAGTAATTCAACTATGGTCCTCTAAGCTTCTTACTGTAAAAAGCAATTGGTCGGCCTTCCTGCATTAGGACAATATCTATTCCAACGCCTGATGTGTTATATTCCAGCTCAAATATTTTCTTAAAGTTAGGTAGAACTAACACCTGGGCAGAGGTCAATCTTTCTTTTATCTAGGCAAAGCTCATCTCCCCCCTTTCTCTCCATCAGAAGTCGGTGTTCTTTTTCGTGAGCTCAATAAGAGGTATAGTGAGGGTACTGAAATTCTTCATGAATCGCTTATAAAATGAAGCCAGTCCCTGGAAACTTCTCACGTTGGCACAAGTAGTAAGAGTCAGCCACTCTACAATTGCTCGGATCTTCTCATCTTCTACTCGTAAACCTTCTCCACTAACCACATAGCCCAAGAATACTACTTTCTCTTGGAAAAAGTAACATTTCTTGAGATTGCCGAATAGTCTGTCGGCATGGAGGATATCCAACACTTCTTGGAGATGCTCGCAGTGACTTGGCATGTTGGCATTGTAGACCAATATGTCGTCAAAGTAAACCACGATATACTATCCAATTAGATGCCTCAATATGTGGTTCATCAATCGCATGAAAGTGCTTGGGGCATTCAATAGGTCAATTGGTATGACCATCTACTCATAGAGTCCATGTCGAGTTTTAAATACAATTTTTTACTCATCTCTTAGCCTCATGCGGATTTGGTAGTAGCCAGATTTAAGGTCAATCTTGCTGAAAATCTTGGCTTTACTTAGTTCATCTAATATGTCTTCTAGCCTTAGGATCAAATACCTATATTTGATCGTGATCTTGTTCACAAGTTAATTGTCTACATACATTCGCCAAGTTATATCCTTCTTCAATACCAGAAGCTCCAACACAGCGCAGGGTTTGAGACTGTCACTGACATATCATCTCTCGAGCAACTCATTGACTTGATATTAGAGTTCAGAAGCTTACTTGGGATTCATTCAATAGGCTGGTTTATTTGGCAGTACGGCACTGGGTATTGAGTTAATATAATGCTCTATGCCTCAGATTAGGGGCAACCCTCAGGTAACTATTCCGGGAACATGTTGGTATACTTGTCCAACAACTCTTTGATTTCTTGGGGTAATTCACCTCACTCCTTCATTTCTAAAAGTCGTCTAACCAACATAAGGGTTAGCTTGTTTGCTTTGATGACCTTTTGGAGCTCGGCTTTACTTATCACTAGAGCCTTTTTCGATCTACGAGCAAGTTGCATCTATAATTTATGAACTTCTCTTGACGGCATCGGGTCCAGTATGATCTTCCGGTCATCCTTTTTAGCATGTACGTATTCCTATAGTCGTCATGGATGACTCTCCTATCAAACAACCATGGTTTATCTAGTAATATGTGGGAAGCACACATGGGCAGTACGTCGCAGAGAATTTGGTCGAAGTAATTCCTAATAGTAATCAGCAGTAGTATTTGCCGAGTGACATGTAATGCTCCTTTCTCACTTAACCAGTATAAATTATATGGCCTTGGATGCGTAACAGTCGGCAACTTCAGTTTTGAAATAAGATCGATTGATACCACATTGGTACAGCTTTCATTATCCATGATGAGGGAACACACCTAATTATTCACCTTGCATGTAGTATGAAACAAATTCTCTCTTTGCTCCTCCTCTCGTGAGGGTTCAATGTTTATAGTGCATTGGACAATCATGAGTAACTAATCTAAGTCCTCAGCAAACACGTCATCCTCAATCAGTTCTTTCTTAGCATTTTCTTTCTCAGTAGGAACCTCCTCCTCCTTGGGTTCCTTATCTTTGACCATTGTCCTTCGATTCGGGCACTAAGTAGCCATACGTCCGAACCTTTGGCACTTGAAGCACTTGATCTGGCTCGTTTTCTTACCAGAACCTTGCCCCTTCTCATAAGTTTGGGTCGGTAATTCATTGTCGGATCGGCCTTGCAACTCAATTTGGACATTAACCTTTTTGCTTGGCTTAGTATTCAGCAGAGTTTGGTGACTTTCCTGTTCGGGTAAGCTAATTGACATTCTAGTTGGTACTTGGCCTCTTCTTTGCCTCTCCACTCATTGGTGATCCTAATAGCTTCATCCATTGTAGTGAATTGTTGAAGCTGCACAATGTCTTAAATATCACCTCTCAGTGCAGTAATAAATCTTGATATAGTTCGAGTTAGTGGTTCCTCCACCTCACAACAGATCATAAGCATTTGAAACTCTTAAACATACTCATCAATAGTTCGGCCTCCTTGTCTTAACTCTTATAGCTAAGTGAAGGTATCCTGAATATAAGTTTTCGGCACGAACATGTTTCTGAGTACTCTCTTCATCTTGAGCCAAGTGTTAATCTCTTGGTAGCTCTCTCATCTTCTCATTACTTGGAAGTTCTTCCACTACATGGTGTCATATTCGGAGAACTCAACAGCAACAGTTCTCACTTTCTCGTAATTCTTATACTGATAGTGATAAAACACACGCTCTACCTTCTCTTCCTATTCCAGATAGTCATCAGCATTCCCAGATCTATTGAAACTTGGAATCTGAAGCTTCACATGGTCGGATGTTCTAGGGATTTGTATACGCTCTTCTTCAAAATATTCCTCTTCTTCCCCATCTCCCATGTCTGCTAAATCAATCCTTCTCCTCACTTTTCTGCCTACTCCTCTACCTCGAACGGGTCAAGCTAGGTTTTATCCTCTAATAGGTTGAGCAACTTATAGGGTATTTTATGCAGCCTCAATGGGTTAGCAAGACAACGCATGAATAGCTTAAGTCAAATCTACTAAGAGGTTAACTACCTCATCAAGTCTCTTATTAGGGCTTAACTTTACGTTCCTACCCTTGTGCTTCAAGGAACATGTGTTTTTCCTTCCATTATATATCATGCTTTAGTTAAACATCTACTCTTGTCTAAGCAAAATATGGGATGCGCGCATGGATAACACATCATAGAGCACTTCATCTCGATAATTTCTAATACAGATTAGCATAGTTACTTACTTGGTTACTTATAAAGCTCCCTTGTCATTGAGCCAGTATAGTTTATAAGGTTTAGGATGGGGCTTGGTTGGTAACTTTAATTGTTGAGCCATGAAAGTAGATGCTGCATTGCTGTAGCTGCCATTGTCAACAATCATTGCACACAGTGACCTATTCACCTTGAATCCAATGTATAACAGATTCTCTTACTGTTCATCTTCGAGCACAAGACTCATACTTATTGTTCTTCTTAACACCTTGGTGGCAAGCATAAAATTACCCTCCTTACTATAGATGACTTCCTCTTCTTCGAACAGTTCTGTCTGTTTGGCCTCTTTTGGCTCTTCTACTTCCTCATCAATACTGTTTATCTCAATGGTTGACACCTCATCCCGAATGACCATGGTTCTTTTATTCGGACACTAAGTAACTATGTATCCAAATCCTTGACATTCGAAGCACTTAATCTCATTCATCTTTCTTTTTAAGCTCTGGCCTTTCTTAAACTTCATTAGGATCTCGTTCTCCTATGCTTGGGTAGTTTGAGCAAGATGGGTCTCAGTAACCTTACTTGGTTCCAATTGCATAGGTTTACTAGGAACAGATTTGCTATTACTGGGTCCATTGACAGGGGGTCAGAACCTCCTTGTTCGGTGCCTCTCAATCCTTCCATCCTTAAGTGATCCAATATCCATGGTTTCAAGAATATCTCCAATCTCATACTTCAGCCTACTAATGAATTGAGATACAGTTTAATCTTCGAGCTCAACGACTTTGCATCAGATCATTAGCATATGAAATTCCTTTACATATGCATCAACACTCAATCTTCCTTATCTCAACTCTTGTAACCTTTTAAAGACATCCTGCAAATAATAGCTCGGAACAAACCTTCTCCTCATAAGTCTCTTCATCTCATCCTAACTCTTAACTTCACGTTCTCCTTCTCTTCTTTGGGTAGCTTACATGTTCTTTCACCATAGGATGGCATAACCAGTAAACTCCTGCATAGTAAGTCTAACTTTTTCATTTTCAAGTATCTCATGGCATTAAAACTATTTCTCAATTTTATCTATCTAATCTAGGTAATCCTCTGATCACCACTTCCTAAAAAACTTAGGATACACATCCTCAACTCCTCTATTATCGAGCTTGGACATTCCTCTCTTTTGGCTCATCGTACTATGCTTCATCACCTTCTTCCTCATTTGATTCTTCAATTTCATCGAGTTGATAACTCTAATTTTAAATACACTTTACATAGTGATTTTATAGAATTTCCCTTATACTTTTGGTTGTTTATAAAGAAATTGATACTTAGTTGAATAAATTTTGATTTCAATGTTTGAACGCATTTTGGGATTGAAAATGAAGAAAACGAATCAAGTTTCGTTCAATTCGACGTTCAATTCAAAGTTCAAATTAATGAGTTATTAAGTTTTGAAGTTACACAACTTAGGACACAATAGCTTATGTCTAGCAACTCTATCTATTCCTCTAACTTAGGGTGGTTGAACTGGGGCATTAGTTCAACCATACTGACCATTGCCTCTCTCAGGCGACTCATTGGCTCATCTACTATATGGACCTTCTTTGGCTTGCTGCCTGTCTTCATTTATGATAGTCACCAGGTTAGCTATTAAGTCTGTGAGTTTATCCAGTTGGTTACTGACTAGGGTGTAGAACTTCCCTATTAACCTTGGCCATTTTGAATACTACTCTCTTGGTTATGCAGAATTCCTTAAACGCTAAAATCGTTGTCGTCTTTTACAAGAGACTAATATTTGAGATACTATTCAAAACTTCACTCTGCAAATTAGGTATAAAACAATGCTGAATACACTAATAGCTAATTTAACCAACACATAATAAACTAAGTGAACTCATATACTATTTTACGAGTAAGAAATTAGGGAAAACAAAGTAAGAAATCTCTTTACTCTAAATACCATTCGAACACTCACAACAACAATAAATTGACTCTAAAACATTTATTGTAGTAGTTGTCGAGCCCAGTTTTTATAAATAAGTCTTCTTTAAACTGATTAATAGTAAACTCTACCCATTTAATATTGACCTTCAACTAGGGTTTAAAGAAAACTAGTTATATCTATATATTGAGATTTCTTTGGAGTCTCCACTTGACCGAAGTTAGGAAAAAGAGTTAAATTGTAACAAATTGGGTGGATTAGTTATAACTTAGCTATTAGTGTAACGATACAATTAATTTTATAAAATGGTTTTCTAAAACGAGAGATCTAGATCTGAGGACTATTTTATTAAACCTTAAATGGGCACTATTTTTAACTTTCCGAATTTAATTTTGCCTTTCAAATATACCCTTATTTATTTACAAGCTCAAATTGAAATTATGCCTATTTACAAAAGATACAGAATTAAAGAGCTAAGTACTAAAGGGGGGAAAATAAATTTTTTCATATTTTAAGTCGCCCTGTATATTCGTGTGCCTACTATCGAGCCCTATTTTTTGTTTTCCTTAACTTAACCTATATTAAGTCTGGCCCGCTTAATATAAGTCACTCGACATTAAATTAAGGAAATATTTTCTAAAAAATTAAAAAAAATTAGAGTCGTTAACCAATTCAACTGGTAAAAAATGAAATTAGGATTTTTGAGTGGGAAAACCCTAATTTAACCACTAACCTATGGATTTTTTAATAAAATGATTTTTAGAAAATTAAACTAGACAAGACCAGGTTTGGAGGCTAACCTATTAAGACCAAAACACCATATAAAAACTAAAGAAAAATTTGATGAGTTTTATTTTTATAATTTTCCAAAAATACTAAAAATATATATGAATATGAAAAATATAATTAAAAAGATTTTTTTATTACAAATTTTTCAAGAAAAAGGAAAAAAGATTTTTTTTATATAGTTGCTTCGAAGGTGCTTACGTACTCGTTAGTTGGTATCAAACTAGCCGTAGTTCTCTTTATAAAATATTTAGTGAGTTAATTTCTTTTATTTTTGAAAATCGAGTCAGATTTACGTTTTTTAACAATTTATTATTTTTTGAAAAAGAAAACCTAATAAATCTAATTTCACAAATTAAAGAAAACCCTAACTAACTAAATCTTTTTGAAAATCTTAATTATGAATTTTTTATTTTATTTATTTATTTTTTTTTTTAAAAAATTACGTATCAAAAGATATTTTTCTAAATTGTAAGTACAAGATACGTATCTCGAACGTATCTTTTCTAATTCTCGACTACAAGATACGTATCTTATATGTATTTTTTTAAATCTTAACCGCAAAATATATATCTCGATGTATATCCTTTTTAAATCTCAATTGCAAGATACGTATCTTGTATGTATCTTTTCTAAATCTTAATCGTAAGATACATATCTTGTATGTATTTTTTTCAATCTCAATTGCAAGATGTATCTCGATATGTATCTTTTTCAAAAAACACAATTTTACTAAAAAAAAAAATTTAACTAAATTTTATTTTAAAAAATGATATTATTTAAAAAAAACATGCAATATGAAAATAATAAAAACTTGTACTAACAAAAAAATAAATTGGAAATCATAATTGAACTAGCTAATAAAAAAATAAATAAAATAAAACAAATTTTACCAAATAGAGTCGAATGTGATTGTATGCTTCGTATGTAGAGTGTCTGTGCTTGTATATGACGGGGGATTAGTGATTAACGTATGATCTCATGTATGACCTTATGTTGATTGTGAATTGGCTGTGTGCGTGTGTTGATCGTGAATTAGATATGTAAGTGTGGGACGGTGGTAGTGTGTGTAGATTTGAGATGTTGGGGAAGCTGTCTTGGAGCTTTGACTTTGGCATGTGAAAGGTGTTGTCGCTATTAGTCAAGGGAGTAAAGCTGATCATATGTTGGACGTGTTGTTGTTTGAATCAACATGTTGGCATATTCTTTGGTCAGATGACTCAGTTTGCTATTCGTCTGCCATTGTTGGGATGTATGGGGAGTTGTGTTCGTATGGATGTCAGTATGTATTGCAATTGTGACAATCAAGGGATTTCATTAGCGTGTTGTATTGGCCACGTTGTGAATATTTGGTTAGTGATTAGCGGATTACGCTGTAAACGTGATTTGTGTTTGTATTAGGTGTTTGGTTAGTGTTGGCTTACTGTTGCTGTTGTCGGTCAACGTGAGTAGCTTTGTAAACATTGGCTTGAGGGGCGTTGGGGTTATGCTTATGTGTTGCGAAGGAGACGTTAGATTGAGTATGTGGTAGGGGCATGTTAGTTGGACTTCGGTTAGGTGTTTGTAGAGTGTGGATGTGATTTGAAATCATGGTACGGAGTGAATTGCATAATTAAAAAATGTCCTTACTGTCACCTGTTGACTTTCTATTTATAAACTCTCAATCTAGTATCGAAGATACGAAAAATACAATAACGATTCTTTGAAGATTTGACTTAACTTTTAGAAACCTTACTTAATTTGGGTTTTCCATTTTCTGAGCCCGATTCGATCTGATTTGATTTAGCCTAAGAGTCCACTTAATAAATTATAAATCTAATCTAGCCTAATATAATTTAGATAAAAAATCTATTTTCTATCGGACTAGACTAAAATTATTTTAATAAAACCCAATTCTCTAACTACTTAAGAATTTATTAAATTGATCACTTACCATCATTCGGTTCAATACTTAACCATCCAACTCAACTCGACTCGATACGATTGGACTTGATATGATTGACACTTGATATGATTTGACTCGATTCGAATCAATTCTTTTTTTTTTCCTTTTTTCTTTTAATTTTTGTTTTTTTTTTTATTTTTTGTTTTGTTTATTTATTTTTTAACCTAGCTCAACTCAACAAAAATGGAAAAAATGAGATGTTTACAACTGTCTCTCTTTATAGTGAAGTTTAATTAGAATTTCGCTACAAAGACAAAAGAAATACCTATTTTTGCCAGACCTTACTTTGAACCGACAACTAAGCTATGTTTCATGAAAGAATTAAGGGGGCCTAATTGACTTGTTTTGGTGAATAATTCGAAGAGGATAGATCTCTTCGAGATTTCACAAATGTTTTGATTTAATGGATAATTTGAAAAGGATAGATTTCTTCAAGATTTTAAGAAAACTAGTTTTGGTTGGTGGATCCAAAGAGGATAGATTTGTTTGAGATTTAAAAAAAAAAACTTTGTTTTGGTAAATGATCCGAAGAGGATAGATCTTTTCGAGATTTCAAAAAAACTTTCTTTAGTAGATAATCCAAAGAGGATAGATCTCTTCGAGATTTCAAAGAAAACTTTAATGCATAATCTGAAGAGGATATATCTCTTTGAGATTTCAAAAAACTTTCTTTGGTGGATAATTAAAATAAGATTGATCTCTTCAGGATTTCACAAAATACTTTATTTGGTGGACAATCCAAAAAGGATAGATCTCCTCAAGATTTCAAAAAAACATCCTTTAATGGACAATCCGAAGAGCATAGATCTCTTTGTGATTTCAAAAAAACTTCGTTTGATGGATAATCCGAATATGATAGATCTCTTGAAGATTTCAAAAAACTTTCTTTAGTGGATAATTTGAAGAGAATAGATCTTCTGGAGATTTCAAAACTTCCTTTGGTGGACTATTTGAAGAGGATAGATCTCTTCGAGATTTTTTTAAAAAAATTGCCTTGAATGGATAATCTAAAGAGAATAGATCACTTCGAGATTTAAAGAAAAAACTTCCTTGTGTAAATAATTTGAAGAGAATAGATCTCTTCGAGATTTCAAAAAAACTTCCTTTTATGGATAATTTGAAGAGGATAGATCTCTTCGAGATTTTAGAAAACTTCATTTGGTGGATAATCTGAAGAGCATAGATCTTTTCAAGATCTATCCTAAAAAACTTGTCTTAGTTTGGTGAACAATTCGAAGAAGATAGATTTTTTTTAGATTTCTTTTGATTTGGTGAATAATCCGAAAATGATAGATCTCTTCGAGATTTCTTTTTGGTTTGGTGGATCATCTGAAGACGATAAATCTCTTCGAGATCTCTTTTGATTTGGTAGATAATTTAAAGAGGATAGATCTCTTCGAGATTCCTTTTGATTTGGTGAATAATCTAAAGAGGAAAATATTTCTTTTTGATTTGGTGGATAATCCGAAAAGAATAAATCTCTTTGAGATTTCTTTTTGATTTGGTGGATAATCTGAAGAGGATAGATCTTTTTGAGATTCCTTTTGATTTGGTGAATAATCTAAATAGGATAGATCTCTTCGAATTTTTAATTTATTTGGTGAATAATCCGAAGAGGATAGATGTCTTCAAGATTCGTTTTGATTCGGTGGATGATTTGAAGAGGATAGATCTGTTCAAGATTTCTTTTACTTGAAAGGATAGATCTTTTGAAGACAAGATAAGATGACATTCTATTAAAGACAAAATGAGATAGCGTGCTCATGAGTAGGCGATCTTTTAAATGACTAGACGACTCTTCTTTGAGAAAGTGATCTAATAAAAGATAGGATAACATTCCTTTGAGCAAGCAATCCTAAAAAGGAATAGGACAACACTTTTTCTAAGCAAGCGATCCTAAAAAAAGACTGGATAAGACAATGTTCCTCTAAGCAAGTGATCCTAAAAAAAGATTGGATAGGACAGCGTTCTTTTGAGTAAGCGATCCTAGAAAAAGACTGGATAGCGCTCCATTGAGCAAGCGACCTAGGAATGAAGAAAACTTTCATGAGTTTTTACAATTGATTTGTGACATAAGTTTACGAGATTTCAATGATTCCTTGAACATTAATTTTTTTTTTAAAGAAATCTCTCTTGATAATCTTTTTTAACAAAAAGTTTCATTTCTCTTTTTGAAAGTTTTTTTCTTCAAGAAATTCAAAAAACACTCTTCAATAAAAAAATTGTGTTGCTAATAAGTAAGAAAATTTCAAAGACTCTAAAGATCACAAATAAAGGGTTGGCTTGCCCCTTGCCCATTCATTACTTATTCTTTCAGTCTTGTTTCTTATAGCAAAATTCATGATTTCTTGTAGCAAAATTCATGATTTCTTGTAGCAAAATTCATGATTTCTTGTAATCCCTCAAAGTACTAATTTCAAGCTTAGGATAAATGACTATTTATATTATTGAGAAAGCACTTAACTTGTCATAGGCATAATTACTTGAAATGTTTATTCAAAGTGGACTTCCTTACACTTTCACAAAATTATTTTCCTTTTAACATCGACTCCAAAAATTATAGCCTATCTTGTAAGTGGTACACTTTGGTTAATCAATAAGTCTTTTCTGGGTTTGTAATATAAAGCTTTTGGTAAATGGTTTAAGCAAATGGATATCAATATTACTTTGGGTAATTTTGAAGAAAAAAAAAGCATATACAATTTATCTTAGGTTTATAAGCTAAGAACCTAGGAGAGACTAAACATGGGCTTTATAAGCCCTAAATATAAGCTATGTAATTGTAGGAGGTTTAGTACGTAAGGTTTAAGGTGATAAGATATATAATTCGATTAAGCTTAAATTATAAATTAAAATTAGAAATATTAGTAAAAATAACCCTGTAAGTTTGAACCTAAGAGAATAAGTAATAAAATAAGAGAATATAAAATTTTTAAAATTGAAGTATATTATTCTTTATTTATCGGAAATGCGTAAAATGTATTTCGATAACTAACAAATCGTTAGAAATGGATTATATATATGTTAAAAATCATAGAATGACCTAAATAATATTTAAGAGTATTTACTTATATTCCATATGTATTTACGTATAGGTAAAAATATACGAAATTACCTAAATGCCTAAAATTTGCTAGAAAATTGCTAAATAATTAAAGAAAATTATAAAAAAATCAAAGAAAAATAAGAAAAAAAATAAAAGGTTGAGATTTATCCAAAATTTGGTCGTGGTAGCTAGGGGAAAGAAGAAAAAAATTTGGACCAATGAAAACTAAACACTTAAAAGGTAAAATGGAAGAGGATGTATGCCTAGTCTTGTCTAATTAATGCAGTAAAATTGCTTTACAACTCTATAAATAGCAAGAAAATTACAGCAGCTTATTTGGTCTATTGGGAGTTGAAAAAAATTGGAGAGAACTGAAAATTGAGAGGAAAAACTAAGGTTTCAAAAATTTACACAAAACTGTGTAATTAGGGCATTTTGGTTGAACCCATGTATTATCACCACTTGGAACCAAACCACCATTACCCTACTCCAAACCAACTGCTTGGACCGGCTGACACACCCTGAACTCATGTTGGTGGCTGAAAGCTTAAGAACCATGTGAGTCTTAGCATTCATCCGATTTTACAAAATTTATTAAAATCGGTAATTTTGCCTAAAAAATTATGAATTTTGTTATTATGATATTTGATTGTATGTAGATTTAGGAAAAATATTAATTAAGTTTAATTACGTCTGCAAATATAGGGTGCTTAAGAAATTAAGTAAAATTGAATATATTTAGAATCAGAAATAAATAGTTTTAGGAGTATACTTTTGAGCTCAATTTTTTTTGTAGATTAATAAAGTGATATAGAATATTGCTATGAAGCCAATTTCTTTTAATTAATTTTCAAAAATTTTAAGTAATTTTTTAGCCCTAAAATGATGAGAAAAATGAATAATTTTGGACCAATTAAGTGATTCAATTACTAATTACTAATTTAGAAGGTAATTAAATGTTTAAGGATATTAATCTCTGATGTGATAACATAATCATATTACTTAGAGTATTAAGTGCAACTAACATGGGAATTATGTAATAAATATGGATTAATTGATAATATGTATAATTATAATTATGATAATTATAAAATATTAGGTTAAATTGGAAAATATAATGATAATATTAATACTTATTAAATCTTGCATAAAACTTAATTTTAGATGATTATACGAAAAATGTAAAATTTTCTTACATCAGGATTAGAGTGTACTGAGTGAGTTAGAATACTGAATTAAGATCTAGCATGATATTAGAATACTTGAGCTTGATGTGATTAATTTCACATTAAGATTTGAAACATAATTTTAGGATTACTCGTAGTTGAAACCGAATTAGAGCCTGAACTGGAATTTGATTTAGAAACTGAACCCCGAACTAACGTTGAATTAATTGTTAGTAAATAATAGGTATATAAGGAGAATTTAATTAAATCATAACCTAGAATTTATATCGTCAAAGTATAAATACTAAAAAAAAGGCATATTTATATTATAAGATACATAGAGATGAGCTAACCTGCAACTAAGTGACTGAGCGACTGAGAATTTCAGGTAAGTCGGGTTTAATACTTTATTGTATTTTGGAGTACTCGGAGACTTACTTTGTGTATGATTGTGATTGTAAGTAGTCTTATTCATGTGCCTATGCATATGATTTCATGTTGAAATCTATGTTATGTTTAATGACTGTGGTGATTGGAATGGTGTGGAGTTGTCTGGTCACCCTACACCGAACTTAATCCTAATCGACCTAAATACCTTAAAAAGACATGCATTTCAACCTTTCAAGGGATCATTAGGATTCTCCAATCAAGTATTGACACCTTCGAAAAAGATAGCGCTAGATAACAAATTGGTCTTTTCCTCATCCTTAGCCAAATTAAGTGACAAGAAAGGAGGTTACGGTAAGGATGAG
The DNA here is from genome assembly GCA_024138005.1 of Lumnitzera racemosa. Classification (NCBI taxonomy): domain Eukaryota; kingdom Viridiplantae; phylum Streptophyta; class Magnoliopsida; order Myrtales; family Combretaceae; genus Lumnitzera; species Lumnitzera racemosa. The sequence continues at coordinate 87,318,538 of JAMXBC010000012.1, forward strand.
GCCATTGATTCAAAGGATAGTCTTACGAGGAGTAGTGTCTCCATTGCACAAACCTGAGTTTGGTTGCAAGTTGCTACATAATATGAAAACTCCTCAACCCGGATTGGAGCGGGTGAAATTACTTTGATTTTTCAACAGACCAAACTACGTTATGTGATGACACTTTCTCATTGCATTGCATGAAAATAATTTACTTGATAATCTTGTTTGTACTTGTATACAGTCATGAGTTTCCAATTCAACTTACTAAGCTGTAGTTGCTCATACCCATATAAATTGTTTTACAAGTCCTCTCTTTTGATTATTATGCCACATTACAACTATTCAGAGTTTAGTTCTCTTTTGAAGCTTTGGAGAGTGAGAATCAACTGATCTATGATCAAGTTTTATTTAAGGTCTTACTAGTGTCTTTAGGATGAAAAACTGATATATGATATGTAAATTGTCTTACTGTTATGTTATGATGTAGAATCTCTTAGGAATTCTACAGTAATGTATATGTAATTATATATATATTGGCTTAAGGTTTTAATTGTTACGATAATTTTTAGCTAAATTCTTAATTAAACTATTTACTTCAAAGCGAGGAGTCGTTGACATCTTGTATAGATCATATCTATGATAAACACTGGGAGACCAGTTGTTATCATAAGTTAGTTTATACGGTAGGATTGTTGCGACTTTGCAACTTCGGGACGTAATATGCTTACCCCAATTTCATGAGAAAATTTTGCTAAACATAAGTCGTTTTTCTTTAGTCAAAAGAGTTTCATTAAAGCTGGTATAGTGAGTAAGATTATAAAATGGGGCCTTTACTTTTGGGCTTAGGAATTTTGTTTGGCCTCAAATATCCTTTACAGGTTCAAACTTCTAGTTTATTGGTAATTTAGCTCAGCTTTAAAAGTGATTACCGTACTAATTTTCATTTTCTTTTCTTTTCCTTTCTTTTTTTTTTCTTTTTTCGCTTTCTCTCTCTTTTTTGGTTAAGGTGGTCACCTTCCATTGTTGAGTTTTCACTTAATAGGATTTGAAGCACGAAAACGTAGGTTCAAGGTGTATAAACTGGGGAGAAGTGTATATGGCTTTGAAGTGTTTGGGAAAGAATCTATGGACTTGATGTGTTTGAATAACTGTATGGGCCTGAGTAAGGTGTACATGGTTTGAAGCTCTTCTTTATTCTAAAGAAATTGAATTATCTATAACAATATTTACTCATGAATTGGCATAACTAAGGCAAACATAAGTTAGTCTAATCCTTTTTCTTTAAATTAATGACCCTAATCTCCTGACTGCCCCAGTGTGGGTGGTTCTTAGCAGGACTAATGTTAAGAAAAATCCCCTAAAGGTTCAAATGAGTTTGCAAGGGATAATTGTATTTAGGGAAGATGAAATGAATTCCTAATATCATTTTGACACGTGTACCAAGTTCAAGACAAACTTCCTTTAAGGAATGAGCCCAATTACTCACCTTAATGGCATTCTTCTCTCATGTGTGTTTATGGTTAGTGTTTGGAACATGGATTGCCTCTTTTCATCCTAAACCTTTCAAGTATTGTGTTGTCATTCCCTTAGGTGAAAAGTTTTAAGTTTTAAGTTCACATTTTCTTTATCCATTTTAACTCATTCAAAACGCCCCTATTTAAATTGAGCTAGCTTCATAGCATACAAATATAAGAATACAAATGAAAATTGCTTTATTTGATAACTCATATATATTACAAGCTCTAAAATGAAAGATTATTCTTAAAAAAGAAATGTAGGAACTAAAATTCTATTTTACTTTTTGCTCCTATTTCTATCACTTCTTCAAACTTGGCCCATTTAACTAAATTGATATCTTGGAGATATACCCAACTACTTTAAGTGGTGAGCCACTTGATTAGATGATAGTAGTAGATCTTCAGTGCCTAATATTGGAATTTTTCTGTTTAATGCTTCTTCAAAACTTAGGGAAGGAATACTACTGCTAATCGACCCATCAGTCTCTAGAAAATTTGGTTGGATAATCTTGCCATCAATCAAATCCTGCACCTTATGCTTTAGTTTCCAGTAATCTTCTATGGTATGCCCTACCTGGCCCACATGATATCTACACCATTTGTTGAGGTCATGATCACTTGGTTTGTATTTCTTTGTTAGGTTTTCACATGTCAGTAGTCCTATATCTCTCAATTGTTTGAATACTTGGGCCATTGGAATCTTGAATTGCACAAATCGCTTCCTCTTGTTATGGACAGACTTGTCTCGATTCTTAGCTTTCCTAATTGGCACATTCGCTCCTGATTTCTCTTTCGTTAAATCATCTTCATGCTTGGGCTATAGCTTCCTATTCATATTAGGATGTAGGTTTCTGAGTTGTTTAAGCACATAACCTATTTCCATTTCTATATCCACGAGTCTTTCTCTGAACTTCACTAACTTTTCTTTTATGACAACAACCCTTTTTTCCAAGCCTTGGCAGTAACATACCCCTTAAGCTTGACCATTCAAATTTGTTCTTGGCACTTTTTCCAATCCTTGGTAGTGGCCTCATGAACCTATAACTCTTTAGATTCATCTACTTAAGATAGGGTATTAATAGGCACTTGGGCTTGGGTAAAAGCTATGGCCTTGACTTGTTTCTCGTGTTTACTTAGAACCCCTTCTACTATAGCTTTTCTCTATTCAAGAGCTGTAAACATCTTGATTTTTTAAAATAAGTGATTACGGGCTATAAGTTGGGTTACATCACTTAAAAAACAATCTTTTAAAACCTGCAAAAAATCCCTTTTTGTTGGCAATATTGCATTCTTTTAAAAAAAAAAATCAAGTTTTTAATTTTGAAAATATTTCCCTTTTTTGAAACTTTTACTGGAAAAAAAAATTTAATGTTAATTTTATGTTACAGAAGCCTAATATTGACATCAATAAATCTAAAAAAAATTGGAAATATTAGGATCGATAATTGAGGACATAAAATAACACAAGGGTGATATAGAAAAACGGAAATTATTTTACAATGAGAGACTCATTAAGGGTGACAACTCATAGAGAAAGCTCTATTAGGAGTGTGACAACTTAATGAATGAATACGAAGAATGTTAACTTAGACATTTACAAAATTAATAACTTTGAGATAGGAAATAATTTACAATGGGAGCTTGATGGTTAAATCTTTTTTTTTTAATTTTTTAATTTTGCATTTTGTTAGTTCCTTACAGTATAGTATATGTGCAGTATTGTAATAGAAATCGACTAAGTAAATAAATTATCAAGAAATTGGTTTTTTATTATAAAATATCCTTTTGAAATGTCCTTTTCTAAAAAAAAAAATTGTTGGAAAGCTTTTTAAAAAAATTGATAGTTCTATAATAATCTTTATTATAGTTGATTTCCGTAATTACATGCAAAAAAAAAAAATTACAAGTTGATACAAAAGATTTTTTTCCTTTTTTAGCATTGGTATATTATGGTATAGAAAGAATATTAATGATTTTGAGCATTTTATGTTAAATATTATGTTACAAAACCTATTACTGATGAAATAAAACAAAATTTATAAGGCCTACATATATTGCAACGGATAGTGTATACAAATAAATATGCAAACTAAATGTGATGGAATATGCTACATATGTGTACAATGCAATGGGGCCAGTAATTAATAAATTATAGAAAGTATTATGAATCTGCGATTAAAGAACACCCTTATATATAACTAGATAAAAATTAAGTATTAAAAAAATGAAGCTCGTGAATATATAAGGGTTACTGGTTTTTTTAGTTTCCCTTTTTTTTTTTCAAGTAGAAAATCGATCCTACCGCGAATTAAATCGAGCTTTTCTTATAATTTAAAAAATAACTACCCCTTTTTTGAAAATAATGATGCAAGAGGGTGTCTATGGGTCTCAAGCTCTATGGTTCTAAGGCTTTTCGAAGAAAATCTAGTGGGCTCACCTATCATTATTAGACGGAGGTAAAAACCCCAACGACTTGAAGGTTACACAATAGTGGTCCATCCTAAATTCTAATGGTGGCCCATGTTAATCATATCTAAACATGCAAATGATTAATGAAAAATAAAAAGAAGCCTTCCTAATTCCCTAATAGGGGCTCAGTGGGTTAGGTTTTTTCTTACGGCTTGCATTACTAAAAACTAATTAGTAAAACTAAATTGTGATAAAAGAAAGAAAAAAATAATATAAAAGCTTATCAATTAATTTTTAATTTTTACACGCTAGCCTACCAGGCGATCTCTAGTGGAGTCACCAATTTTGTTGAGCCCTATTTTTTGTTTTTCTTAATTTAACCTATATTAAGCCCAACTCACTTAATATAAGTTACTCGATATTAAATTAAGAAAATATTTTCTAAAAAATTTAAAAAAATTGGAGTCACCAACCGGTTCAACTGGTAAAAAAAGAAATTACGGTTTTCCGTACACTAACTTATGAATTTTGTAAGAAAATGATTTTTAGAAAATTAAAGTAGACAAAACTAGGTTTGAGGGCTAACCTACTAAAGTTAAGTCATCATATAAAAACTAAAAAAAAAAAATCGATAGGCTTTATTTTTATAATTTTCTAAAAATACTAAAAATATATATGAATATGCAAAATATAATTAAAATGATTTTTTTATTACGAATTTTTCAAGAAAAAGGAAAAAAAAAGTTTTTTCTTTTATTTTTTATACTGTTGCCCTGAAGGTGCTTATGTACCCATTAGTCGAGATCAAATTGGCCGTAGTTCTCTTTATAAAATATTTAGTAGGTTGATTTCTTTTATTTTTGAAAATCTAGCCAGTTTTACTTTTTTTAACAATTTATTATTTTTTGAAAAAAAAACCTAATAAATCTAATTTCACGAATTAAAGAAAACCCTAACTATAAATCTTTTTGAAAATCCAAGTTATGACTTTTTTATTTTTTATTTTTTTATTTATATATATTTTTAAAAAAACTACATGTCAAAAGATATCTTTTTTAAATCTTAACTACAACGTATCTTTTCTAATTCTCAACCAAAAGATACATATCTTGTACGTATTTTTTTGTAAATCTCAACTATAAGATATGTATCTTATAGGTATCTTTTTTAAATCTCAACTGTAATATAGGTATCTTGATACGTATCTTAATAAATCTCAACTGCAAAATATGTATTTTTTTTAAATCTCAACCGTAAAATATGTATTTCAATACGTATCTTTTTCAAAAAACACAATTTTACTAAGAATACAATTTTAACTAAATTTTATTAAAAACTGAGATTATCTAAAAAAAACATGCAATATAAAAATAATAAAAACATGCACTAAAAAAAAAGATAAACTGGTAATCATAATTGAATTAGCTAATAAAATAAAATAAATAAAATAAAAATTTTTTTATTGAATTGAGTCAAATGTGATTGTACGCTTCTTATATGGAGTGTCCGTGCCCGTATGCGGTAGGGGATTAGTAATTAGCGTGTGATCTCATGTGTGACCTTATGCTGATTGTGAATTGGCTGTGTGTGTGTTGATTGTGAATTAGCTATGTGCATATGGGACAGTGGCAATGTGTATAGATTTGAGACATTGGGGAAGCTGTGTAGGAGCTTTGACTTCGGCATGTGAAGGGTACTGTCGCTATTGGTCAAAGGAGTGAGGCTAATCGTACGTCGGACGCGTTGTTCTTTGGATCAATGTGTTGGTGTGTTCTTCAGTCAAATGAGTCAATTTACTATTCGTTTGCTACTATTGGGACGTATAGGGAGTTGTGTTTGTGCGGCTATTGGTGTGTATTGCAAGTGCATTGATTAAGGGATTTTGCTAGCGTGTTGTATCGGTCATGTTGTGAATCTTTGGTTAATGATCAGTAGATTATGTTGTGGATGTAATTTGTGTTTATGTTAGGTGTTTGGTCAGTGCTGGCTTGTTGCTGCTGCTGTCAGTCAGCATGAGTAGCTTTGTAGACGTTGGATTGAGGGGTGTTGGGGTTGTGCTTGTGTGTTGCAAAGGAGACATTGGATTAAGTACATGGTAAGGGTGTGTTAGTTGGACTTTAGTTAGGTGTTATTGTAGATGTGATTTGAGATCGTAGTGTAGAGTGAATTGCGTAATTAAAAAACGTCCTTACCATCACGTGTCGACTTTCTATTTATAAATCCCCAATCGTATCTTCATAATCGTATCTTCGTATCGAAGATACGGAAGATACAATGATGATTCTTTGAAGATTTGACTTAACTTTTAGAAACTCTACTTAATTTAGGCTTTCCATTTTCCGGGCCCGATCCGATCCGATTTGATTTAGCCCAAGAGTTCACTTAATAAATTATAAATCTAATCTAACCTAATATAATTTAAATAAAAAATCTATTTATATTGGATTGAACCAAAATTATTTTAATAAACCCCAATTCTCCAACTACTTAAGAATTTATTAAATTAATCGTTCACAATCATCCAATTCGATATTTAACTATCTAACTCGACCTGACTCGATATGATTTAACTCGATACAACTGACTCAACTTGATACAGTTTGACTTGACTTGATTTTCTTATTTCTTTTTTCCTTTTTTCTTTTAATTTTCGTTTTTTTATTATTTTCTTATTTCTTATTTTGTTTATTTATTTTGTAACCTGGCTCAACTCAACGAAAATGGCAAAAAAGAGATGTGTACACCTACGTACTCATTGTTCAAGGTTAAATAAGCTTGTAAATGTGGTGTGAACTATTGTACTAATTACTTAACACTTCTCTTCACTTGTGGGTCGGATTTTGATTGAGACCCAATAAGTGGACAACTTAATTAAATAGGGATTGATTGATAATTTAGGGGTTTGCACCCAAGACCTCTTATTTTGATATCATGTTATGAATAATATCACAATTATCTTATCTAAAAGTTCAATTTTATAGTTGTAATATAAACTATTGTATTTATTACTTAACAACTATCATCATCAAGGAATGTCACTGCTTCCTTCCCTTTGCTAAGACTAACCATCAAGTGTTGCAAAAAGTACAAGATTACACTAAAACACAGATAAAATTAATTTGAAATGAAACTGACTCTTTTTCATTTGGTTCAATGCAGGATACATATCAAAATGTATGAAGAATGCGGAAGAATGCGGAAGAAATACAGAAACCAACAGTCAAAAGGAAACGACAAGAATTGAATAAAATGGAACAGTTGCAGCATTGAACAAATAAGAGAAGTACAACACGCAGAAGAAATGGACAATACAAAGAAGAGGAGAGAGCAAATTATGCAGAAGATGATTATATTGTACAGATTTACAAGACGAAGAACAAAGCAACATATGTAGAAGAATATAACATAATGATTGTCATTTCTTACTTGGATCAAGTGTTAAATTCCGTTTAGTTGACATAGACTCTATATTCGAAGCTTTGATGAGCAAAATGTATGTGTCGAATACTTGACGGATGTGAACGTAAAAGTGTAATGCTGATTGTTTGATCGGTTATATGCAGATTCTTGATTTGTACAAGCACATGGAAGAAGATGACGATATCATGAAAAAAGTATGAATTGCTGATGTGAGCACAATAACAGAAAACCAAAGGAATAATTCACCACCACACTAGTGAGGAATCTCTCAAGAAGAGAGGATTTTATCTCTCTAACCAACTAAGGAGAGAGGGGCATATTTCCAACCAGGTTTTCTAGATACAGCATGGAGAAATCAAACAGCGTGCTTCTTTCCCCAAAGAACGCTTTGCTCATCTGTTACAATCGCACCCCATTAAGCCACGTGGCAGGGAATTTCTGGTGAAGAAAAGGAGAGTAATGTCTCTGTTGAGGAAGATATATATATCTATATCTATATAGGGTGAAGTACATGGATTTATATAATTGCAGGCTAAGGAATCTAGTGCAAATAAATGTTACACTACACACGGTTGAAACATGAAGGACATGCTGTTTCTTATCGTTTTCATATACTGATATTCCTCTGGGATCCTAAAAAGAGTTATAGCTGCATAACCACGGAAAGGGACCGAGTGCACCATGCATGCTTGAATGCAAATGCACAAGGAGTAGCTATCTGGCTTCATCAATTTTCAACAGGGAAAAGACTTCGCTTTTTGACATGTCCGAGATGTCATTAGGTGGGGGAGGTGCGTCCTCTCCAGCAAATGACATGCTAAAGGAAGGAAAACTCTGAACATCAGACAGAGTAATGATGGAAGAAGGATCCATGGCGCTTTCCATGTTCAGCGGTCTCTGGACAGCCGTCTGTTGAAGCCGTAAAGCATATTCCAAGTCCCAGAGCACATCTGCCATGGTTGGCCTATCTTCATCTTCTTCTTGTAAACATTTCTGAGCAATCTCACTGAATTTTCTCAAGGAGTTAGCATTGACCTGGCCCACTAAGGTAGGATCAACAATCTTCTCAAGCGTTCCTTCATTAATACATAGCATTCCCCATTCAGCCAAGTTCGCTTGCTCCCTTGGTAGTGTAGGATTAATTGCAGGCCTTGCACATAACACCTCAAGGAGAACAACACCAAATGAATATACATCAGATTTTTCCGTCAGCTGCTGGGTCTTGAAATACTCCGGATCGAGATACCCGAATGTGCCCTTAACACCAGTGCTTACATGGGTTTGATTTGGATCAAGAGGTCCGGATTTGGACAGACCAAAGTCTGCAACTTTAGCTACAAAGTTGGCATCAAGCAAGATGTTTGTCGACTTGACATCACGGTGTATGATTCCACCAGCTGCCCCTTTGTGGAGGTAATGAAGGCCCCTGGCTGCACCAATGCAAATTTCAAGCCTTTGCTTCCAAGACAGAGGAGGAAATTCTGAACCATATAGATGATCCCTCAAACTACCCTTTTCCATGAATTCATAAACCAAAATCATTTCATTTTTCTCAGCACAATACCCTATCAGAGAAACGAGATGACGATGGCGAATTTTTGATAAAACAGTGATCTCAGTGTGGAACTCCAAAAATCCTTGGCCTGCCCCTGGCTTGCTTCTTTTCACTGCCACTATTTTGCCGTCCCCAAGCGTCCCTCTATAGACATTCCCAAAACCACCCTCGCCGACCTTCAAGCTTGCATCAAAATTGTTTGTTGCTGACTGGATTTCAAGTATAGGTATCTTAAGTCCAAGTTGTATATGAGGAAGGGGAGATCCATTGATGGTTGGATCCATCGTCTTACTGTGAGAACTGCCTCCACCTAAACCAAGAGCAGGTAAAGGTGACCAATCTAAAGTTTCGTAACGCTTTGGCTTTCTGTACTTTAGGACGGTAATAACAGCAAATATCAAGATGCAGACAAGTGCAAAACCTCCCACTACCGCACCAACAATGACAACCACATGAGAACCGGACCTTGAAGTCCCCTCGTCTCCACTAAAGATGAAACTCGAATTCCAGTCCCCCATGATCTCCATTATCTCAAGGCCATTAAGGTAGGCATTTTCAATACTATTGGAATCATTGCTTAAAGCGATACTGACATCAATCTTTCCAGAAGTATCCGATAGAACTGCGAAGTCAAATTTAAAGGGTACCTGTAGTTCAGCAATATGATTGATTCCATATGGATCGATCTCTTGACTGAAATTGTCAAAAATGTAGAGATTGAAGAACAATGTAGCAAGAGATGCGCTCCAAAAATCGCAGAAATGAGCACGGACCATGTGTCTAGAATTCATAGTAACATTGAAACCCCAAGTAATATTGCTACTAGAATTCGTGCCCATCTCTTTGGCTGTCTGATAAACTTTTGCTGGTGCTATGTGCTCGGTATCTACAACGTATTTGGGGGCAGAGTCTGATGAAACATTTTTTGAAGTATTAGCACCAGAGATCATATATTTATCATCCTGCTCCCAGGTTCTCCACAAGCTATCAAGTGATGAATCAATATCTAAGCCTCCCATATTTATTCTGTACCTCGTCTGTAAAACCTGGCTAAGAATTTGACTATAATTACCGCTGTTCCCTGAGGTACTAACATTTGGAGCAGAATCAGGAATTAAATTATCAGGCGCAAGGAAAACTTCAATAGCATTCACAAACGCAAAAGATGAAGCTTGAGGGTTGAAGTAAACCACAAACTTAGTCCTATTTATTTTCAACATAAATTCCTTAATTATAGGAGCCGTAGTACTACTTGGGAGATTGAAACTGTGCAACAGGTTTAGCCCAGGAACAGACACATCAAAAACAGCGGAAGATAGATCTTCTCTGGATGAAGAAAAAGGCCAAAAATGGAGGCGTAGGATGTGTATACCTTGATCACTGATATCGAAGACATAATAAGATTTTGCCTGTCTGAAAATTCTTGCAGATTGGTAGAGTTCATCGACACTTGACTGTTGGTTGCTGATTGCTAGAGTGCTCCTGCTTTGTTTAGTGTAGCGAAAAGAGCCCGAGTTTGCTGAGTCCTTGACAAAAACCCTGCTGTGGAAATTTGTGTCACTGGTCGAACCACAGCTGATGAAGTACTTTGTCTGGGGTGTGTAGGATGAAACAAGTGATGTGTACTGAAAGAAGAAGAGGAGAATAAGACACACAAGGATTTGTACAACATCTCTAGGGAATTGTTCCATAGTGAAAGCAGTCTGAAACCTTTGGTTTCCAGGTTGAGTTTTGAGCTGTGAATGATAGATGATATGGAAGCGTATAAAGATAAGGCAGTGATTATTTGTAGGTGCAGGTTGGAGGTGTCATTATTGACTCAAGTTGACTAGTCCGGGAGTGGAATCAAAAAGGTCCTTACACGTGAATATGCCTATCTGTCCGAAAAGACCATCTTCCCCGCAAAGAAGGGTTAGTTTTGGTCTTGTGATTTGGCGGTGCTCTTCGTGGTGAAAAATGATTTGGTCGTATTAACACGTGAGTAGTAGGAAATATCAAAATGTTAATATACATAATGAATAATTTTTAAAAAGAATCACCATTTATAATTTGTATACATTATGTTCACGTTTAGTTATAAAGACTTAATTAAATTAAATAAAGAAAATTGGATAAGATAAGTATAAGAAGGATTGAACAATATAAATTTATTGTTTCATGTTTGATTTATATAATATTAGATATAAAATTTATATTAAAAAATTAATTATTTATATTATAAAATAAATAATTTTTTATAAGATTTAATAAAGTTAATATTATAACTTAGAGGGATATTTTGGGAAAAAAATATTATTTTGTTTTTATTCAATGAATTTTATTTTTATAGCATAGTATAGATGAGGCAAAAATTTAGTATTTTATTTAGTTTATCAGTCTAATTTTTATCCAATTACTAAGTAAATTTGTAAACTAAACATGAGAGGATTTTTTGTCTAGTTCAATATCATGAAAATCATATAACTAAATGCTAATTTTAATATTTTATTAATATTTACTTTTTTATATATGTATAATATGTAACGTGTTCGTGTAATTGAAGTTATAAAAGTGTGGTATGACTTTTCTAAAAGGTAATATGATTTTTTGTTTGATAATTGAGGTTGAGAGAAAATTCAGCATAAGTACAAAGGAAGTGAACAGATATGTTGCTATTGGATGATAATATCTAGTTCGGAGTAAATGGCCCAGTTCCGGAAAAGACAATCTCATGACCACCAATTAAAACCAGTTCTCGAAAGGAAAAGAAGGCGGATTCCAACCCTTTCAACAATTCTTTACCTTTCTTTTTTTTTTTTTTTTTTTCGTGATGAATCTAATGGAACTGGTTGTTTCATTACTGACTGGAGCTGACTGACATCACCTAAAAAAACGAAAAAAATGCATGTTTAATCTCAAGTTTAATTACCTTTTTATTTAAGTTTTCAACATTTCAATCCATTTGAGTCAATAAAATTTTCATACTTTTCAAGGAGAGTTTTGTCAAATGGATTTGGTTCTTTCCTTACTGACTGGACCCAATTGACATCACCTGTAAAAGGTTGGTTAAAATTTTTTAGTAAGATACTTTTTTTTTTCCTTAAAGTTCAAGCCTAAGTTTAATAACCTTTTTATTTAAGTTTTTAACATTTCAATCTATTTACGTCATTAAAATTTTCATCTTCTTACAACGCTGACTTTTGTCATTCTGCCAAAAGATTCATCCACTCTAGAATGGTGACTTTTAATGGAATCACAATAACTTATTTAATAAAGTAAATATATTAAATTACGTAATACACTAAATATAATAATGAATAATATAATTAAAATAAATCAGAAAAAAAATTAAACAAAATCTTCAGCTCGATTGGAAATGTAAATCTCACAAATTTAACCTTTTAAATGTAGAGTTAAATTATAGATAATTTTCCTATGTGAACAAAATCGATGCATTTAAAATTAATAAAAATTTTAATTATTAAACCTAAATCGAATACGAAGAATACTAATTTACTATTTGAAATTCTAATCGCATATAAAAATCTTAAATCTTATGTATGTGTAAATATGAAAGATAAAACTCGAATTTGATAAAAACTTTAAAACCTAAAACTCTAAGCTTATAAAACATATAAATTTATCCTAATTGTGATAAAGCCCTAATTATATATGATGATCAACGGATACGCATAATCACATAAAATCACTAATAAACGAACAGAGATAACTTCTAAATATTAACCAATATAAAGAGTAATAAATTAATTAACTAAATTAACAAGATTACAAATATTATTTTATGATTATTTGTAATTTCATATATATGTATATATGTATGCTAGTTTTATATTGATTTAATTTTACTACATATTTTATGTTTATGTATCACACAGTATACATTAATTTTTCATTCTATATTTTCTTTTATAATGATATTATATTATATTCTAATAATTACTTAAAAGTTCGAAAAATATCAAGAAAAGTCAAAAAGTCAACTTATAATTTTTCTTCTTCTTTCCTTTTCTTTCTTCTTTTCATCTTTTTCTACATCCATATTTGGATGTACATGTATCTAAGAGTTTATCATATATGAGAAATGTAAAGGAAATAAGATAAACATTACATCAACATATGTTGGCCACATGCACCTTCTAGAACTCACTTCCATTTTCTTCTTCTTCTACAAATTAAAAAAACAAAAAGCATTCCCTTTTACCGATTGAACTAACATTATTCTCTTTCTTTCCAACTTAGATTTTCTTCTTTTTTTTTTCCCTTAAACACCACTAACTTTCTAATTTCTACAAATCTTTCACTTCTATTGTCATTTTCCATTAACTTCTTAAGAAGAAGAAGGTAAGCATTTTACCAACAATTTCCAAGACAAAAAAGTAAGTAGACTAATACTTATTTTGTATTTGATATCTCTTTGTAATTTAAATTTATATGTACCCTTTCGTTGTATATGTATTTTGTAGCGTTTTAGGTATTAGGAGTCTATAATAGTAATTTTATGTATTTAAGTGTCTTTGTAAGAAAACTATATATACATATATTTGAATTGTATGTATAGTTGTTGTTTTTTATGTTTATGTATTTACATATGTATATACTTAAGTATATTTAATTATAGGTAAACATATGTTATATTTACTTAGTTATGTAAATATATACAGTATATATATATGTACAACACATGTACATATACATAAAGTATACTTACTTTATCATACATATGGGCAAAATAATAGAAAATAGTATAAATACATGTATACTTAAGTAGTGAATTATAAGAGTAGATATAAGTGCCTATATGTATACATATTACTATATTATTCTAAAATTTAAATAAGTATACATATAGTATAGTATAAGTATTTATATATGTACGTATACCGAAGATTACATGCATATGTATATTAGTACCTAATTTTCTTAAAAATATGTTAAGAGGTATAAATATATACATATATGTATATAAGCTGGGCGTGATCTCCAAAATGAAGAATAAAAGCTATTTTTCAATATTTAATAATTTATTGTAATATATATGTATATATTAATATTTCAAATTGAGAAATTGTAAAAATTTGGAGAATTATGAAAACTGCCATGTGGACCAATCAAAAGCTGTCACATCAACTTCTCCTAAAATTTTCAATTAAAATTGTTAATTACAAAACTACTAAAAAAATAATAATAATTAATTAGAAAATTACAATTATAAGAAAAAGTAGTAGATTAATAATTTAAACTTAAAATAACGAATTAAATAAATTATTGTAAAATGAACAAAAAAATAAAAATATTTTGAAATGTAAAATTTAGAAATTAATTAAGTCATTAAACAATAAAGAAAACCCTAAAATGATAATTAAAACATTTAGACTAAAATAACTAAATTTGTCACATTTTAGGTCCATAATGAAAAATGTGATTTCTAATATCCAAAATGGACCTCGCTATGTGAAAATACGTTCGAAAACTATAAAGATCAACTATAAAATCATAAAAATCAAAATTAGAATAAAAAGGTTATGTACGACTAAAGATTTAAGATAAATAGAAAAAGATAGGTAGAATAATTAAGTTAAGTGACCCTATAAACTAATAATCAGGATAAACCCCGATAGTAAATAAATAAATATATAAGATACTATTATTTGCAAATATACAAATATATTTTCTATTTACCCCAATAAATAAGTTAAACCATGTTCATGCCATAATTAGGTTATAGTGAAAAATTAGGCAAACTACAATAGTTATCTATATAATTGAGAAGCTTAGTTTTTCCAAATATTTATAAGTCTTATTGTCTTTTAGATACTCAATTGTCAAGTTTTAGACATCCCAAAGGTTTATAAAGTGAATCCAGGAGAATGAGTTCTAATGAGCTACAATCTACCTGTACTCGATACTTGATGTTTTGTTAATTGTTATTGCTCGTGTGTTTGAATGACTATTTTGTCTTGTGTTCTATCATCCATGTGATTACCTCCTTAGATTAGTAAATATAAATATCTAACGAAATTAACAAGTTATATTTGTCGCATGTTAATCACTTAACTAGTATTCTTATAGAGAGTGTTATCTTTGCAATTTTTTTAGAAGAGCATTTTTAGAATTGTTTTCTCAATCTTATATAGATTCTTGCATGATTTTTGTAAGGGCTTGTAGCGCCTATTGATGATACTTTTAATGTTGAGGCAAAGCTAGCATGGTATCTTTAATTGGTAGTGAAATGACTCGCATGGTTGTACCTATGGGGTCTTGGATATATTTTAATAACTAGAAGATTCGCATAGTTATACCCGTGGGACCTTAGATATGATTTGCTCATGGTGGATGGCCTTAGTTAGGGTTTACCTATTTGGATTGATGTTTCTTTCTCAACTAAAGTAATAGTCAAGTATAGATTGGAGGGAGGTGCCCCTAAGTAGTCTCGTGTGGGTAAGCATGAGGGATAATCGATGTGTAGACGACATAAATTTACACCTTCCATAGTTTTGGACTCTTATAAATGTGTTGCTTGCATTCACTGGATATGCATTTATTTCATTTGTAGATAGACTTGCATAGATGCTAATAATGTTTAATAACTTACTTAAACATTAGTAGTGATGAACAAACTCACTAAGTTGTAGTTTTCTTAATCTCCTATAGCTTCTTTTGCAGGTTTGTATAAGTCTGGACTAGGATAAATCTTGAGTATAGAGTGCAAATTGAGGATGTATATGATAATGTTAGAGTTAATTGAGAAAGTGTATAACTGGAATAGAAACATCCTTTGTAGAAACTATTTATATGTTAGGATTCTATATAATTTATTATTTCTTGTAATATATAAAATTATCTTATTCTGTTTTATTATTTGGTAGGGGATACCAATTCTCTACTTTTCTAAGGGATTATAGAATATCGACTATCCATAGTTATTTATATTTTATAATAAGTTAATAAATTAAAAAATTAGAAAACCTAGTGATTAATTATTTAGAGTTTAGTAATCTTTAATTTGTAAGGCAGTTTTCATATCATAAGTGCATGTCACAATGCAAAGGTGGTCTAGTCATGATAGATGTCGTGTATCGTACAAAAGGTCATAGATTGGTTTTCCTTTCAATCAACGGCCTTTTATACGACATATAAAGCTACTACTATAATTAGTTACCCAAGATTTATATAGGTAAAGATAATATCATAACATACTCATATTAATATAAAATTTATAAAGCAGTATCTCTATATAGGTAATATAGCATTCTAAATCTAAAGTATCGTTAATAAAACTACAATGATAACAAGATATCATAAAAGTTTCTAACTGAAAGTCTAAACATATATTTACTTGACTCTCTTCATCTGCATACACTTTCCCAAAAAGTCTTAAACTGACATTGGGCATACTTCGGCTAGGTAAAGTGAATAGGTCCTCTTACATCAAAAGTATATAAGTGTGTAAGTTATAAAGCTTAATGAGTTATCGCTCAACTATATAGATAAACGAGTTATTCTATCATTTAATTACAAGCATATGAATGTATGATTAAACAAAATTTTACATAAATATATACAATTGATCAGGTATTGTATACAACTCATATTTACTAACCTTCAAAGTTAGGATTGGAGAATCCACGATACTAGTTAGATTAAGTATCATACTTGAACTTACATAATAACAAAACTCCTTGTTTCATATTCAAGTAAAAACAGTTTGTTTGGTTTTGGTATAAAACTAAGTTCTAAGCATGATTGTGGGTGGGCTTTCGTAGTCTATACTTACTCCTAAATGAAGGTCTTTAGACTTGATCCTTAGCTAAGCAGTTGGCACCTCCAACACTAGTGTAGACACCCAATTTTTGTTCTTTTTATTTAATTTAATTTAATTTTAATTTTATTTCCTCAATAGGTCCTAAATTAAGAAAAATAAAAAAAGTAGGAAATTAAAGAAAACCTAAAAAAATAAAGAAATTTAGAAAAAATAAGAATTTTAGAAAAATACAAAAAAGAAAAAAGTAAAAAAAAAAATAAGAAATTTGGAAAAATGTCAAAAATAGGAAATCTATAAAGAAACAAAAAAAAGAAGTTTAGAAAATAAAAAAAAATTGAAAGTTGGAAAATCACAAAAAATAAAAAAAATAAAAGATTTTGGGAAATAACAATTTAATAGGATAGATTTTTAAATTTTAAAATAAGTTTAGAAGTTGAGCCGTTAGGCCTAGGCTTAAATTTGAATCTAACCCAAGCTAACCTAGTCTATATATCCATATTGCACATATGGATAAGGCACAAGCTAACGACTTAACGATTAAACATATAAACTTAGTATTGAGTATGAGCATGAGGTTGGGGGTTTAAATCTTAGTGAGGGCATACAAAGTTTTTTTCATTTTTATCACTTCAAGAACTGTCATGTATTAGAATCTTATTGCACTACGTGTCCTGACACGTAGCAGCATCAGGTTGGACTACCATTGCCGACGTAGTGCTATGTGGCAATCACATGGCATACCAAGTAGCAGTCACATGGCATGTTACGTCAGCCGCTACGTGTCACTATTGATACATAGTACGCTTTGATTAGTCGAAACAGTTAACGTAGCACCACGTCAGCTAAATTCAGATGCGTTATTGGTTTTAATTCAAAGTATGTTATGTAGTAAACAAAATCAATGCAAGGAATTGCATGTATATATGAAATTTGTGCAAAAATTAAAGCTAAAGTGAAGGGTATAGGCTGTTCTTGACAAGGAAAGAAGAGGAAAATTTGGAATTTGCACTTAAATTCGAATCTTGGCTTTCCTTGATTTCTAAGCTCAATTGATGTATAAATAGGAGTCCTAGGCACAAGACAACGACATGAATGTAGAGGAGCTATAAAATCCACTCATAATTACTCCCTTACTGCTCTTTCTCTCTTTACCCACAGCCATGCTTCTTTCTCTAACCTATAGCCACATTCAAAGGAAATCAAGTCAAGCTAACCACCATTGCAGTTCCTTCGCTATGCAAACTCCTCAACCCAGCTCTTCCTGAACACCGCCATAGCCCTTAGCTGCAGCTACCATAGCTAAACCCTTGCCACCACTATGGTTAGTGATTGTTAAGCGAAACTAACATCACCCTAAGCCTCATTGCATCCCTAAACCCGAGACTCGACCACTTATTGAGCTCTAATAACCACTATGCTAGAGACCCCAAGACCACCGTCAACCGCCACTTTGCACCACCACCCATAGCTGGCCTTATTTTCTATTTGATTTATTTCCTTTTATTTCATTTGTTCAATTTTGCTTTTATTATTATTATTATTTCATTTATTTATTTATTTTCATGCAAATGTAAAAGAAAAAGAAAAAAGAGAAAGAAAGAAAAAAAAGAGAAAATATAAAGTAGTTTATTTATTTATTTTATTTTCAATTAAATAGATAAAATAAAATAAAAGTAAAAACAAATAAGTTAAGGAATAAAAATTGCTTTTAATACTTACAAAAATCAAGTTTTCAAAAATAATAAAATATATTTATGTAAACGGATCATTTACAATATAAGACATTTTAGAATTTTTCAAAAATAAATAAAAATTCAATTTATGACCTTTCTTTTTAGGAATTTTCTTAAATAAATCAAATTGAATAAAACGTAAACTCAATTATTTTCAAATTAAAACAAAACTAACTCACTAAAGTTTTATAAAAAGAACTACATACGGTTGATCTCAAATAGCAGGTATGTAGGCACCTACAGGACAACGATAAAAATAAAAATAAAAATCTAATTTTCCTTTATATTAGATTACTTAAGTAATCCAATTACAGTAATTAATAATCAAGTTTTATGAAAGTAAAAAGGTGATTTTGAAGATTAAGGTTAAATTTGAAAAGTCAGTGGTATCCATAAGGGTTTAAAATTTCTAATCCCCGAATTCAAATCTTTGATTTTCAAAATTTGTTTCAAAAATCAATTTTATCACATATTAATGACTAAGTTATAATCAATTTACCCAATTGGTCAGGTAGCAACTCCAATACGTTTTCAAATTAAATGGTTTTTCTTTTAAACCTTAGTCGAGAATCAATATTGAACAGGTAAGGGTTTAATGTTAATTGCTTTAAAGGAAACTTAATTTAAAAAGAATCGGGACGATGAAAAACTAGGCTCGACAGCATGGCGACTTCACTAGGGATGTTAAGAGGGTTAACCATTCGAATTTCCAAAATTAAAATAAATCCTTAAAAATCACCTTAATATAATTTATTTACTTATTCATTCTTTATTCGTATCATAATTGTACTAACGTTTTTGTAAGTTTAGTTTTATGTATTTAATTGTTCTAAAGTGTGTGTGTGTGTGTGTGTGTGTGTGGGGGGGGGGGGGGGGGGGGGGGGGGGTGGAGGGGTTGGGGAGGTGGTGGAATTTATTTCTCATATCACAAATGCATGATAGATACAATCGAACCCAGACCATCTTAAGACCTTAGGACGGGGAGCCATTGTGTAAGTTCCGAGTGTTGTGAGGCAACTACAGTTTAGGACCGATTAGGCTTCTCCACTTAAACTTCAATGTGACCAAGGAACCGTTTTTAGAGTCGTGTAAGGTCACAGGGTTTAAAGACCTCTAAAACTTACCCTTCTTATGTACATTCTTCAGGGTTTAGCGAATAGCCAATAAGGCGATGTTGTTATAAAAAAAAAAAAGAACCTAAAGCTTCTTTCCTATTTTTCTCTTAGAATTCACTTTTAGTTTCTGTTATTAACTTAATGTATGTACTATTACCTTGCACATCATACGGATTGGGATATTGGGGGGTCATTTGTTATAGAGTAGATATGGTCAAACCCAAGCTGTCTTAAGACCCTAGGAGAGGGCCATTATGTAGGCTTTGGGTGTTGTGGTGTAACTATTGCTAAGGGTTAATTAGGCCACCTCACTTAAGCTTAATGTAACAAATGAAAGTGTTCTTTAACAAGTGAGGTCATACAGCTTAAGAACCTTTTTAGAATCTACCCTAATTGCATTCATGAACCCTTTTCCTAAAATCAGCAAATTGACACAATGTAGCAAAACTAAAAAAAAAAAAAATTGTAAAGTTTCCTAATCTTTTGCCTGTATATATCGATGTGATCCTCGTGTAGATAAGATAGTTCTAATGTAATTTTTCTTTTCATCCTTTTTATAGAAAATGGTTAGGTCCTCTTTTACATAGGCCCTTTTTAAAGAAGTTCATATCTACGAGCCTTTAGAGCCCAAGGGGATACTTGAAAGATGGTTTCAATTTTTTGATCTAAACCACCAGAAATTCATTGAAGATAAGATTGAGCCCATCCTCTCTTTACTCAAGGTCTAGACCAATGTCATCATGGTATAGGCTTTGGTCCACTTCTAAGACCATCAGAATCAGTTTTTTTCACTTTAGCCCATACCAACGAGATGGAAATATCTACAGAGATGGAAAAATAAGAATTTTCATATTTTAAGTCACTCCATACGTATCGTACTTATGTACGGGTGCTTACATACTCGTTTTTCGGGATTAGACTTCCACAGTTCGTTTATAAAAAAGATAGTGGGTTGATTGATTTTAATTTTTAAAAACCAGTCAGGCTTACGTTTTTTATCCATTTTGAGTTCATTTAAAGAAATTTCCCTAAAAGTCCTAAATTGAGTTTTAATTTTGAAACTCTAAAATGGTCCTAATTTAGAGATAGTCCAATTATTTTTATTCATTTGTGAAAAGTTGACTTTCTAAGTGATAAAATGATTTTCATTAATTTTTTATTTGATTATTATTATTTATTTATTATTTCATCTATTTCTATTATGCTTAAAATAAATAAATAAATAAAACTAAACTATTCTTTTTTTTTGTTTTTATCTTTTTGTTTTTCTTTCTTTTTTTTTAATTACAATTACACATTGAAATAAATAAAATAATAAAAATACAAAAACAAAAAAAAAAATCGGATTACAAAAGGGGTCAGACTAATCTTTGAAAATAAAATCAGAGTTGGATGGGGTTGATCTTAAGGCGGTCTTCGAGTTGACTCTAGATTACGGGTTTAGATCTGGAGCGAGTGAATAGGTCAAATCAAGTCCCACATGCAGTGTACGTACATCGGGCGAAGAAGAAGAAAGAGGAGAGAAGGACGGTCTGGGAGGCAAATCATTGGTGGCTTGAGGAAGAGTTTTTATTGGGAAACCAATTTTTTATGTGAGATCTATTGGAGATAGGCATAAGGGTGAGACCTTAGTCTATTGTGGTGTTTTTAGGGGTGTTTGAAAATGGCAATCGATAGTGGTGAAGCTCGATGTTGTATGGTAGTTGTTAGATGTGTAATAGAGGTTGTTCTAGGGCTTTGGAGTGCCCATACGAGTAATACGGTTCAAAGGATGGTAGGTTTCAAGATGGAGGATGGTAGAGCAAGAGGGTAGTCATGTTCGTAAGTGCATGGGTGAAGTCAATGGAGTGGCTGTGTGGAGTTGGTGCATGTGAGGGGCTGGTCCGTGCGGTCAGCTGTAGGTTTGGGGCAAAGGCCAAGTAAGAGAAGATGAGGGCAAAGTGGTTGCGGTTGCGGTCTATGTGTGCGTGGGTTCGGCTTGAGAGTGAGAGTGGAGAGAAAGAGTATGTAGCAAAGAGAGAGGAAGAGAGTCCAGAGAGACAGTGTAAGGATGAGATTGGTCGAGAGAGTTTTATATGTGTATTTGTGTTTAGCTTTTCGATTAAGGGAGAAAGAGAGTTGAGAAAGAGCGGGTATGAGAGAGAGAGAGAATCAGTAGGAGGGAAGAGAGAGTTTGAGAGAGAGAATGTCAGTGGGTGGGGGAAGAGAGTCTAGTGAGTCCAAGAGTGAGAAAGAGTACAGTGGAGAGAGGGAAAGAGATAGTGGAGAGAGAGAGGGGATCGGTTTCAAGAGAGAGATGTTTGTTTCTGTTTTCAAAAGAAGGTATCCCCCCTCCCCTCTCTCCTTATGTTGTGTGTATATGTTTCTTAAAATGAATTCCCCCTTTCTTTTTGTTTTTTGAATATTCAATCCTACCCTTGTTGTACGTTTTCTTTTTTTAGAATGAGAATGTAAAGAAAAAAAGGGAAAGGGGAGAAGGAAAAAAAAAAGGAAGAAAATTTGTTGTACAAACCAATCACAAAGAAAAAGATAGAAAAAACATCTTCATGCCTCCAATAAGTGTTGAACCCTGATCTCCAACTAAACCCAATGCCTTATTCGTGCAATTATCCATGCAATTATCCATTAAGTCGTTGGCTTATAACTTATCTATATATGCAATTAAATTGTACATATGATTAGGGCAGCCTAGGTTAAATTTAAATTTAAGCCTATATCCAACGGTCCCTTATTTTAAATTTACTTAAATTAAAAAATCTATTCTATTCAAACTACCTAAAAAAAAGATTATTTTCTAAATCCCCTATTTTTTAATTTTTTCTATTTTTTGTGACATTTCAAATTTCTTACATATTTTTTTAATTTTTTTTTTCATTTTTTTGTATTTTTTATAAATTTCTTAATTTTTGTGCTTTTTCTTATTTTCCTATTTTTAAAAATATTTTCTTGAATTTCATATTTTTGGTTTTTCTACTTTTTTTTTATTTTTTTCCCTAATTTAGGACCCTTTAACCTATTTAAAAAAAATGAAAAACAAGGAGGGCAAAAATTAGGTATCTACACCTCCTCCTTGAGTTCCTCATCAGTACTATCTACTTCAATTTTTGGGATATCTCCTTTGATGACCATAGTTCGTCAATTCAGACATTGAGCAGCCATGTGCCCAAACCTTTGGCATTTAAAGCAGTTGATTTAGCTTATCTTCCTCTAAGATCCTTATCCCTTCTCATATGATCTTGTTAGCACATCACCATTGGGTAGGCCTTTCTATTTGGCCCTAACATCTACCCTACTGGTTGGCTTAATGCTCGGTTAGGTTTAGTAACCTCCTTGAATAAATTAGCTCAACTGATTAGGTCAGTTCGTTGAAGGTTGGGTAAGCATTTGGCTTTTTCTCTACCGCTCCACTCATTAGGCTATCTTTATAGCCTCATCCAATGTGGTGAACTGTTGAAGTTCCATAATGTCTTAGATATCACTTCTTAATCCAACAAGGAACCTAGATATTGTTCTAGTCGATGGCTCATCCACTTTTCAATGAATCATGAGTATTTGAAATTCTTCAATGTATTCATTAACGATTAAACCTACTTGTCTCATCTCTTGAAACTGAGCAAAAGTTTCTTGCAAATAAGTATCCGGTACAAACCTATTCCTCATTATCCTCTTCATCTTAAGCCAAGTATTTACCTTTCTGTATCCTTCTAGTCTCTTCATAATTTGAAATCTTTCACCACATTGCAATGTAACTTGAGAATTCAACAGCAAGAGTCTTCACTTTCTCTTGGCCCTCATATTGGTCATAATAAAAAACGTGCTCAACCTTCCCCTCCTAATCCAAATAATCATTTATACTTCAAATGAAGCTTGAAATTTCAAATCTTGCACTTCTCAAACCCATTAAAGCTTGAAATCTAAATCTTCAAATGGTCGGTAGCTTTAGGTGCTCAAGCTCACTCTTCTTCTTCAAACTCTTCTTCTCCATCATCATCCAGATCTCCCAAGTCAATCCTCTTCTCGCTCATCCTCCTACTCTTTTACCTCGAACTTATCGAGCTAAGATATGTCCCCTAATAGGTTGGGTAGCTTGTGAAGTGTTCTGTACAACCTCAGTAGGTCAATAGGCCATTGCATGAACGACTCTAGTCGGGTCGGCTAAGAGGTTAGCCACCTCATCAAGTCTATTGTCTGTGCTCCTAAGGGTACCCTGAAGCTATTGGCCATGGTAGACAAGACTACTATTATCATCCCTAGTACTAATATTAACACTTAGGTCTATCATTTTCTTTGACAAATTTGCTGTCGAACTTTGAATTTAAGGTACAATTGATACTATTTCTCTAAACTAAAGAACGCACACACTCTCCACACAAATGTACAGTTAACCCATAAACATAATAACTATATCAATGAACAAATCACAAGAGTAAACTATTATACTCTATTACTTACTCAAGCACTTTAGTGATTCTCTTAACCACTTTGACACATTAAAACAGTAAACATTACTTCATAAAACATAAATACAACTTACCCAAACGAAACCTTTACTTTGATACTAAGATGATGAGAATTGAGGCTAAAGATAGATACGGTTGATCACAAGAGTGGATCCAAGCTTGTCAAAAACTTGAAGATCGAGATGAAAGATTATACAACAACGGGGAAAAGTAAAGAAGTAAACCCACGAATAGCTTAAAGGGTGTGATGCACTAGGAAATTTTTGAGGATTCACGGCACAGTTTGATATGATGCACAAGATAGTCAATGAGGTTACTCATCACGTAACCTTACTTAAGGGTTAAAATAAGAGTGAAAAGAGTAAACAAGCTAATGAGAGCAATGTTCACAAAGGAGTATTTTCAGTATATTGATAACAAGATGATATCTTCTTTGTGGTTACATGTACAATAGGTGTTATTAGGTGAATTTGGATTAAGCCTTTGATCCTACAAAGAAAGAGAAAGCTACAAGGTATCGAGGCCAATGTAGTGTAGCCACTCCGATGCCTAAGTCAATAAATTAATGTTAAAGAGGGTAAGACAAGTAGTTAAGTTATCAATTAATTCTTATAGTGCTTCTTCCCCATATTTATAGGCAAATGTATTTGAAATAGCAGTTAACCGCATGATTATTGGGACACATGGAGACCTCTTGATCTGGTACATTCTTGAAATGGAGGAATAATGGGCAGTTATGTAATGTAACCACACCAAGTGATAACTATTCATGCCACTTTCCTTAAATTCAAATCAAATATGAATCTACATTAGTCGGAGTTAGCTGAGAATATCACTACTCGGCATGTCAACAGTAGAGTAACCAAGTGAATGAAATTCGACTATTAACATTTCCCACCTATTAGAAGAACAAATAGTGGAAAGTACGACAATTGTCACCTTAGCCATAATCACACCATAGGATTAATAACTGTTAGAGTCTCAATAACCGTTAGATCTCTATCACAAAACACATGTCAATAATCTACGCTATCGTCTATCAGTGCATCATTACTTTGTCAGAAACGTATTGTGGTTATGAGGGTAAATCGTTCATATTTAAGAAATTTTCCAACATTCAAAATAGATTTCACTTCATCTTCATTTGCATTCATAAGCTTTTGTTCATTTATGACACTTCCTCTTAACCTCAAAAAGTTTTGTGAGATTTATTATAGTCAAAATCAGGTACGGTTCGAAATGTAATTTGTCAACTTGTTCTTTTAGATTCTGAAGCAATTGAGAATGAAGCTACCTCTCCTCCCCCACCTCCCCCCCAAAAAAAGGAGTGAGACAGTATGTTCCTTAAGTGGTTCAATTAAAAATGTAGTAAAGTGGTGGGACAAACTTACTTGAATTAACTCTTTTGTAATAGATACCGATCTAGATGACAAAGAAGGAAGATCTGTAGCTAGGTATCTATATAATAATATAGTTTACTTCCATGATTCACTAGATGGAGTGGCAAGTGTTGTTAATAGAGTTCTTGTTTCAAAATATAACAAATACTGGTAAGACCTTCTTAGAGCGTAGAACCTTAGCAGGCTGAGAGAATAGGAAAGGGTATGTTTTCTAAGGGAACGCGAGTTTCACAGCTATTCGAAACATCTCGACTTTGGATTGTGCTTCCCCTTCTCGGCTTTTGTTAAGCAGTTCTTCAACTATTTCTGAGTTGCATCGAGTATGTTTTCACCAAACACTTATCGGCTTCTCGCAGTTTTCAAGATAGTCTGTGAAGAAGTTAAAGTAAAGGCTACGCCTCAATTATTTCGGTATTTT
Source organism: Lumnitzera racemosa (assembly GCA_024138005.1). Lineage (NCBI taxonomy): Eukaryota > Viridiplantae > Streptophyta > Magnoliopsida > Myrtales > Combretaceae > Lumnitzera > Lumnitzera racemosa. The sequence continues at coordinate 87,344,309 of JAMXBC010000012.1, forward strand.
GGTATTTCTTTACGATTAGGAGACAGCTTAACGGCTAGTATTTTGCGGCTATTAGGCATGGGCAGAAATTCATGGACGGATTGGAATCTAAGATTCACAAGTGGCACAATAAGTTCATGTCTATTATTTTAGACAAAGATTTGGATTTTTAGACCCAATGGACCAAACCAATTCGCATTAAAGACATTAAGTTGATGCTGAATAATGTTGCCAAGGCAAAGAAGATCCAAGAGAGAAGGAAAAACAAGATATTTTTCTAGGATGTCGAGAGGATAATAAGGTGGTATGAGAACGGAGAGCTAATTTTCTCTAAGAAATTAACGTGCTAAGTATAGCTACAAGAGGAAAGCCATTCTTGTGACTTGAGGGAGGAATTGTTGCCTTTAAGCTTTACTTGGCATGGACAATGTAAGTTCTTTCTTATTCCTCACTTTAGTATTAATGCATCTACTTTATATTACAGATATGGGTGTTGGTAAGGTAAACCCTGCTAAGCTGCTAGCTTAAGCGAAGGCTAAGAAATTAAAAGCCGATAAACTTACAACCTCCATAGTTGCTGTTGCTCGATCGACTGCTGTAAAAAAGGTAATAAAAGAGGGCTTAATGAAACAAGTAGCGGCCTAAAAGAAGGCCTTTCATCCTGTCAAGAAGTAACAAGGGAGTGAGAAACTTGGGTTTATTGAGGCCACAAAAATTGAGACCCTTCTAACCAAAAATATTCCTCTAACTGCGAAGCCAAGAGAAGGTGGCTAAGAAATTGAACTGTGAAGTAAGGTTAAAGTCACCAATCTCGATGCTGTTAAAGGGTCATTACTCTTAATGGAGGTTATGTCGAATACAAACAAAAGAAGTGGGAAGGAACTTGTCGACCAATCTCCTACTAAGAGGTCCAAGGAATTGGATGAAATGGTAAAGGAGGCAATGCGAAACAAAGCTCTTGGCATTAATAGTACCGAATTTATCCCTAACATGGAGGTTGGCAAGTACTTCGTTCCATGCAAAAGCCACAACATCTTACATACTAATTTGACCTTAGGCGATAGAACAAAATCCTTAGCCTTGATGGAAGGTATTATCCTTCCTAAAGACAAAGAGATTGTAACGAAAGATGTCAACAGGGTTGGCGGTTGTAATAAGGCACACATCGCAGCCAAATTGTATGATGTAAGTATCAATTAAATCTTTCTAATTGTTAGGCGGGTTTTAATTGCTAACATTCCTATTTGTTTATAAATCAGCAGCTACATTTTGATAGCCTTGGATGAAGCCGATAAAGAATTGAAAAAGGTAATAATAATAATAATTTTTTAATATACTTTACCAGGTGGTCTAGAGAATCCATCATTCCATATTGACTTGTTGTAGAAAATTGAAGGCATATATAACTCCTCAAAAGCTCAAACTATGGCCGCCAAGAACGCAAGAATAAGGGTTGAGATGGAGGCCAAAAAGTATCAAGATGAACTTGCTATCGAGAAATTGGTACGCTCTTTAGCTACCGATGGAGTCTCAAACCTTAAGACTAAGGTTGATGAGTAATATAAGGAGACCGAAGACTTGAAGGAGGAGCTACATAAAAAGAAGAAAGAATGCTAGGGTTTAGGCCAAACACTTAACTCAATGAGTGATGAGGAAGACAAGCTTAGGATACATATAAACGGATTGGAGACTAACAACTTTGGACTGCAAAGCTATATTGTCGAATTAAAGGAGGCATCGAGGAAAGGGCCCTCTGTTGAAGAGGCACTTGAAATCATGACACCTAGTTGGCAATACGAGAGATTACTGACAAAAATGTTGTTGGAGGGGGTTCAAGTGGCAAGAGAAGAAATCCTCAACTTTCACTTTGATTATGATCTCTTATGCTTGGACTCCACTAACGTTGACGATAAAGTCAGTAGCCGTGACAAGGAAGCCAATAAGGATTCAGGTGTTGAGATTAATATGCAAGGTGATAACGAAGCTCGTGCCGAGGATCCTGGAGATGATGAAGATCGTTTGTCTAAGGAAATCCCCTATGAGCACAAAGAGAAATCCACCTGTCCCTAAGCATCAGAAAGGAAATATGCTCCAATAAGGCTCCAACTTTCAATCAATACAATGCCTCTGTCCAATCCAAGATAAATCATAAGATTGTTTCCCTTGTAATTGATTTGTTATCTTTTGTATAGACAGTCTTTGACTGAGTGGTCGAAAATTTAACATTGTATTCATTATTAATCTTACGCACATTCCCTTATGCATAATTTAGCAGTTTTAGCACACTTTATTTCACATACTCTACTGTTTCTTGGCATGTTTCATTTGACATGCCGAACTTTTTAGCATGTTTTGTTTCACACGCTTATTTTCTTGACATGCTTTGTTTCACATACCTATCTTTCTCAGCATTTTTTGTTTCACATGCAATGTATCGGGTACCTTTTATATAAAGGTCATCTGTTAGTCATTTGAGATGTAGACTAGTTGCTTAGTTTATGTTGTGAGACTGCCTTTAGAATATTTATGTTCTTTAATTTATCGTACAACTAAATTATAAAGTTTTATTAACCATGATAGGGCTAAACCTTAAAAAAAAAAGATTAATTTGTTTAGTGTAATTTAAACTTTAAACAATAACCTATTGATCATAAAAAGATTAGGAAGAGAAACAAATGAAAGTTAGAACTTTGATCATAGCATAATTGTTTTTCGAAACAACTAAACAAACGAAATTACTCATAACATTGCAAAATTAATTAAAATAAAATTTCAAGTTCTCAACATTCCATGCATGAGGAATCACTATTTCGTCCAATATTTCTAGTTAATAGGCCCCCTCGACAACGACTTCCTAAACCCTTACTAGGTCCCCTAATTTGTGCTAAGTTTCCCTTGTCTATCTTACCTACCTATCACCTTTAACTTTCAGCAAACCACATCTCAGGCTAAAAGATCTTATGTCTCACCTTCTAATTATAATACCTAGCTGCCCTATACTGGTATGCTATAACTCTCGCTCTTGTGACATCTCAGATTTCCTTGATTGTATCCAAATTAGCTGTTAACCCAACTTAATTGGTCATCACATCAAGATTTTGTGTGCGAAGATTTGGCAAGTCCAATTTAATCAGTATTACAGCTTCTAAACCATAGGCCATCTTGAAGGGCGTTTCCCTTGTTACGGTTCAATAAGTAGTCCGATATCCCTACAAAACCTCTTACAATTCATCAGCCCATCTTCCCTTTACTTGACTAAATTCCTCTTTAAGTTGCCTAAGATAATTTTATTGATTGCTTTTACTTGCCCATTAATATGAGGGTAAGCTATTAACGTGTAATTAAGGCAGATGCTGTATTTTCCACAAAACGCTCAAAACTTGTCATTATCGAATTATGATCCATTATCCGTAATTATCCTGAATGGGATGTTGAACCTTGATATAATGAAGTTGAAGACAAAGGATTTAACCTTCTATTCTGTTATCCTTGCCAACTCTTCGGCCTTTACCCACTTCGTGAAATAATCCACAACAACAATGATGAATTGTCACTGAGTAGTGGACTTTGGAAATGGTTTGAGTATGTTTAATCTCCACTAGGCAAAAGGCTAAGGACTAGTCAAACAACATAATTTAGTGGATGGCACATAACTTGGTGCCTTATTCTTCTAGCATTGTGGACAATGCCGAATAGATGCTCTTGCGTCTTCTTTCATTGTCGACTAATAATAACCGAGTCATAAGGCATAGATATACAACATAGCTTTCACATGGTTGTTGCATACACTGCTGTGTAGTTTAGATAACACCCATCATGCATCTTTAGGAGGAAGGCATTGAAGATAAGGTTAGGAAATGCCAATTTTGTACAACTGATCATTTATTAGTGTATAATTTACAGCCTAATAAATCAATCTTCGAGCCTCTTTCTTATCATTATGGAGAACACTATCCTTTAGATAGTCTACGAAGGGATCCATCTATGACCTCTCTCTCAGGAAAAGAGCTAATTCACAACTCTACAGGACAATTGATAAGCTATTGTGTGGGAGAAACTAAACAAAGAGTTTACCACTCAAATCATGAAATGCCATATTAGCCGACTTTGACATTTTGTCGACAGTAATGTTCTTACTCATTAGTATTTTATGAATTGAAAAGAACTGAAATTCTTCTGCGAGCATTCGTACTATCAACAAGTAATTGCTCATTTCCTCTTCCTTTGTTGCATATGTTCCATTGACTTGATTCACCACAAGCTATGAATTGGAGAAAACTTCGAGTTTCTTATCATTAACTTCCTTTGCGAGTTTGAGTCAACTATCAAGGCTTCATACTCTACTTCATTATTGTTAGTCGAAAATCTAAAATCTAAAATCTAAATTTCAAGGCATAATTGATCTTGACATTGTAGGGTCCTCACAGTAGTAAGCCTGTGCAACTTCCCTCTTTAGTATAGGAAACATCAACATAAAAGTACCATATCGGTTTCTCTGTAATTTCTACGCTGTCCACTTCACCTGTGAATTCGGCTAGGAAATCCACCAACACTTAAGCTTTTAATGCTGTTCTGGGTTTGTACTGTACACCATAAGAACTTAGCTCTAAGGCATGTTTCATTATCCTTCTTGAGGAATCTGGTCGTTGTAATGCTTACTGCAAAAGTTGATAAGTGAAGACTACAATTTAGTAGGCTTCAAAATATGTTTTCAACTTTGTTGCTGAGAGAACTACTACTTACACGAATTTTTCAATTTTTGTATATTGATGCTTTAGTCTTAAAGGACAAGACTCACATAATAGATTGGTTGATGTTCCTTGCCATTGATTTAGGCTAATATAGAGGAAAGTGCTCGGTAATTAACTGACAGGTATAAATACAAATTTTCTCCTTAGACAAGTATCGAAACTATTGGAGGTGAAGTGAGAAATTCTTTAAGTTTGTTGAATGTCCTCTCACAATCATTTGTCCACTTGAAATCTCTTAGATTCTTTAAAATTTTAAAGAATTCTACACGCATGTCCACGCTTCTTGACATGAACTTGTTAAGGGCAGCCATTCGCCCAGTGAGTTCTTGGACCTCCTTGACAGTATGAGGAGATTACATTTCTCTGATTGCATCAATCTTTCTCAGGTTAGCTATGATGTCGTGCCAAGTGACCATGTATCTTAAAAACTTTCCCAAAGTAGTACCAAAGATGCACTTTTGCCGATTTAGCTTCAGGTTGTATCTCCATAAGGTAGCGAATGTCTCTTCAAGATCATTAAGATGCCAATTCTTTATCGTGCTTTTCATGATCATATCATTTATGTACACTTCGACATTTCGATGGATCTGAGGCTTGAACATCATAGTGATATGTTGCTAACAAGTTTCACCAACATTTTTTAGCTTAAAGGGCATCATCATATAACAATATGTTCTGAAATTAGTGATGAATGATGTGTAAACTTCATCTTTCTCATCCAAGTTAATTTGGTTGTAGCCAAAAAAAGCATCCATGAAAGAGAGCAATGTATGCTTGATAGTTAAATCAATTATCTGATAAATTCTCAATAGAGGAAAGCAATATTTGGGATAGGCCTTGTTAAGATCTATGAAATCTATGCACATGCGCTATTTGCCGTTAAACTTCTTGACTTACACATAATTAGCTAGCCAAGTTAGATAGGGCTCTTCCCGAATGAATGTTTCCTTTAAGAGTTTCTGGATTTCTCCTTTTATGGCTGCTTTCCTCTTAGGGGCAAAATGCCTGTTCTTTTATTAGATCACTTTTGTGCTTGAATCAATCTGAAGCTTGTGTACCATGATATCTCTAGGGATACCCAGCATGTCTGAAAGGGACCATGTAAATACATCGACATTATCTTAAAGAAAACTGGTTAAATTTTGACGGATGTCTACCAACAAAGGTTTCCCTATCTTGGTGGTCTTCTCAAGATTATCTCCTGATGAAATTTCCTTGATTTCATCCTCGACATTATCTATGTCGATTGACTTTCCTTCTTGATAAGTGTCCACTTGAAAAACTTCTTCTTGCCTTAACGCCCTTATATATAATGATCTTGCCAATTGTTGATCTCTTTTGTATACGTCGACTCCTATAGGAGTTGAGAATTTGGCCTTAAGGTAAGTAGTGGAAGGGAAGATGTCGAATAAGTGTTGATATGGCCGTCTTATGATCATAGTGTATAGAGACCAACATTTGATAACAAGGAAGTTCACTTTGTCTTTCACAACATGCTTGTCATCTCCAATCTAGATTGGTAAAGAAATTACTCCCATTACCTGAATGGGTTGATTATTGAAGGCATACAAATCATAGTTGTAGGATCTTAGTTGTGCTTTGATCTTTGGTCACATTTGATCAGAAGTGTGTTGAAAAAGAATGTAAACCGAACTTCCAATGTTATTGAGAATTTTCTTGATCTCGAAGTTAGCAATTTTCGCACTAATTACAAGTGTATCATCATGTGGCCTTTAAATGCCTTCAATGTTTTCTTCTATGAAAGAAATTGTATTGTCAATTTTTACCTTCTTGCCTTAGATATTGCAAACATAATTAATGGTGTTAGTTAAACTTGAAGAGCTTAACCGACTTATGGAAAAAGGTTCGCCGACAATAGTGTTGATTATACCATTAGGTGCTCTACTAGTGTTTTCGTCTCTTGCATCTTTCTCGACAATAGTTGGTCGAGTAACATTCTCTTGGTCTTCACATCTCCTCTGAGATGTTCACTCAATATTCTTAACGTCATGCGCTAGGAACTTACATAAGTACCCTCGCTGAATTGCATCCTCGATTGCATTCTTAAGTTGGATGTATTCGTTAGTGTTATGGCCTTTATTGTAATAGAAATCGTAATACTTGTTGGAATTTCACAGTGATGGGTTTCCTCTCATCCTTTCTAGCCATTGCAACACACCCCTTTGTGCACTCACCACCATTAATATGTTCGAAATTAGACAACTAACTGGTGTATGAACTGAATATGTTGGAATTTATGGCATTTTTTCTCGAAGTTAGGACATTGGTCATCATCTATTCTGAGTCGATCTTTCACACTTCTCCTCTTGTTGCCTTTCCTGTCTCCTCTATTTTAGTAAGCTTCTCCATAAGCTTTAATATTGTCTTCTTGTCGGATGTAAGACGTGGCCTTAGCTTTAAACTCAGCAAAAGTTCTCAGCTTATTCTTAGCGAAGGACTTGAAAAAGTTTCCATGTAACTGTACACCATCAATGACTGCATTAAGAGCTATGCTCATGTTGAGCTCTAGAATTTGGACCATCTCAGCCATAAACCTGGCCAAGTAATCTTTGATAGAATCATTTGATTTTTGCTTTATTATGTTAAGGATTGAAGAATCCTTAACAAAAAGCTTACTTGCAAGGAAGTATTGGAGAAACACTTTTGCCAAATCTTCGAAACACAAAATCGTGCTCGGCTTCAAGTGTTTAAAACATGTACTTACCTCATTTCTCAGTATCAAGGGGAAAGCTTGGCAGGCCATAGCATCACTCGTGCCATATAACTTGGCTAAAGTGCGGTAGTACTTTAAATGATCTTCTGGATTTCTCGTTCCATCATATGTTATAAATTGCAGCAACTTGATGTACCATGGTCTCACCTCCTCCAAAATCTTAGGGATAAAAGGGCTCTTCTTAATTTAAAACCAGTTACTCATTGCAACAAAGTGCTAACATGCGAGGGTCCAGCACGGTATACCTACTACGGTTGCTTACCCTTATCATTTTTCTTAAGTACAAGGACTGAACGTCCCATTGTAAATTCAGCTTGCTTATTCGGTAATTCGGGCAAATAGATTGTGATATTGCTATTATCGGCATTGTGATTGTCATACTCTTTGTTTTGATTTGGGTAAACATTATTATGAAGGAGATTAAGGATCTCTTCATGTTTTTTCATTTAATTCCTAGTTTTCTTTGGCTAAGTTGAGGAAAAGTTACTCCAACTTAGTTGAATGTTATTCCTCAGTGTACCTACTCCACCCTTCAAAGTGGTGGGATGAAGTACTAGTACCTACACTTTTGGTTAATCTTGTTCTTGCCATGTGGATGGGTAATAAAAAATAGATGGCACTAAATGTTGTTGGGTGAACTTGGATTAAGACTTTGATCCTGCAAAGAAAGAGAAAGCTATAAGGTACTGAGGTTAGTCTGGTGTGGCCACTCCGATGCCTAAGTCAGTAAATTAATGTTAAAGAGGGTAAGACAAATAGTTAGTTTGTCAGATAGTTCTTATAGTGCTTTTTCCTCATATTTATAAGCGAATATTGAGTGTTTGAAATTGCAGTTACCCATATGATTATTGGGACACAAAGAGACTTCTTGATCAGGTACATTCCTAAAATGTAGGAATAGTAAGTAGTTATGTAATATAACCGTGCCAAGTGATAATTGTTTGTGCCACTTTCTTTGAATTCAAATCAGATACGAATCTACACTAGTCAAAGTTAGCTAAGAATATTACTACTTGGCTTCTCGGCATGCCAGTAGTCGAGTGGCCGAGTGAATGAAATTCAACTATTAACAATAGGTATTTATCCTCAAGAAATTAGGGCAATTAACCTAAAATGGAAAACACTAAATGGATAATGTCCAAAAGAAGCAATGTACAAGGAATATAAAGGGGTAAAAATGAAAATTCAAAGAAAAATAATGATTAGTGTAATAGATTCCTTCATGTAGATCTGGGATATGAGGCAACCACATATTGAGGATGCTTCTTGTAGAAATAGAAAAAGTAGTACAATTAGGATGGAGGGCTAAGCAGGGGTACTGAGTAGAGGTACCATACAAACTTGGGCCCATCCGAGAAGAAGTAGCTGTGGATATGTACTGGAGCTCTCGGCTTATTGGAACCAATGTCACTAAGCTAGAGGTCGGCTCGATCATGGCCGAGCATGTATGTATGAAGGGTGAGGCTATCAGCAGAGCGTTCGTCTAGGCGATACACAACTTCTAAGAGATGTATAGTTACTCAGCTCAGAAAAAGAAGTTAGTGGGTAGCAAAGATTAGCTTAGCCTTAGCAAGAGTCAGTTAGAACAAGATGATTCACCCTGTTAGCCCTTCTAAGCCTTGAGCTTGGCTATAAGTTAAAGGTCCAATAGTCTGATTTCTATTTGTTCTAGATCTAGTTCATTTTATTAATGGGGTTTCAACACTATTCCTAAGGCCTTAATCACCAACTTTACTTGTTTAGGCCATTAACTCATCATTACCCTACTTAACTTGATTAATTATATCATAAATCATACTTAACACTAGCAATCATGTCATAATACTCATTAAGTCCATTAATAATGGCAACTAAGTAAGGTTTTTCTAGAATTTATTTAACTCCATCCATCTAACACTTATTCTAGTGTATTTTCTTTGTTGTTAATCACATTTCTACTTGTTTTAAGCTAATAATATCACATAATATGATGAAAATAAGATGGATACATATTATGGTAGGGCTGGTATGGATGGTACTTAGAGTTTCATGGAGTTTAATTAATATCTTTTCAAGTTATTTACATAAAACTATCTTATACACTTCTATAATGTAAGTAACAAAAAGTAAATGAATAAAGATACAATTATAAGGCTCTAAAATGACATGTATAAGATTATAACAAACTTATATAGTATTTCTAATATTAAACTCTGAAGATATCATAGGTAAAACTAGTGTAATAGAAAACTTAAGTTGAGTGACTTTTACGTTAAATTGGTCTGCATGAGCTCCACTTTTTTTGCTTAAAAATGAAGTTAAATTAAGCTCCTTTAAGAGATAATGTTTTCGGCAAGAAAGTATGGTGTGTGTATGACATTTTGTTGTGGTGATTTATGGTTTGGAGCAATGTGTTAGTGGTAAAAGCAAAAGGTGTTGATATGCCCAGGGACCTCCGATAGCTCCTTTTGTTTTCTTCCTTTTTCCTTTAGTTTTTGTTTAGGTTTCTTGAGAGTATTTCTTAGAGTTTTCTAAGAGTGAAGAATGAGGTTAAATGAAGATTTTATTGGGATGAAATGGCATATATTGAAGGTGGATTAAGGGGGACAAGAGGTAGCTATTTTGAGATAAGGGTACATGGTCCCCTCTTAATACTATTATATCTTATCTGCTTTTTGCCAAATGGAAAATGATTTTGTGTCCTAAAGGACAACTGTTATTTGATTCCCAATTAATCCTTTGTCCTTTGTTCTTAATTGAGTTTGACTTGTTACTAATTAAGATGTAATGAGAGTTGGTAGATGGATTAAAGGGTAGTTAAGTTAATTAATCACAATTGTATTTAATTAAGCAATGTAGACCTAATTAGGGTGTAACTAAGGTTTTGCTATATTTTATCACTTTAATTAAGTTCATAGACTTATATTACTTCATTTGTTAGTCCTTTATTATTCGGGATCAATTAGGGTTTTCAAATCACCTATAAAGCTTGTGATTTAGGGTTTTTAAGCAATTAGAGAAATTATTTGCGGTTAAGCGAATAGCTTACGGATATACTTAGGGTTTAATACTTGAATTAAGGTTTTGGACTTCCAATTAAGATTTTACTCAATCTATTGATATTTTCCAATAATTTTAAGGTTTCTCGCATATTAATGGTTTTAAGGTTTTATATGTATGATTAAGGTTTTAGGGTTTTACTTTCTTTAGAATTTTTTGACTTATTATTTAAGGTTGGATCATTTTATTTAGGGGTATTATTATTATAATGGTTCTAAGAATTATCCATTAACTCCTATATCCAACTTTAAGTTCGCATCCGAACGTTTACAAGATTCATATTGCCTCTCTAAGTATAATGTTGGTATTATTGAGGAGATATTTTCATATAATTACTTTAATTTCATACGATTAATCACTTTGGACCTATGGTTAATTATGATGTAAGACTTAATTAGCAGATTAAGGTATAATTAAGTTTTTTAATCTTAATTACTTGTACACTTAGCGTAAATTAGGTACATTTTAGGGATTAATGTGTCAAATTAAGTTGGTTAAAGACATTAGGTCATCTTGTCTAATTAGTTTAAAGAATTGAGACAATTATTACCGTTTAGGTACGTTTTAGAGGGTAGATTAGGGTTTTAAGGCAATTAAGCAATTAGTTTCCAATTAACGAATGGTTTTACTACTTAATTAGAGTACAATAGTTGGATTAAGGTTTTCAACTATAGATTAGGGTTTTACAATCATTTTAAAGGATCACATGTATTAGGGTTCCAATTAGGATTTTAATATTCAAAGGTTCATTTAAAGGCTATAGTATTCGTTTTAGGGTTTTAAATTCATTGTAAGGGTAATCTATATCAATATTCTTTTTTTTTTTTTTTGTTTAGCTTACCCTTTATTAATTTTAGGGAGCTCTCATGGGTTTCAACTATTGGTCTTTTTCTCATTGGGGTTTGGGGTTGGTTTTGTTAGATTAAGTTGACCTTTGGAGTTAACATTAGTCATTGGCATTTGTTTACAAGATTTAAAGGCTTTGAGTGCAGGGGTCAAACTAGGGTTAAGATTACCGTTTAGGATTCTAGGAGTTTACATTAGGGTTTTAAAGCGTAGCCTCTCAGGTTTAGGGTTAGTTCTCTTCTCAACACTAAGGTATCTTTCGGAGGAGCTTACTAACTTATAGCCCCTATTCTAGGAAATTTGTGAGGTTTGCAATTGGTCCTGGTGGTGGTTGATGGTGGATGTGGCAGTGGTAGTTGAAGTGGTTAGAGGTGGTTGACAGTTAGTGGTCGGTGGTAGGGACGATGGTTGTTGGTAATGGCAGTGGTTGGTGATAATAGGCGATGGTTTGTGGTGTTGGTTAATAGTGGTAGCAATGTTAGGTGTAATAGGTAGAGGCAGTGTTAAGTGGTAAGGGTTGGTAGTTATCTGTAGCAGTGGTGGTGGTTAGTGGCGGTAGTGTACAGTAGTAGCTATGGTGTTGATCAATGGCAACGGTAGTGGCAATGTTGGTAAGTAGTGGCATTAGTGGTTAATGGTTGTCCATAGTATTGGTGATAGTAGGTTGCAATGGTTGCGGTCAGTGGTAGTGGTGGAGGTAATGGTCCATGGTGGCAGTATCGGTGTTCTGCGATGGTTGTGGTGGCAACGGTAATGGTTATTGTTAAATTTGAATAAAGGTTTTTTTTGGGAAAACTAAATTAGTTGATACAGATATAATGATATCTTTATTAAGTAATATAAATCTTATTCATATAATACAATATATATGTGGTGTATTTAATATATGTTTAATACATGATAATTGATATGTGATAATGTGATTAATGAAAGAATAAAAAGAAGGAAAATAAACGAAAATCAAAATTGAAAAGGTCAAAAAGAAGAAGAACAAGGACATTTTATTAGAAATTTGATTTGTTTTTCCTTTACATTAGTGACTAACATGTATTTGATAAAAACCTAAAAGGAAAAATAAAAACCTTAAATTTCTCTAAATGTTGTATGTGGAGAAGTCAATGATTAGCATTGTCCTTGTCCTCGTCCTCGATCACAGTCAAGGGGAGGTTGTTGTGGAGGTGGAAAGACAAAGTTAATTGACTAGCAGTATGCCTGCTGGTGCTGCTACATTTTCTCAATACATTAGCCTTGTTATCGTAGCTCCTCTTCAAGCTCTTGGAGATCGATCTTGTACCCTCTTACCATTTTGTACATCTCCTGTTCCCCAGTAGATTTAGTGATATCCTTCTCGTATATTTCATTTATACATTAGTATATTTATTATATGTTAAAGGGAACATTTAATCCAAGGACCTCTTAATGATTGTGTGCTTCGTCATGTCCCATTCGACCCTGCTGACCTTGCCAGTTGAGGAGCACATCGAGAGGAAGCTTATCATCTTCCTATTATTGATGGCATGCTTGTTACCATTGATGAGTCCTTGTCCGAACCTATACCACTCCCTTGTCTCTTCATTCCTCTCAATGTAAAGCTTTTGCTTCAACTTATCTAGTCTAAATGGCTTTGCTCTACTGTTTGCATAACCATTCAAATCAATCCCTTTAGATGCAAGCATGCATGAGAGGAAGCACCTATATCCCAATTAACTGTCCTTCTATTCATGTATTTACATCATGTAATGGTAAATGATGGTCCTAATATTGACTCATCTTATACAAAGAATGGAGTCGATAAGCCACAAATCTTCTTCTAAAAAAAAAAAGAGGTGTTAGCACATGGGGTGATAAAGTTAGTAATTATATGATGGAGAAGTCATATCATGACAAGGAGATCATCGGACTACAGGTGCCTAAGATGTTGAGCAGTATTCTCCCCTTAACATATGAGTAGCCTAAATACTTAGACGAAAGCTCCTGCAGCGTCCCATTTTTCAGACTTGAAGATGTCGCCGCTGGAAGGAAGTTGCAGCAATTTATTTATGTATTTTGAACAAACCATAAAAATTCAACCAAACATATAAGTGAAGATATACCTAGCGTTAATATCCGTCACATTCTACGACTCATCGTCATCACCTTCATAAACTAATTTGGTTGTTGCATTCGAATAGGATATGCAAACCAAGTTGGAATATGTGTCATTATCTAAGTCTAACAGCCACTGGAGGCTCGTATGTTGAAGCAACTCTTGAAAGTTACCAACATTAACCAACTCAGCCTAGTTGTACAATTATGTGATCAAAACAAATTGCCGGAAAAAAGTCATGGCTGAACCAGTCACATATTTCTGTCGTTGGAAGGTGTTCATTAAACACGTAGGCATTGGTCATAGTTGATGGAGGGGGTCTAGGAGGATGGGATCGAGCAACATTTATTCTTAGATTTACTTTTGTGCTTGCTTTTCTTAGATTGTACGCAAGAGGAGGATTCCATGGTAATTGCGTTAGCTAGGGATTCAATAACTGAGAAAGTGACATTGAGGATATTAGAATGTAGGTAAGTTTTGTTTTGGACATAAGAACGTTGTGAGTGGAAGATGGCTTTATATAGCCATTCTTCAAGGTACAATGTGCCTAAAGTTGGGACGTTACACCTAAATGGCCAAATTCTCTTCAACGTTGGGGCCACAACGTCCCTACGTTGGGATGTTATGGCCATAATGGTCAAAAGAATTTGGCTGTTGGGGCTACAATGTCCCAATGCTTTATACAACATCAGCACATTATAGCCCCAATTATCAAATTGTTTTCAACGTTAGGGCCACAATGTCCTCTTGGGCATAATGTTAGGACGTTATCGTCCTAATATTGAAAAGAATATGGCCGTTAGGGCTACAGCGTACCTCCATTGTACCCATGTGGTCTGCCTAGGAGCTTAGTTATCACTAAGACTTACCAGGGGAGAATTGAACTAAAATAGGTCCTTCAAGATATTGAAAAAAATTAGAAGGAAACGGTTTACAATCGAATAGGAGTAGCTGACGTAAAACTACTCAGGGGTGTGACTCACTAACGAACATAACACAACTTAACACCTCACTTGATATGATATACAAGTTAATGTCAAGGTCTACCTACCGCTGATTCTGAGCTACTCAGCAAGATTGGATAAGAGTGTAAGGGGTATGGACTTAGAGAGGATTGTCTCATAAGAATAGAATATTCAATATTAAGATGGAAGTTATATCCAACTTATAAGAAAAAAAGACTATTTATAGTAAGTTCCTAGGGCAGCATTATAAATAAAAAAATTACAAGTATTTACAAAAAGGGGGTTTCTAGTACATACGAAAAGAGTAAAAAGGACAGCAAACCAAAAATGAAAAAGTAGTTAAATGTCAGACGAGGTGGACAATTGATAATGCAACATTGGTCCTGTACGAATATTCTCTGAGCACAATAGGCGAGTATGGTCAAAATGTTGCAATACTAAAGGGGACGGGAAGAAAGAGATGGTGGTATGCTGAGAGAAAAATACTTGACCCTTTAAGTTAGTCTCTCATCACTCGATAAGTAATTCTCGGCAGTAATTGGTCAGAATACTCGGCACAGGGTTCTCGACAAGGGAATGGTTGACATCATCACTACCGAATGTATAGATCAACATATGATAATGTGAGGAGCTCAGGGAGTTTAACCACCTTTCTTCAATGTACAGTTTCTCATCATCAATAGATTGATAAGAGAGAATTCTTCGAGACAAGGATTAGAAGCTTCGGAGGTGTATACGAGTAATGGGACTGTTGACTGGTAATGTATCAGTTTCCTGAAGTTGTTGAAGATTTGCCCTTAAATCTTGACCTTCGTCATCATCGGGCACATATGGAGTTAAGTCAGTGACGTTGAATATGGTAGATACATCGAAATCTTCGAATAGCTCAATCTCGTAAGCATTATCATTAAGGCGCCTTAGGATCTTATAGGGTCCATCCGCTCTGGGTGATAGTTTGTTCGTCTTCTTACTAGGGAAGCGTTCTTTGTTAAGATGGATCCAGACAAGGTCCCCAGGAGCATAAATGATTGGTTTCCTTCTACAGCTTCCCATTTCCTTCTGTCGAGCCATAGTTTTGGTCACTTGCTCGGCAATTGTTTGGTGTAACTTATGAAATTCCTTGACACGTTATAGGCTGGATTGATTCTCCCCTTGTACAGACAAACTGTTAACTAAGTCCGAGGATAGGTTCGGGTTAAGTTCATAAACAACCTCAAATGGTGATGTTCCAGTGAAGCTGTGTGTTAAGTGATTGTAGGCAAATTCAATGATTGGTAGGCATAAATCCCAGTTACGAGAGTTCTTTCCAACAGTGGTACATAGGAGACTATTGACAGTTCTATTAACTACTTCAGTTTAGTTGTCTGGTTGAGGGTGGCAAGAGGTACTGAATAGGAGCTTAGTATTGAGTTTCCTCCATAGGATTTTCTAAAAAAAGCTCGTGAATTTCAAATCACGGTCAGACACAATATTTGTCGGCACTCTATGTAGTCATACAATTTCCTGTAAAAAAAGGTTAACCATGAATAAAGCATCATTAATCCTATGGCAGGGAATTAAGTGGCCTAACTTGTTAAACCGATCGTCCACTACCATGATCGAATCGTGTCTTCTCGATGTGTGGAGAAGGCTGGGTATGAAATCCATGCTTATATCGATCCATGGCTACTCGGGAATTGGCAGGGGAGTGTATTCTCCGTAGGGCTCTCTCCTCCCTTTAGCATACTTACACACCTTGCACCCCTCAAGTATTCGGTACACATCCATCATCATCCCAGACCAGTAAAAATGCTTCTTTAATATCTCAATCATTCTCTTTTGCCCAAAATGGCCAGTCAAACCCTTAGCATGAGCTTCTCGAACCAATAGCTCCTTTGTAGAACTACTTGGCACGTACATTTGCTTGCCCTTCATCAAGAAACCCTCACTCAAGTAGAATCCGTCCACAGCTCCTCCATCACTACACTTGGCTACTAAAGTCCTAAAATGTAGGTCATGCTCATATCGATTAGGTAAGGTGCCAAATCCAAGCACTTTAGCTTGCAACATCGTGATGAGGGTATGCCAATAAGAAAGTGCATCAACTACTGTATTAGTGCTTCCCTTCTTATACCTGATGACATAGCAAAAGGTCTCTAGAAACTTGACCTACTTGGTGTGACACCAAGAAAGCTTATATTGCCTACGAAGATGCTTGAGAGATTTATGATCAGAATAGATGATGAATTCTCTCAGCAACAAGTAATGCTGGCAGTTCTAGAGTGTACGGACAAAGGCATAGAACTCTTTGTCATAAGCTAAGTAGTTTAGGGTAGCACCTCAAAGTTTTTTGCTGAAGTAAGCAATGGGTCGATGCTCCTGCATAAGTACAACACTAATGTCGACACCAGACACATCACATTCAACCTCAAAAACCTTTTCGAAATCTGGTAAGGCAAGTACTGGAGTAAACGTCAACTTACACTTTAAATCTTCAAAACTCCTCTGAGCCTTTTCTGTCTATTTAAACTCAATGTTCTTGGTCAATTCAGTCAACTACGCAGTTATGGAGCTGAAGTTTTGGATAAATCTTTGATAGAAAGAGGCTAGGCCATTGAAGCTCCTAACTTTGGCTGCACTTGTTAGCGTAGGCCACTTATTAATAGCCTTGACCTTTTCCTCATCGACGCAAACTCCACTCCTTAAGATGACATATTCGAGGAATATAACCTTACTTTAACAAAACGCACATTTTTTTAGGTTACCGAATAATTTCTCGGCACGGAGTATGTTAAACACCAATCTCAAATGTTCGATATGAACAAGAAGGTCAGAATTGTAGACTAGAATATTGTCAAAATAAACCACAACGCATTTGCCATCAATGCTCGGAGCACATGATTCATGAGTCTCATGAATATACTTGGTGTGTTAGTTAAAGCAAATGGCATAACCATCTACTCAAATAGATCATCTCGAGTCTTAAAAGCTATTTTTCATTCATCTCTCGGTCTCATTCGTATTAGATGATAGCCACTCTTTAGACCTATTTTTGAAAAGATGCGTGTACCATGTAACTCATTGAGCATGTCATCTAACCGCAAGATCGGGTACTGGTACTTAACAATAATCTTATTGATGGCATGGCTGTTAATGCATATCATCCATGATTCATCTTTCTTTGGTACTAGCACAGTTGGGACAGCACATGGGCTAATGCTCTTACGAACATACCCACGATCTACCAACTCATCAACTTACTTTTTCAGCTCGACTGCTTGTTCAGGATTAAGTCTGTAGGCGGGTCGATTTGGTAGGGCTGCTCCGGGGTTGAAGATCAATGCAATGCTCAATTCCTCTCAAGGGAGGTAATCCTTTCGGCATCTTGGATGGAAATAGGTCAGGAAATTCCTGAAGTAGTTACAACACTTTGGCAGGTAAGTTTTTGGCCTCTCTAACCTCTAGGAGTCTCCTAACTAAGAGGAGTATATAGTCCTCGAGTTTGACCTCTTATGCAAATTGAGCTCAAGAAATCACTAAGAACTTTCACTACAGAGATCTCATAACCTTTTCCTAGGCTTCTTGCACTTCCCTAGCACTCATTGGTGTCAATACAACTTTCTTCCTGTCCTTTTGAAACATGTAGGTGTTTATATACCAATCACCCTTAAGTTAAATAGCTACGGTCGGTCGAGTAATATATGGGATGCACACATGGGTAGGACGTCACACAGCACCTCGTCCCTATATCTATCACCAGTAATTAGCACTCTGACTTGCTCAAAAATGTGTAATCCTCCTCTCTTGTTCAGCTAGTGAATTTTGTACGGCTTAAGGTATGGTAGAGTTGGTAATTTCATGGCCTTAACTACCCCTTGCACAATGACGTTGGCACAGCTCCCTCCATCAATGATCACAGCACATAGTTTGCCATTCACCCGGCAATTTGTATGAAAGAGGTTCTCTCTCTTCTCTCTCTTCTCATTCTCATTAGCTACAAAAGTGCTAAGAGATCACCGAACAACAAAGCAATACTCGACACCAGACTCAGGGGGTATCTCAGCTCCTGAATCTTCCTCAAATTCTTCTAGCATTTGATCAATTGTCACTTCTTCCTCTCCTTTACTCGCACTTTCTACTTTTGGTCATGACTCGATGGTTCGGACATTGACTAGCCATGTGTCTATAGCTAAGACATTTAAAACATTTGATTTCTTGGGTTTTCCATCCTGAGCTCTGACCTTGGTCTCTTTGGATCTTAGGTTCCTCGGTCTTACTCTTACCTCAGCCCTCGTCTGGTCAGCTTGGCATGTAACCTTGGCGTTCAACTTCAAATCTGTTTGATGCCTTATCACTCCCTACTCTATTCGACAGGCCATTCCTAGTTGGCATCATGGTTCTATTATTCGGCTGTCATGCCCCGAAGCGGAAGAGTCGTAACAACCCCGCCGTGTAAACCATCCTAAGATAGAAGTTAGCCTTACAACCGCTATCTTAAACCTGATCTACACAAGGCGTCTACGACTAACCCGCTTTAAAGTAAACAATTTGTAATTTAAATAATTCATTTACCTAAGAAAGTAAGAAAAGTTATATATAATCACTATAATTCAGTTATTACATTATTCAGAAATGAAAAGTAATAACATGTATTGATTCTTCAATGTTTTTCCTCACTCCCCAGGATCCAGCAGTTGTTAGCTTCAGAGTAGTTGTCGCCGCTTCTTAGCCAGCACCTGCACGACGTCTATAGGGATGTGAATAACCATAGCTCAGTAAGTTAGGACGGAGGACTTAAAACTATACCATACACACAACAAGGTTTTCAATCACTTATTAGATGCAATGCATGTACAAGCAAATGCCATTGCACGACGTTGTCCGGCCCGTCGTGAGATTAGAGAAATTGCGCCCGCTCTAATCCGGGTTGAGGAGTTGTTGTTAATGCAACAGCTCACGACCAAACCCAGACTTGTGTAATGGAGACCTTGCTCCTCCCACGATTACCTTCGAACCACTGTCTTCACCCTCACCGCGACCTCTTCTCCTGTCACTTAGTTCGACTGAGGATAAAGAAGGGACCATTTTACAATCCTGCGCTATCCCTTTTGAAGGGGTTGGTATTTGGCCGGAGAGTCCTAAGTTCCCTTAACGGGTTGCCATGCATGTCCGATTATGATTATTGGTCATATATTTGATTAAGTCCAGTTTAGGGTGATCAATCATTTCATGCAAATCATACAATACATACTAGAGCAACAAACAGAATCATAGCATCATCCATAATCAAGTACATGCACACATCCAACTATCTAACAAGCACAACCAAGCATAATCTCAAGCCTCCCAAAATACAGCATCATATTAATCCCAACTTACCTCGACTCTTCGCTCACTCACTCGAGGTCCGATTTGCTCAAGCCATCGCCGATCATCTCTATAACACAAACGTGGTTTTAGTTTTCATATAATGATTATAGGTTCTTTTTATCCTATAATGCTTATTGTCAGTTTTTGTTTAGGGTTTAATATGCCTAATTATCTAGGTCTTAAGTCTTTTATAATTATTGTAGGTTTGGGGTTAGGTTCAAGTTCGGTTTCCACATCGATTTTTAAATTAGGTTCTAGTTCAATTTCTAAGTAATGCTTTATATTCCAACCCTAGAAATTCGTTTCAACTCATAATGTGAAATTAATCACATTACTTCCCGATCTCCTAAATATCATTATTACCCCTAGTCAGTATTTTATTTCATCCGGTACACTTATATCTTTATTAGTGTGCCGAATTTACTCCTGATGTGAGAAATTTTTACATTTTTCATATAATTACATAAATTCAAGTTTTTTATTAGATTTATTATATATCCTTATTATTTATATAATATCAATTTTTATCCTAATATTTTCTATTTATTATATTTTCAAAAATTACGTATTATGCATTATTGCCTATTATGTACATAATGCATTTCTAATATTTCTATCACTTTAATTACCATCCCTAAACACCAATTATCATTTCAAAATATCTAAATTCATCCTAAATCAGATTTACTCCTAATTTCCCTAATTTACAAAATTAACTTAAAGTTAACTATTTTTCCTTATTAATCATTTACTACATAATTAACCTAATAATTACATCTAACACCCTAAATGCTACAAGTATCATACTCTATCAGGTTTCAACATCCTAAAACATATAATTATTCACTAAATCAGTAATTGATAATTTAATTACTTAATTAACCCTAAATTACCCATTTTATGCCTCATTTTAGGGCCTAAAAATTATCTAAAAATTTAGAAAATTAATTTTTGAAAACGGGCTTCATAGACCTATTCTATATCATCTAAGTAATCTACACAAAAATTTTGGGCTCGAAACTACACTCTTAAGGTCATTTATTTCTAAACTGAAATATGCTCGGTTTTGCACGATTTCTTAAGGATCCTATATTACAAGACATATTTTCATCAAAATAATATTTTTCATAAAAACTACATACAAAAATATTCTAGAATAACAAATTTCATAATTTTATAATAATATTTACTATTTTTACAAAATTACACAAGAATCGGGCTGGAAATCGAACTCACCGATCTGGGTGGTTCCGGCCACTGCTGGTGGCCAAGGGTATGTCAAACCACCTGGGCGTTTCCACCACCGTGTGGTGGTGATGGCTGTCCACCCCTAGCTGCCCGTCGGATTTGGGTTTTCCTTTGTAGCCCTAACTGCACAATTTTCCTTTTCTTTTTTTTTCTTTGGTTTTTCTCTCAATTTTTACCTCTCCCTAATTTTCTCTGATTTCTAACTGTCCAAATGAGCTTCTGAATTTTTCTTGCTATTTATAGAGCTTTAGGGGATTTATTATGCATTAAATAGGAGAAGATAATTGTCTTATCCCTTAATTTTTGGCTTTTATGTTGTCTTAATTTAATTGGCCGAATTTTTTCTTATTTTTCCCAGCTGCCACGACCCAATTCTGGATCATTCATGTTTTTTCCTGATTTTTCTTGATTTTTTCTTAGTTAATTATGAATTTTTTTTAAGTATTTAGTATTATTTTAACACATTTCACGTATTTTATATAATTACGCGTATTTATACTTACATGTAAATTCATATATAGTACAAATAAGTATTCATAAATATTATTTAGGTCATTTTATGATTTTTAGTATACATATAATTTATTTCTAGTGATTCGTCAATTATCGAAATGCATTTTACGCATTTTCAATAAACGCGTTATATACTTAAAATTTGAAATTTTTATAGCCTTTTATTTTATTGCTTATTTTCTTAAATTCAAGTTTACGAGATCAGTTTACTAATATTTCGAGCTTTACGTTGTAATTTAGGCTTGATCGGACCTTTCAACCGATTGAAACCTCGAATTGCTAGTTTTGGGGCTTACATCAGCATTCGGCTAGCTTGGTTCTACCATTGCCTTTCAACTTTCTGTGCTACATGGATGGTTTCATCCAGAGTTATGAGGCTTTGTAATTCCATGACGTAACCAATCTCAGCTCGGAGTCTCGAGATGAACCGTACTATAGTTCAGGTCTTAGGCTAGTCGACATCATATCGTATCATGAACAACTGAAACTCTCAGACATAGTCGTTTACAAATCTGTTACCTTGCCTCAAGTCTTAGCGTCGTCGAAAAGTGTCTTGCTCGTAATATTCAGGAACAAACCTACTTCTCAAAACTTTCTTCATCTTATTCCATGTTTGGACTTTGCGTCGAGCCCTCAGACAAACATTCTATAGCTTCTTCCACCATATTGTTGCATACCTAAAAAATTCTAACGTGGCTACCCTAATGCGAGCAGCATGTTCGTAATCGTAGAAATCGAATATCTTTTCAATCTTCTCTTCCTAGTCGAGGTAGTCATTAGCACTACCAAACCCATTGAAGCTCGGAGTCTATATTGTAAGATGCTCGGCACCTCTTGGTGCTCTAAACTTACGCTCATCCATCCCATCATACTGGTCTTCTTCTTTGTATTCTTCCACTTTGTCCAACTCTAACCTTCTTCTCGCGACTCTATTAGCATGTCGTGGTGGTGTTTGGTTCACAGGAAAGGCTTTCGAAGCTTGCTCGTCCATCTGCCTCCTTGGCCTATCTCTCGTTTCTTAACCCTACTCAATAACTCTTTCACATAATCCAACCTCTAAGACCTTGATTATTGAGACAACTAAGTTGGCCGCAATAGCAACAAGATCTTGTATCTGCTTATCAGTGATACGTAGTGTTTGTTGGCTAACTCAACCACAACCATGAGCATCACTCTCGACATCATGAATCTCTCCCTATACACTAGGGTTTGACATTCTCAATACAAGCTTCAGTAAGGATACTTCACGCAAATGCTTTCTACATATAAATAGCTCAAACAGTAGACACAGCAGACTAACACTACATAGTTCTCGGTATCAACTCCAAGCTCTGATACCAAGAATATATGGTATACATAAGAGCTCAGTTATCACTAGGACTTACCATAAGAGAATTGAATTGAAATGGGTCCTTCGAGATATCAAAGAAAATTAGAAGGAAACAGTCCACAATCGAACAAGAATAGTTGACGTGAAGTTGCTCGGAGGATGCGACTCACCAACAAACATAACACGACTTGACACTTCACTTGATATGATGTACAAGTTGATGTTAAGGTTCACCCACTACTAATCTGGAGCTATTAGGCAAGATTAGATAAGAGTGTAAGAGATATGGACTTGGAGAGGATTGTCTCATAAGAATATAGTATTCAATATTAAGATGTAAGTTATCTTCAGCTTACAAGAAGAAAAGGATTATTTATAGTAAGTCCCTAGGGCAACATTACAAATAAAGAAATTACAAAAAGTATTTACGAAAAGGGTAAAAAGGACAACAAACCAAAAATGGAAAAATAGTTAAATGTCAAATGAGGTGGATAGCTGGCATTACAGCATTGGTCCCATACGAATATTCTCTAAGCATAGTACGTAGGTATGGTCAAAATGTTGTAGCACTTAAGGGGCCAGGACCAGAGAGATAGTGGTATGCGAGGAGAAAACTACTCGGCCGTTTAAGTGAGTCTCTCGTCACTCGGTAAGTGATTCTTGGCAAGGGAATGGTTAGCATCATCACTATCAAGTGTATAGATCAACGTATGAAAATGTGGAGAGCTCAGGGAGTTCAACTACCTTTCTTCAATGTACAATTTCTTGTCATCAGCAAGTTGACAAGAGAGAATTCTTTAGAAAAGGGATTAGAGGCCTCGAAGGCACGCGTGAGTAATGAGACCGCTGATTGGAAGTGCATTACTATAGGAATGTTGTCCCTTAAAGGTTGAAAAAAAAAAAGGTATCTTGAAGAAATTGATCGCAACATAAGCACATTGGCCCATGGTTCAAAACACAACTTGTGTCTATGTTGAGTTCAATATAGGCATGGTAGAGTCTAACTAAAGGTTAATCTATAGCAAAACTAGTCCTATAAATGCTCACACCTCAATCTGCATTACTAATTGACAAATGCAATTTCTTTATATCCATTTGCTACTAGTACAACGACACTACTCTCTCTTTCTTTCTCATTTTTTGGTTCGACGTATACACATAGATATATAAGGATTATCCTTGTTTTAAGCTTCAATTTAGTATCACTAACTAATTAATTTCTTACATATTTCCATGTCCAGACATTGGAAGAAAAGCAGCATTTGGAAAATTTTCGTTAAAATATGAGGGCAAGATGTTGCAAAATCTCTCACGTACAACGCAAATTTGATAATAAGCCCAACAGAGGCATGGGTCACTCTTCTTGACATTTGTAGTTACACTAATTTAGAGGAGAAAAATTGATAATGGTGTAAGAATGAAATGTTGTGTCTATTACGGTATCGTCAAATAATGAGGAGACAGATAAAGTAGCCCAAGGTGATTAACTAAGTCTTTTTGCTATAAAATAGAATTCAGTAAACATAAAATAGGGAAAATTTATGTCTTGTGTAAGTTAGCAATGTTAACACGATCTATGCAACATACCCACGTTGCTTCCCTGCCCAAGGGAAAATTTTCAAGCGAAAAGCTTGACATTGGGACGTTGTGGACAATGTGCCAACATCAAGCTTTTCGCCCAAAAATTTTTGCTTGGATAGGAGGTTAACATGGGGATGTTGGGTACAACGTTCTTATGTTAGCCTTTAAGAGCATTCCTCTCTCCTTTAGCCTATAAATATAGGCTATACCACAACATTAGTTATATTCCTCTCATCATTCTCTCTATTTAATTTCCCAACTTTACTAGAATTTTTAGCCCCTCCTATCTTTACTCTCTAAACTCTTGTCCTTGTCTATGTATGTTTAACAATGTAAGGAAGTGGAAGTGGAAATCCTTATGACAACTTGCTAGCAATTAATGAATATGACAATTTATGGATCTTGGGTCAATAGAATCCTAGTCAAGGGTACACACATTTGTTGAATACCACCGGACAACTAGTCCCAGGGTATTCACCTACTATCGCTCCTGCTGTTACCCATGCTAATTCGGTTGGAGACGTTCCTTCGTCGGTAATGCGATAACCACCTTCAATGGCTAGCAAGAATGGAGATGACTACGAGGATTTCGATGTGGTATGTATCCTTTGGAAATATCTACCTTTTGTGAAAGTGAATTTACATCTTTAGTTGGTATAGCTATCGATTGTGAAATAATTAACTGAACATAATGTAATTATATTTATCTCGTTATGGCTAAGAGGATTTCATAGAAAACCCTTCGTAGACCCAATCGCCTAAGGGATCACTAAGCAATACTAGTTCTACCGCAATCGAAGATTCATTTGGAAGATGGAGAAGGCGGACAAGCAATGTCCGGAATTATTTTGTTATTATAGTTAGAAAAGATGCTACTAAGTGTATGGCATGGAACAAACCTTTATCTAGAAAGTTCATGTTGGGAACAGGTTACCTTAACCAACATTTAAAGATGCATAAGAAGAAAAATGAACTACTGGTTAGAGTCCCAGATGCTCGATTGATAGGAACTTCATTAGCTATTGAGGAAAGTGAGACACTGTTTGTATTCAACCATAAGGAAGCACAAGAAACTCTCATTTAAATGATGGAAACTGTTAGTATATCTTTCCATGCAGTAAGCCATGAAGACTTTAGAGAATGGGCATCAGGATCACTGTAACCAGAATATAATCATGCTAGGTGAAAAACCCTACGAAATGAAATGATTGAATTGTTCCTGTGTAAAACATGAATAGTTGAAGGCATAACTACTTAGTCTTGAATCCAAGTAATAGGAATTGGAATCTTTTCCTCAAAATAATTTAGCTTATTATTGTTACATAATTCTTATTTTTTTTCAATCCCATTCGTATTGTTATATAACGTCTCTTTTACATTGAACATATAGAAGTCACTACTCATTGACATTGAGGACAGTCATATATGTGTCACAGCACATTGGATTGATGAAAATTAGGTAATGTAGAAGCGGATCATCGCATTCATGCTGCTCTTGGAAGTTTACAGGTCCAGCAATCACAACCAACATCTTAGACAGCATTCAAACCTACGAAATCCGTAGGCTATTCAGTATTGCCTTTGACAATGCATCCGCAAACACAACAGTGATATGACTGTTGAAACAGCAATTAAACTTGATTTACGAAGGGAAGCTTTTCCATGTCCGTTATATGTGCCACATTCCAAATCTTATAGTGTAAGATGGCATGAACGCTTATGGGATAGTGAATCACCTTATTAAGATCCGGTTTGCAATAAATTATATCTATTACAGCAAACAGAAACACTTGCAGAATACCAGTTGCCAAAATGAAAACTACGAGTTATTTATCTCATTATGTGACATCATCACACAATGGAATTCTATACACAAAATGTTAGCAAAATTGTTGAAGGTTAGAAATTTGCATTACGTAGAATTATTATTACATTCATGGGATCTAATGTTCATTTAGAAAAATAATTTATTCTTACCTTAGATTAATATTTTATACTGAACACTTCATAAATTGGTAATATAGGTCTGAACGGCCTTAACCAGTTTTACAACATCCACATCCATTGGAAAGTAAGCCAAGAGCTTAAGCTTAGCTAAATTCATATGGCAGATTGAAAGAAAACGAGCAGCTTATGTGAGTTGCTGAGTACCTTCATCCAAGTAACAATGAATCTATCTGGCTGTTATTATCTTACCAGTAATGTCGTACTCTCAAATCTCATTGATATTGTTTATACATTGGTGTCAAGCCTGGTTTTTCACCCTTCCGGATTTTTTTTCTTTTTTTATAAAATTAGGTCTTCTTTAAGCTGATCAGTACTAAACCCTACCCATTTAATACTAATCATCGACTAGAGTTTAAAGAAAACCATTTAAAAAGGGATTGGAGTTGCCACTCGACTGGAGTCAGGAAAAGGGTTAAGTTATGACCAACTTGGTGGATTGGTTATAACTTGGCTACTAGTTTATTGATTTCAAAAAAAAAAAAGTTATAAAACGGCTTTTTTTAAAAATAAAGAAGCTGGATTCGGGGTTGAGGACTTTTTAAACCCTTTCGAGTACCATTGATTTTCCAAAATTAACTTTAATCTTAAAAAAATCACCCTTTTTATTTTATAAGATAAAACTCAATTTAACTATTATAATTAGACAAATGAAATAATTTAAGCTGGGTGCCTAAGTATTCAATATTCGGGATCAGACATACGTAGTTTTTTTTTTGTAAAACTTTAGTGGATTGGTTTTGCTTTAATTTGAAAAACAATCAAGTTTACATTTCATTAAGTTTTAATTTATTGAAGGATATTCCTAAAATGTCCAAATCAGTTTTTTTAAATTTTTGGAAACTTTAAAATGGCCCTAATTTAGAAAGAGATTTATTTATTTTTATTTTTATTTTTAGAGAATCAATTTTTTCTAAGTGACAAAAAGAAATAATAATCTTTTTATTTACCTATTTATTTTTCTATTTTCATATTTTATTTATTTTATATTTTTATTTTGTCACTTATTACTTATTATATCTTACTTATTTAATAAAATAAAATAAAACCAAATTACCTTTTTTCTTCTTTTTTTTTCTTTCCTTTCTATTATTATTATTTTCTATTACATTTAAATAAAATAAATAAACAAAATAAAACAACAAATAAAATAAATAAATAAATAAAAAGAAGAACTTCTGATGGATTCGGATGTACGGGTCGGACCTAGATGGGTTGGGTCGGGTTAGCTCTATTAGATTCATGTTGGACTTCAGTGCCTTCAACAGCAGCAACAGCGACAAGGCTCGATTTGGCTTGTTTCATCCACTAAAATGACAGGGTAACGGTCTTTTTATGAGTATTGGATTGGAAATTGGGGGGGGGGGGGGTAAGGGGCGTAGATTCAGAGCCTTGGTGTTTTGGAGCTGTTTGGGTGGTTTTTGAAAGTTAATCGTGGGCGACGGTGGTGGTTCGACCGTGTGGGGGTTGCTGGGTGTAATTGGTTAGTTAAAGTAAGTTTTCAGAGTGTAAGGAGTTTGATTGTAGGCTTAGTTTCAATCATGGGTGGTTCGAGGAGAGAGAGAGGGGGCGGTTGGTGGTTACGACGAAGGTCGAAAGCAGTCGCGTTCAGGAGCTGATGGACTGGAGGTCATTGTCACGCTCCTGAAGCGGTAGCATCGTAACAGCCTCGCTGTGTAAACCATCCTAAGATAGAAGTTAGCCTTACAATCGCTATCTTAGACCTGATCTACACAAAGTGTCTACGACTAACCTGCTTTGAAATAAATAGTTTGTAATTTAAATAAATCATTTACTTAAGAAGGTGAGGAAACTTATATATATTCACTATAATTCAGTTATTACATTATTCAGAAATGAAAAGTAATAACATATGTGTTGATTCTTCAATGTTTTTCCTCACTCCCCAGGATCCAGTAGTTGCTAGCTTCAGAGTAGTTGTTTGCCGCTTCTTAGCCAGCACCTGCACGACGTCTATAGGGATGTGAGCAACCACAGTTTAGTAAGTTAGGATGGAAGACTTAAAACTATACCACAAACATAACAAGGTTTTCAATCAACTTATTAGGTGCAATGCATGTGCAAGCAAATGCCATCGCACGACGTTGTCCGGCCCGTCGTAAGATTAGAGAAATTGCGCCCTCTCTAATCCGAGTTGAGGATTTTGCATTAATGCAACAGCTCACGACCAAACCCAGGCTTGTGCAATGGAGACCTCGCTCCTCCTGCGACTACTGTCATGCCCCAAAGCGGCAGAGTCGTAACAGCCCTGCCGTGTAAACCATCTTAAGATAGAAGTTGGCCTTACAACCGCTATCTTAGACCTTATCTACACAAGGCGTCCATGACTAACCCGCTTTAAAGTAAACAGTTTGTAATTAAAATAATTCATTTATCTAAGAAAGTAAGAAAAGTTATATATATATACTATGATTCAGTTATTACATTATTTAGAAATGAAAAGCAATAACATATATGTTGATTCTTCAATGTTTTTCCTCACTCCCCAGGATCCAATAGTTGTCAGCTTCAGAGTAATTATTGCCGCTTCTTAGCCAGCACCTGCACAACGTATATAGGGATGTGAGCAACCACAGCTCAGTAAGTTAGGACGGAGGACTTAAAACTATACCATACACACAACAAGGTTTTCAATCACTTATTAGGTGCAATGCATGTGCAAACAAATGCCATCGCACGACGTTGTCTGGCCCGTCGAGAGATTAGAGAAATTTCGCCCGCTCTAATACGGATTGAGGAGTTGCCATTAATGCAAAGTAGCTCATGACCAAACCCAGGCTTGTGCAATGGAGACCTTGCTCCTCCCGCGACTACCTTCGAACCACTGACTTCACCCTCGCCGCGACCTCCTCTCCTGTCACTTAGTTCAACTAAGGATGAAGAAGGGACCATTTTGCAATCCTGCGCTATCCCTTTCGAAGGGGTTAGTATTTGGCCAGAGAGTCTAAGTTCCCCTAATGGGTTGCCATGCATGTCCGATTATGATTACTGGTCATATATTTGATTAAGTCCAGTTTAGGGTGATCAATCATTTCATACAATACATGTAGAGCAACAAACAGAATCATAGCATCACCCATAATCAAGCACATACACACATCCAACTTTATAACAAGCACAACCAAGCATAATCTCAAGCTTCCCAAAATACAGCATTGTATAAATCCCAACTTACCTTGACTCCTCGCTCACTCACTCGAGGTTCGATTTGCTCAAGCCATCGCCGATCATCCCTATAACACAAATGTGGTTTCAGTTTTCATATAATGATTATAGGTTCCTTTTATCCTATAACGCTTATTGTTATGTTTTATTTAAGGTTTAATATACCTAATTATCTAGTTCTTAAGTCTTTTACAATTATTCTAGGTTTAGGGTTAGGTTCGGGTTCGGTTTCTGCATCAATTTTTTTTTAAATTAGGTTCTAGTTTGATTTCTAAGTCCTAAATATGTTTGAATCCTAATGTGAAATTAATCACATTAAGCTCGAGTATTCAAATATCCTATTAGGTCTTAATTTAGTATTCTAAGCTATTTGGTACACGCCAATCCTAATTAGGGTATCGGATTTATCCTCGATGTGAGAAAATCTTACTTTTTTACATAATTACCTAAAATTCAATCTTAATTCAAAATTAATATTATTTTGATTTTTACTCTAATATTATCTAAATAACCCTAATTTTTTAGATTTATTAATTTACAATTTCACATATTATAAATTTCTTATATTAATTACCTAATTTCCTAAATTAACTATACTTAATACTCCAAAGGCTAGGATTAGGGTTCCATATCAGAGATTAACATCCCTAAATATCTAATTACTATATAAATCAGCAATTAGTATCTTAATTACCTAATTAACTCAAAATTACCCAATTTTTCCATCATTTTAGAAAAATGGCTTCATAGCACTGTTCTATATCACATAAGTATTCTACAAAAAAAAAAAAAAAATTGAGCTCCAAACTACACTCTTAAGCCTATTTATTTCTGGTTCCAATCATGCTTGGTTTTGATCAATTTGTTAGGGACCCTATATTTTCAAACATAATTAAACTAAATCACTATTTTCCCCTAAATCTACATACAAGAAAACCTCAGAATAACAAGTTTCATAATTTTCTGGGCAAAATAACTAA
The DNA here is from genome assembly GCA_024138005.1 of Lumnitzera racemosa. Lineage (NCBI taxonomy): Eukaryota > Viridiplantae > Streptophyta > Magnoliopsida > Myrtales > Combretaceae > Lumnitzera > Lumnitzera racemosa. Next base: position 87,374,900 of record JAMXBC010000012.1, read on the forward strand.
TTTTACAAAATTATTCAAAATCAGGACAAAGGAGGGACTCACCAGTCTAGGTGTCTCCGGCCACCTCCGGCCGCCGTGGCCTTGCCGGCCGGCCTGGGCGCTGCCACTATCGTGTGGTGGTAGTGGCCGTCCACCCCCAGTTGCTCTTCTGGTATGGGTTCCCTTTAAAGGCCCTATCTGCACAGTTTTCTTCTCTCTTTTTTTTTTTGAATTTTCTCTCAAATTTTTGAATCTCTCTATTTTTCTCTCATTATAAACTATCCAAATGAGTTCTGAAATTTTTTTCCCTATTTATAGACGATTTTTGTAATTATTATGCATTAATTAGACATGACCTTGCCCAATTTCCTTGATTTTTTACTTTTGTGTTGTCTAATTTTAATTGGTTAATTTTTATTTAACAGATCTTGACCTGCCACAACCTAATTTGGATCATTCTATTCCCTTCTGATTTTTTTCTGATTTTTCCATAATTAATTTATAATTTTCTTTAATTATTTACTTAGTTTTTAGCCAATTTAGGTAATTTCGCATATTTTTATCTACACATAAATACATGTAGAGTACATGTGAACATTCTTAGTTATTATTTTGGTCATTCTAAAATTTTTAGTATACATATAATCTATCTCTAGTGATTTATTAGTTATTAGATTACAATTTTCTCTTTTTCGGTAATTAGTACTTATTATGTTTAAAATTTGAAAATTTTATAGCCTCCTATTTTATTACTTATTTTCTTAAATTCAAGTTTACGGGGTCATTTTTACTAATATTTCTCTCAATAGTTTATAATTTGGGTTTGATCGGATCATTTAACCAATCGCTCTAAATCTTATGTTCTAAGTTCAATCCTACGATCACTTGGATTAGCTTTAGGGCTTACAATACAAATAAATATTCCTAAATATTATTTAGGTTATTTTATGATTTTTAGTATACATATAATTTATCTCAAGTGATTCGTTAATTATCGAAATGCATTTTACGCATTTTCGATAAATAGCGAGTTATATATTTAAAATTTGGAATTTTTATATTCTTTTATTTTATTGTTTATCTTCTTAAATTTAAACTTACGGAATCATTTTCCTAATATTTCTAGCTTTACTTTATAATTTAGGCTCGATCAAGTCTTTCAACTGATCGAAACCTCGAATGGTTAGTTGTGCGGCTTACAGTCACAACCGTAGTGGTGGTTGAGCTTAGAGTTTGCTAAAGAGAGAAACTCGAGAAGAGAGAGATTGGTAGAGAGAGGAAGTGATCGGAAATGGATATAGAGAGTGTAGGAGTTGATTCTATTGGGTGTATGTCCTTGTATGTACTCCTTGAAGCTCCTTTTATACTAGAATTGTTCCTAAAAAACATGGAAAGCTCGGATCAAATTAATGAAGAATGCCCAAGAAAACATCTTTTTTTTAGATTTTTGGAGCTCAAATTGAATGCTCCTTTGATTGTATTTAGACATGTTTTTTGTACCGATTCACAATAGGCTATGTCTATTCTGCAATTCCACCATTGATTTGGTGAAATCGCAATGAGAAAGGGTCCAAAAATCATGTTGAAGTGGGTGGTCTGAAGTGGAAAACATTGGAAATCTGGAGAAAGTCGAAGGAAATAGAGGGAAAGAGAGGAAAATGAAGGGAAAAGGAAGGAAGGGGAGGAGAAAGTAGGCTGTTGTGGCGCCACGTTGGCTGTGCCAACCAACCCGTCGTATCTTGTGTCATTTTGTGACACATGGCGACTAGCGTAGCATGTCATGTGGTGCTACGTCAGTGAGCCATCAAATCTAATGATGCCATGTGTCAGGATACGTGGCGCAATAAGATCTTGACACATAACAGTCCTCGATGTGATTGAAAACCAAAAAATAAGAAAGAGACCTCCTTGCCTTTGCCAAGTTTTGAACCCAAGACTTCAAGCTTAATGCTTGTGCTATGTCCATATGCTTAACCGTCAAGCCGTTGGCCCGTGCCTTGTCTATATGTGTAATTAAATTGTACATATGGACTTGATCAGCCTAGACCAGATTTAAATTTAAGTCCAGGTTCAATGGCTTAATTTCTAAACCTAAATTAAAATTTAAAATTTAATCTAACAAAATGTTATTTTCTAAAATCTTTTTTTTTTTTGTGACTTTCAAATTTTTCCATTTTTTATTTTTTTTTTCTAAATTTCCTATCTTTTGCGCTTTGACCTAGTTTCCTATTTTTCTAAATTTTTTTTTTCTTTCTTTAATTTTCTATTTTTTTTAACTTTTCTTAATTTATGACCCTATAACATAATTTGAAAAATAAAAAGAAAAGTAAAAATTAAATGTCTACAACTACCCCTTTTTGTGGTAAAGTTTGAGTAAAACTTTGCCTTAAAGATAAAATAGACACTATTTTTGCCCTGAAAATGGATTTTATTCTAAGAAGCGCTACAACTAGTTAGCTATCTTAGGTCCAATCCATTGGGGATTTGGAGAAGAGAAGAGTAGCACTCTAAGAGCTGGCTGAAATATTGAAAGCAAAATTAAAGTCTGGTCATGCTCTTATGAACCGAGGTAAAACGGGCAAAGAACTCTTAGAGCTGGCTTAGACCCTAAGAAGAATTAACAAACTTGGTTGTCCCTTAATGAGCTGACTAACCAAGGTGGGTGAAGCGCTCCTAGAGCTGGTTAAGACCTTAAGAAGAATGAACAAACTTAATCATACCTTAATGAGCTGACTAACCAAAGTGGGCCTAGAGCTAGCTAAGACCCTAAGAAGAATGAGTAAACTTGGTCGTACCGTAATGAGCTGACTAACCAAGGTGGGCAAAGTGCTCTTAGAGTTGACTAAGACCCTAAGAAGAATGAGCAAACTTGGTCGTACCCTAATGAGCTGACTAACCAAGGTGGGCAAAGTACTCCTAGAGTTGGCTAAGACCCTAAGAAAAATAAGCAGACTTAGTCATGCCCTAATGAGCTGACTAACCAAGGTGGGCAAAACGCTCCTAGAGCTGGCTAAGACCCTAAGAGAAAAATGAGAAAACTTGGTCGTGTCTTAATGAGCTGACTAACCAAGGTGGTCAAAGCGCTCCTAGAGCTAGCTAAGACCCTAAGAGAAGAATGAGTAAACTTGGTTGTGCCCTAATAAGATGACTAACTAAGGTGGTCAAAGCGCTCTTAAAGTTGGCTAAGACCCTAAGAAGAATGGGACAATGCCTCAAAGGCTAGTTAAGAAGATGATGAAGGTAATTGCTTTACGAGTCGGTGAAAGGAGGTGCCCTACAGAACTTGGTGAAGATAAAGGCTTGCTTGCAAGAAATTTGGTGAATAGAGGGGCTCTATGGATTGGAAGGATAAATCGAGCAAAGATCGTGTCTTCGTACATTGGCCAAACACTAAATGTAAAAAGTAAATGCCTTATGGGTTGGTTAAAAAGATTGTTGGGAGTAAATGTTAGTCTAAATGCAAGAAAAAAATTGGTGTGCTAACACTGTATGAAAATACTTACCCGGTCTTTGTCGATAGCACCCAATCCGTCAAACCTTTTTGAAAGCCCCCATTAGAAAATTACTGACTCTTTGTTTTAGTCCCTTGTTATCAACCCAAATGTTCTTGTCATACAACGTTCGCGATTTCGTTGGTTTTTTTTTTTTTTTTTGAGAAGTTATGGAAATTAGCCCAATGTAGGAAAAAACACCTACTGTTTTTGTTTCTTTGGAACCCAAAAGCCTCCTTCCCATCTACCTTGACTACTTACTTGAGTTTCGCATTCCTTTGAAAAAACAGACAATAAAACTCCCCATTGAGGGGGATAAATTCGTGATAAAGTATTTTAAAGAATTTTGTTAACTTCCAATGTTCTAGATCTCATTCCTTAACTCCTCTCGTGTTTGCAGTGTATGAGTTCGATTAAATGGGGTAAAGGGAATTGGACCTTTCCAGGGAAAGGGTGATTATTCCAACAACGATAACAGCTAAAGATACCAAATTTGCTTGTAGATAATGAAAATTGGGCCACAATGACGTTTAAAATGACTGGCATTTTTGCGTTTTAAGTAAAATTCTCATTGATTTCCTATGGATAGTATAATTTTACAGCGTCGGCGTTTATAGTATCTCTCAAATCTGAACCATCCATTTGGGACAATCAAATCGCTTCCTAATAATACTCGCTTCATGACATAAGGACCCCTGTAATTAGGGGAGAATTTCCCTCTAGAGTCTTATGCATTTGGGAGAGCTTTTCTTAACAACAAATCTCCTTCTTTAAGGTTATAAGGTCATGCCCTTTTGTTGAAGCCTGAGCCATTTTTGCTGATAACATTGATTATGACACAGGGTCGTCAATCTCCTTTCATCAATCAAATTTAGCTGTTCGATGCGTTTCTTTACCTAATCGACTTTGTTCAAATGAGTTTCTGATAGTACCTTGAGTAAGGGGATCTTAACCTCTACTGGTAACACTACTTCAGTGCTGTATACTAAAGAGTATGGTGTTCCCCAATCGACGTTCTGATGAAAGTCCAATAGGCTATGAGTACGAAGGGTAACATCTCATGCTAGTCTTTATATGTAATAGAAATTTTTTCAATGATTCTTTTAAGGTTTTTGTTTGTTGCTTCGATGTCTCCATTCATTTGGGGTAGATAAGGAGTAGAGTTCCTATGAATGATTCGAAACTGCCGGCATAATTCTGTCATAAAGCTTGTTGTTGAGATTGGTGCCATTATCGGTGATGGTTGTTTCAGGAGTCCCATACAGAGCCAAGATGTCTCTCTTGATGAACTTAACTATGACCCCTTTAGTAACATTCGAGTAAGACAAAGCCTCTACCCATTTGCTAGAGTAGTCAATGGCAACTAAGATGAAGCAATGTCCATTGGATGCTTTTGGAGTGATAAGGCCAATGACATTTATGCCCTACATTGAAAAAGGCCATGGTGTTAAGAGGGTATGTAATTCCTAAGGTGGGGCGTTTGTCTTATTCACATAAACTTGGCATAAATGATAGTGCCTAACATATTTGATGCAATCACTTTCCATTGTTGACCAATAATACCCTAGCCTCATGATTTTCTTTGCCAACATGTATCCATTCATGTGAATGCCACATACTCCTTCTTGTACCTCTTTCATTAACTTCTCAACCTCTTCATTAGCCACACACCTTAAGAGTGTACCGTCAAATGAGCATGGGTATAAGGTGGACTCGCTTACTAAGAATTGAGTAGCTAATCTCCTAATCATCTTTCTATCTCTTTTCTTAGCTTCTTCAGGGTATGCACCTTGTTGTAAGAATATCTTAATATCATAATACCACGGTTTTTGGTCATTCATACCCTCAATCGTTAGGCAGAAGGCAGGCTTGTCTTCAATTTCAATAGTAAGGGGTAAATCTCGACTCCACCAGATATCTGGATCATAGATGCTAGCGTAGCTACAGCATCAACAAATTGATTATGAGTCCTTGGTACGTGATTGAAGGTGACTTCTATAAAACTTTCCGATAATTCCGTCAAATGCTGGTGATAAGGCACCAGCTTAGGATCTTTAGTTTTGTACTCTCCCCATGCTTGGCTAGTCATAAGTGAAGAGTCCCCATGCACTTCTAATTCTTGAATGTCTTTCTCTAGGGCCATCTTGAGTCCTATGATGCATTACTCATATTCAGCAATATTATTAGTGTATGGGAAAACAAGCCTTATGGCTACAGGATACCGAATACCTTTAGGGGATATTAGTATTGCCCTAATTCCATACCCAGACACGTTGTTCATACCATCGAAGAACATTTTCCATTTTAGTGGCTCATCATCGTTTCCTTTATCAAAGTTTCCTCCGACCACTAAGATACCCTCATCAAGGAAATTGACTTGTACTTCTTGGAGAGTACTATTAGAGGGATTTTTTTACTAATTAATCTGGCAACACTTGCCTTTTGACTGAATTTCGGTTCACATATGCAATGTCAAACTCTGATAGCAGCACTTGCCACTTTGAGATTCTGCCAATTAGGGCCAGTTTGTCTGTTAAGTACTTTAGGGGATCGTGTTGAGTCAATAATTCAACCTGGTAGTAGAGTGTATATTGTCTGAGCCAATGCATTACCCAGACCAACGTACAGCAGGTTCTTTTAATTTCTGAATATCTCTGCTCCCCTTCAGTGAATTTTTTGCTCAAGTAGTATATAGCCCGTTCCTTTCCTTCCTCATCTTTCTGGCTAAGCATGCACGCAATGGACTCTGGTAATATTGTCAAGTATAGGAATAAAGGCTTCCCAAGTTTTGGAGCTACCAGAATTGGAGGGTTCGTGAAGTATTCTTTGATTATTGTAAAGGCTTACTCACACTCTTCGTCCCAGTTGATCTTGGCATTCTTTTTTAACAACTTAAATAAAGGACGACACTTGTCTGTGAGTTAAGATATTAACCAGGCTATATAGTTTAAACGGCGTAACAAACCTCTGATTTCTTTAAGTATGTGTAGTGAAGAAAGGTCAACTATCACTTTAACTTTATCAGGGTCCACTTCAATGCCTCTTTGGCCAATTATGAAACCCAATAATTTCCTTGAAGTCGCCTCAAAAGGATACTGATATCAGGCAAGTGTACCTATCAGTTCTAATATAGCGGATATGAGTCTGAGTCGATCCCTCAGAAACTTCGAATACTAATATTAACCTTAGCTTTATTATCTAACCGGAAAATTATGAAAGTTTGAATTAATTAAAAATACTAAAATTAGCAAACTAACTTAATTATAAGACTTGATTAAGCAATTGAAAAAGGGATAAAATTAAGAACGACTTCAAGAAAGTAATAACGTATTTAGGAATTATTTCCCCTAGTGTTTAATATGTGACTACTTAAAATATATTCAATTCAATTTCTATTATTCTTGACTGGAGGGATTCATAACTAAAGTTAATACCTTTCTCAAGCATATTAACCCTAATCCTAAATTATTTACCGGAATCTCTTCACTTAGTAACATAACTTAGAATTGCGTTAATGTATAATGAATTCCCGCACAAATAATTAATTTTCCGGAAGAAACATGTATCTTATCTCTAAGTATACATGTAATTCTCTCCAATTATGTAAAGATCTAATTATACATGTAATTTCTCAATCAACATGCATAATATCATAAATTGATATTCTAGAAATATCAATTAACAATTAAATGACATAATTGAATCAAGCAAAGATAGAAACTTTATTGAGAATTATAAATCAACCCAAGAGTCACATGAAACCCCAGGTTTCATAATCCTAAATATACGAATTCTAAGCTATCATAATGAAATAAAAAACGAGTTCCATAAAAAACATAAAATAAAACATGAAAAACCCCTTTGATTGATGAAAAATCTCTCCGATCTTGAAGTCGATATTGTTCTCGCCTTTTTCTTCTCCTTCTCCTTCTCCTTCTCCTCAAGTCTCTTGTCTTCTCTAATGTCTCTTATGTCTTGTGAAAAACTAATCTGTCCTTTTATAGTGTATCAAAAGATTTTCGTTTTCTTTACCAGACACGACCTAGGACATGACCATATCCCCAGGTCGTGTAACTTTCTGCCCCTGGCCAATTTCCTTGCATGAACACAGCCTGGGACATGGTTATGTCCTAGATTGTGTAACTTCAAAACTTCATAACTTCTTCGTTTGAACTCCGAATTGAGTGAAATTTGATTCATTTTCTTCTTTTTCGATCCAAGAACACGTTCAAACCTTGAAATCAAAAGTTTACTCAATTAAGTATCAATTTCTTTAAAGAAAACCAAAAATGTGAGGAAAATACTATAAAATCACCATATGAAATATGTTTAAAATCAGAGTTATCAGATACTTCTCTAGGTTGAGTTTCAGTTGGAATTTTCTTAACCTATCAAATAATCTCCTTAGATTTTCCACATGATTTTCTCCTTCTTTAGACTTGGCAATCATATCATCAACATATACTTCGACTTCTTTGTGCATCATGTCATGAAAGATTGCTACCATGGCTCTTTGGTAAATTGCCGCAGAATTTTTGAGTCTGAAAGGCATTACTTTGTAGCAAAACGTGCCCCAAGTCATGATGAATGTGGTCTTGGCTTTATCCTCTTCAGCCATTCAAATCTGGTTATACCTAGAAAATCCATCTATGAAAGAGAAAATATGGTTTTTGGCTGTGTTATCAACTAATACATCGATATGGAGCAAAGGAAAATTATCTTTAAGGGTTGCTTGATTGAGGTCTCGAAAGTTTACGCACAGTTTGACTTTCCTATTCTTCTTCATAACTGGTATTATGTTGGCTACCCACTCAGGATAATCAGATACCTCAATGAAGCCAACTTCCAATAATTTTCTGACTTCTTTCTTGATTTTCAACAAGATATCTGGTTGGAACCTTCTCAACCTTTTTTTTTTTTAAGCTTGATATCCTCTTGTTTGGGTAAGCGATGGACCACAATTGATGGGTCTAATCCGAACATATCGTCATAAGACCATGCAAATACATCTTGGTATTCGGATAGTAATGTGGTCATCTCTATCTTTTGATTTTCTTCCAAATTTCCCCCAATCTTCAACACCTTAGGGTTTTTTTTTTTTTTGTACCGACATTAATTATCTCTGTTGGCTCATCAATGGAAATTCTACTCATTTAATGTTTTTGCCAGCTTTCTTGCACGTCATTATAGTCATCAACATCACTCCCGATGACTAACCCAATAGGGCTGAAAGTGATATCAATATTCTCATTGCCTATCTACACGAGGTAACCATGGCCTTTATTAGAGTCGTTGGATCTGGAAAAAAAAAAAGAAAGTGTACAAAAGGAAGAGTGTAAATAAGGTAGGAATAAAGAGAAAAGAAGTTGATTTTATTTTGGGGAACTCTCTTTTGAGTACAAGCATTTGGAGAACAAAGGTAATTTATTACAAAATTCTATAAAATACTAGATCATGATTCATCCTTTACCCTAAGGAAGACTTATTGTTATTCACAAGGATGAAGAACCAATTATTCAAGTGATGGGATTTGTTGATTAGGTCAAACCCTTCATTCTTATTGGAAGTACCTTCTTTAGCGAGCTTTAAGTTTTGGGTTTCGGTCTTAATGAAAGTTTTTGACAATGGTGGGAAGTTCATTGGAGCGTGATACAACCTGTTACCCTTTCTGCCCCTGGCTTGCATTCTTTGCAATTCTTTTGTCGGGGTTGGAATGTACCCTAACCCATAGGACCCAAACTAGCCCTCTTTGTATTTTAACCTCTCTTCCTTCTGCTGATCGGTGATCATGCACACCTCATTAAACATCTGGAGTCTAAAGTCGTCTTGTTATTCTGTACCGATATAGGATATGGTCGTCTCTTTATAGATTTTATAATCTTAGTCACCCAGAATTGTGATAACTTGGCCATTGGAGATGAACTTAACTTTCTAGTAAAGAGTTGACAATATGGCCCCTGCTGAATGTATCCAAGGCCTTCCCAATAACAGATTGAAGGTCCTTAGAATGTCCAAAATCAAGAATGGGATGCTGAATGTCTGCAGGCCGATATCAGCTCGCAAGTCCACCTCCCCCTATTATCTCTTTCCTAGATCCATCAAAAGCTCATACCATTGTTAAACTAAGTTTGATAGCAGTTATATCGACACCTAATAGATCTCGGATGGCCAAAGGACAAACATTTAGAGATAACCCATTGTCGATAAGGACTCTTGTTGCGATGATGTTATTTATCCTTACTATTATGAATAAAGGCTTTATGTGCTAGGTACCTTCTTCACCCAGTTCCTCGGTGGAGAAGGAAATTTGATCTATGGTAATGATGGATTTAGTGACAGAGCCAATCCTTTTAGCCGGTTTTTCACGAGGGACCTTAACACCCCTTAGTGTTCTAAATAAGGCCTCTCAGTATGGGTCTATGCCATCAATAGACTCGTGAGAGATATTTGTGCCAGAGTCTTAGCAAGCTAGTTTATTATTTTGTACTCACTAAACTTGATCATCTTGGTGAAGGCAGTTAATCCTTATTCATGTTCAGCTTGTTCGGTATTTGGTATTTCCTGTACACCCTTCTTTTTTAAGTCTTCCTTTGGATTGTAGATTCTGCTGGAGCAAGTGGTCCCCCCTGATTGCCCTTGGTTTATTGCCTGGTAATTGAAGGGGGCAGCTTTATAATTTTCGAGGGCTAAAGGTACGTAAAATGTGTACCTTTTAGTTTGTGGGACCTCTTTTTTATAGAACCTATAAACCCTTGGTTCTTGGTTTTGACCGATCATGTTGATAGCAGATTCTGAGTGGTCAAATATCATATTGATGACAGGTCCATGGTTTGGCAGTGGGTTGTTGTTGACGTTTGGGATAGGAGCCTCCATAAAATCCAGTTGTCTTGTACCTTCATTGATCAAATCTTGGATTTTTTTTTTCAACCTCTAGCATGAATAAGTTGAGTGGCCCACTTACCCTAGGTGATATTGACATCTCGCATTGGGATCAAAGAACTTCGGCTTGTTCCTTTTACTGGGAGCATCATAATAGAGCAGATTATCTCTTCTTAACTTTTTGAGCACCTGACTAAGTGGAACAGGTATTCTAGTGAACTGTCTCGGAGCTCTATTAGCCTATAGTTGGTTTTTGTACTGTGGTTAAGCTGATGAGGGATTTGTCCTAAAAGAAACTTGGGAGTTAGGTCTTGCCTTCAAGTTGATCATGTTGACAGTAGCTTCCCTAGGCTTGCTGGTGGTAGGTTTAGCAAAGGGTAGTCTTCTATCTGTTGTTTCTTGCAGCTTGTTAGAGGAAATGGCACTCTCAATTCGATACCCCATTGTCACTATTTCTACAAGGCTAGAGGAGGCTTTTCCGATTAGGTGAGCAAAGTAGGGCCTCTCAAGAGTATTAATGAAAGTTGTCGTCGGCTCTTTCTTAATCATAGGGGTAAATACCCTTGTAATTAGGGACCTCCACCTTTGAGTATATTCTTTGAAGGATTCATTATGCCTTTTCCTTAAGGCAACCAAATCCATCATTGCTAGTGCCACTTTGACATTAAATCTATATTGCTCATAGAATACTCTAGCTAGCCTCTCCTATGTATTCACCTTATTTAAGTTCAATTAGGCGTTCCAGGTTAAGGCAGGGCCTATCAGGCTATCCTGAAAGGTCTGGACCATAAGTTGATCATACTGTGCATACTTGCCCATCTTATGTACATAAAGTCGGATGTGTAACTTAGGGCATCCGGTCCCATTGTATTTTTCAAAGTCAGGTACTTTGAATTTTTCTAGGAAGTTTCCATAATCATAGGTAGAGAAGTTTGTTATTCCAGCGTGCTCGAATCCATCATACCCTTCAAGCGTTTTCATTTTTTCAGTAATCTGTTGAGTTAATCGCTCTTCGAGCTCCTTCAGTCTATCCTATTTAGCTTCAGGCTTCAAGTTGATCGGGAATGAGTAAGTATTTGGCTCAAAGGTTGGGTTGGCTTTTGGAAATACCCCTTCAGTTTCAAAGGATTCAAAACCTTGATTGCCTTTAGGGTAAGCTTCTTCTGTTTTGAAGGGTGGGGCCTTAGTATTCTTTCTATATCGGGCTTTAGAGTGCTCTTCATTTGATGGGGCTGTAGACCTAAGCAAAGAGATGCTATTAGCAAGAAAGCTCAGTTGATTTGCCATCTTTCCCATTGTTCATTCCAAAGATTGGAATCTCAACTCCTTGGAGTCAATAACCTCGGGGTTGCTGTTGCCATTATTGTTGTTGTTTCCTTGATTGGCCATTCTAGTTTGAGAACAAGTTTTAAAGGGGCTTCTCTAGAAAGTTTGATGTTTGGGAGCTATCTTAACGACTTGGGTAAAAACCACTTCTCAATAAGTTAGCATATGGATATTTTGAAAAAGAATGCAAATGAATGAAATGCAAGTGAATCACATGGATGAAAAGGAGAGGATCAACAAATGATTAACAGAACGGCAAGTTATTCATTATTTTTAGATTCTCAAAGTCTTATTACATGAAAGAAAGAAAAAGGTACAAATTCATCTATGCTAATTTCCTTTTTTTTTTCTATAGGCCAAATGACATTTTCTTCTTCTTTTGGTCATACTTAGTCGCTTCTTCAAACTCTTGAATTTTCTTTTAGGCCATCTTTAGCTAGTGTTCCAGGGCATATGACCTTTGTCTAGATTCTTGACATAGGTTTGCCCATTTATCTTTCTCATCATAGAGGATCTCCATACGCGCTTTCATTTGGTCCATATAGGTCACTATTTCAGAATTAGGGCACACATGGGGGGTTTGAAGGACTTCTGGTACCCGATATTGCATTGCGCCTACCTTATGAAGTTGATTGTATAAATACCCTTTGGTAACCCGATGTTTGTCCACTTCTCCTATGAACTCACTCAGATCGATGTTTGGGCTTATGGTCCAAGTATCCCACTAAGCTTTGATCTTATAAAGTTTGGATGCCTTTTCTGTAGAGTGAGGCTCTTCGAGATTAAGAGTGAATGGTTCCAATGAAGGTTTGTGAACTATGTCCTGGATCCCTCCAAACTGTCTTACCATGTTGCTTAAATAGTAACCTGTACACCAACTCATCCCGATCAGTAGCATAGCATGGTAATTCTTGCAAATCAGTATGACCCTAGTGTAATTGCTCTACCTAGCAATCTACAGTATGTCTTCTACTCGGAAATCTTGTAGAACCTCTATCCAGATAAAGGTAGGGATATCTTCTGGTAATTTGATCTTATTGACAAAAGAATCAATAAGGTTAATCTTATTCACGAATGTACCCCTTATTAAATCCAACCCAAAGCATTTAATGTGACTGACGAACCAAACCATTAATAGTGCCATGCTTGACCTGAGATCTTCGCAGCCCCTTTCCTTAAGGAAATTAAGATTCCTTATCTACTCAGCAAGTAAGGTAGGAATGTAAGACTTGCCTTCCCAGAATTGAGTCATTAACTCTGTTACCCTAAAGTGTATAAGAAGAGATCCACTTGGGAATAAGATAGTGGCAAACACAACTAGCACATAGGCCTTTATTCGGTTTGCTCTCCAATTCTCAAAAAACAGTACTTGATTGTTAGAGTTAGGCGCATTCTAGAACCAATGGACTAGATTCCATATCTTGATGGTGCATTTGTTGCAGTCGTTTAAGGCCTCATTTATCTCGGTCTTATGGATTCCAAAGAATTTTAAGAAAATATATGTTGGGTCGAAGTTGAGTTCTAGGACATATATTTCATCTAAAAGAAGAGCTTAGAGCAGTTGGGTATACTCCTCTAAAGTTGGGCTAATTAGATGTGGTCTAAATTAAAAAGCCACTTCTTTGGGCTCATAGAAATGGACTAAAGCCCTTACTAGTATGATGTTAACCTTCACTTTGGCTAATGAGGTTATGGGTCTAATTTTGTTGGTAATGAACTGTTGCTCTCTCGGGTTGAAGGTTTGAAACCACTAACTGAGTATGGGCTTTAGGTTTGCAGGTTTATGGACATGAATCTCTTTGGCGAGAACCCTGACGTTGGATGAGCTAGCCATTTCTGAAACATTACAAAGAAAGCATAAATTACAAGGGAAAGACTAATATACAAAACCTCCTATGTACATCAATTCTAGGAAGAATACAGGAAAAAAATCCAGAATCCTTGTCATTTTTTTTCTTTTTTATGTAACATTGCCGTTTGTTAGTTATTTGTTGATCCTATGAAATGTAATGCAAGACAAGTAGGTTCTAATAGTCCTTAAACTCTATGACCCCACATGTTTACAAAGAAACGGTTCTTTGGTCACATCAAGTCTAAGTAGGGTAGCCTAATCGGCCCCAAACGGTGGTTGCCCCACTACGTTCGAGACTTTACATAATAGCTCCTTATCCTAAAGTCTTATGACGGTTCGGGTTTAACCGTATCTATCATGCATTCATGATGTAGTAAAATAAATCCCTCCCCTCAAAAATACATAAAACCAAACCTGCAAATGATATTAGCACAATTAATAATAGAAAGCGAGTAAATAAATTGCATTTAAGGTGAACTTAGAAATTAATTTTAATTTTTGGAAGATCGAATGGCTAACCCTCTTAAGATTCCTCAGTAGAGTTGCTAAACTATCGAGCCTGGTTTTTCATCCTCCCGGTTCTTTTTATAAAATTAAGTCTTCTCTAAGCCGATCAATACTAAACCCTACACATTTAATACTGATCCTCGACTAGGGTTTAAAAAAAAACCATTCAAAAAAGGGATTGGAGTCACCACCCGACCGGAGTTGGGAAAAAAGGTTATAACTTGGCTACCGATCTATCAATTTGAAAAAAAAAAAAAAAGTTATAAAACGACTTTTTTTGAAAATCAGAGAAGCCGGATCCAAAGGTTAGGACTTTTTAAACCCTTACGGGTATCATTGATTTTCTAAAATTAACTTTAATCTTAAAAAATCACCTTTTTATTTTATAAGATAAAACTCAATTTAACTATCATAATTGGACAAATGAAATAATCTAAACTAAAAATGGAAAATTTGGTTTTCTTCATTTTTATCGTCGCCATGTAGATGCCTACATACCCGCTATTCAGGATTAAGTGTACGTAATTCTTTTTGTAAAACTTTAGTGAATTGGTTTCGTTTTAATTTGAAAAACAATCGAGTTTATATTTTATTTAGTTTTGATTTATTGAAGGAAATTCTTAAAATATCCTAATCAATTTTTTTAATTATTAGAAACTTTAAAATAGCCTTAATTTCGAAAGAGGTTTATTTATTTTTATTTTTAGAGAATCATTTTTTTCTAAGTGATAAAAAGAAATAATAATCTTTCTATTTACCTATTTATTTTTCTATTTTCATATTTTATTTATTTCTTATTTTTTTTAGGTTTAAGCCAAGTTAGGCCAATTGCTTATAAAATGAGTCCATCTCCTTTTAAAATAGGTCTAAGGCTTATTTAAACTTTTTAAAGGCACAAGGTTTATTTAAACTTTTTAAAGGCACATGAAGACTAAACAAGGCTAAAAATAACTCAAAATGATCTTTTTTAAGTCTACTTTTCATGTACAAGACAACCAAGTAGATTTGAGAGTGAAAAATCTGAACCAACAATTCTTGTTCCAAGCTTACTAAACCAAATCTCCCTAAAATATCCATAATTAGATGGTTTCCTAAACCTTGTTACTAGCCCATTAAATCGAACTACAGCTTTAAACCAAGTCAAAAGCCCAATTACTAAATTAACCCCTTATAAGGTATTAGTCGAGTGTGAGCCAAATTTAAATATTATTATTATTGTTGTTGTTGTTGTTCAAGTTTGACATTATATCGTCTTCATTTGTTGTTCAAGTTTGACATTAAAAAAAAAAAAAGAAAATGTAGTATTCATTATGTGTTTGGATATATAAAATAAAATGAAATGAAAATAATATTAGTGATTAACCAAAATATCCTATACTTTATTAGTTTAATTTTACTTTCCAGGGTATTTTTATAATTTTAATTGATTTCTATCTGTAGAGAGAAGGGGTTTTAAAGTGAATGTTTTCACTTATTTTTCTTCGTTTCCGTCTATTTCCACGTGATACTCACTACCCAAATATAACATTTCCAATTAGTTTCATCCCATTTTCGTAACTTCCCACAGATTTCATCAATGTCAAATGTAGTATTAAGTTCTTTACTAATTAAGGGGTTATATAAGGAAAACTTGCATATTTTTATCCGCTTAATTTTATTGTACGGTGTGTATTCAATACGAAAAGATTTTTATTTTCACAACAACTGCCCATGGGCACCGGGGACCAATCACAATTTGGTTCGTGAAATATGTGGAAAAGCTCGGACCATAATAAATGAACTGGCGAATCTCCTCAACCTGTTCCTCTAAGCACTCTTCATCTCATGGTCTCTCGGAATAACCCTCGTAGCTAGTTGACTACCAATTTCATGAGAATGGAAATACGAGCTTGCAGAGAATATTCAACTGTGCAATATAAGCTCACCCAAATTGGAGAACTTGTAAAAGGTTTCTGTACACTTAAATCCTTAGAATCTGCAAATCAGATAGGGAAACAGACACACATGCGCAAACGTACACACGCACACTAAACTTTTACGTAGGTCAATAATCATAAAAGGTATCATGACAAAATACTTTCTTTGTCTTGTTACTTATTGGGATTTTCTCATCCATTTTTCTTTTCTCGAAATCCTAACAAGTTGAGCTCTTTTCTCTCTTTTTTTATTGTCCTATGAGCCAGATAAAATCTCTTGGTCCAAGAGGGTGTGCAGAACACTAAAACTTCGCGTGCTTCAGAATGAATAACTCCCTTGGGAAAACCATCACAGTTCTCTGTTTTCTCGACTCTTTCGTGTGGATGTGTGCTTTAGTAGGGTCATACGGACAGACATTCTTTTTTTTTTTTTTTTTTTGTTCTAAGTAAATGTTTGTTCAGTTATCGGCATAAGATTAAGGCATTTCCTCCACCAATATTAAAATTTCCCAAAACAAGAGAAACCTAGATAGCAATTCGGTTTCTAAACAAAATATTAAAAATAAAGAAAAAAAAAATGAAAATGTTTAGGTGCCATGATATCATTTATGAGTACTGTCAACTTCCATCACTAATGCTTTATAACCCATATTTGATCGTGGTTGGCATGCTACCCCAGGATGGCAGGTCAAACCCACATAGTTGTGTAATCTGTCTCAAATATTAGGTGGATTACCACACGATATCATTTGAATTAAAGAAATTGTATTTTTTTTATCTAATCGAGAAGCATTTGAAATTTCTCTTTTATTTAATTTAAGTTATATATATATTCACAAAATATTTTATTGTTATGTTCCGCCACTTTGTGCTACATGGCTTTATATATTTATTAGATCTTATTAGTTTAAATAGTTGAGATATAAGCTCGCTATTGGATTCTTTTTTATTTTCTGTTTCTCTTTTTAATGCCAAAAGTAGCACCCGTATTCACATGCCTATTGTCTACCAATTACGAATATAGCTTTTGTTAACGGAATTGAATGAGGCATTAAAGGTAATGCTTAAACATCAGTTCAATATTAAATGTAGCCATCAAAATGTATGCGTATGTAAATTTTTAAAAGCACTTGATGTGTGGGAAGAAAATTGACATTAATCTTTATTATTTATAAGGGCACTTGCAAATAACTAGTTATTTTTTTAAAAAAATAAATAAAAAAAACAAGTAATGTATGCCTGGTATATCTAATATGGTAGGTAATTACCAGTCATGTTTAGAGATGCCGTAATTATTTATGCTAACATTAAGAAACAATTTAAAGTATAATAAACGCTACGTATTATATACATATATTATATAAATATTAATAAAATATTGATATATATATGTATGATATAAGTAAATTATACGTAATAATTAATTCAAAAACTATTCAAATCATTAATATTTATATTAATATTTTATTAATATTTATATATTAGTTATACATAACATATAATATGTAATATCTATATACTTTTTTTTTTCTGTTTTTGGGGTCACTGGGGTGGCTAATTTTGGGATTTTCTACACATTCCACTTCGTATAATATATTTGACTTGGAAAGTTTCAAATGATGGTCTCGATGAGTCAATACAATCGTCAAACCGTGTGTGTCCAACGTTGAATGTTGGGTGCATGTGTGCTGCATTTTCTTTATGATTATTCGTATTTATGTCAGGAAGATCGCAAAAGTAACCATCGCATTGTTCGATACCCCACATGACAATATTTCTGAAGGCTCGAGTTTTAAGTTTAGCATGTGGCCGTAGTTGGGAGTAAGCAGACATTTAATTGAAATGCGTCGAAGACAAGAAGTAAAATTATTGGTAGTACACTTTAACGATATACGTGTGATCATTTTTTTTTTTTTGTTAATTTTTGTTTTTCAAAATATACGTGAAGTCATTACATAGTAGAAACACATTTCTATTGAATCATTTGAATTTATCTTTTCTTAATTTCCGATAATTTGCCTCTTATATATTTAAATAATATAAGCCTTATCCTATATAATACTTAAAAACAAAGAGTCCTCCTCTATTAAGTTTCATTAATATCATTAGTGACATGTTAGTTTAGGTTATGGCAATATTAATGTGATAGAGATTTCGTGTTTTAAAAACCAATCCTTGAAATTTAGTTTGGAGAATATAACCCCTCAATGCATACCCTTTATGAACCAAGCCATTTTTCTGATTTAATCTTGTACAATAAAGATAAGCAAGTAATCTTATTATACTTTATATCCTATAACACCATACTAGATTAGATAAGATTTTTAATAGTGTTGAAGAATAGAAAATAGGTTCCAATTATAATTTCGACATGACATATCTATTCTTACTATATTCACTTAAAAAATGTACTCTAAGATATATAGTATAAATTTTGGATTATCATGTTCCCACCTTACAAAAATTATTAAACAATAATAATAAATATAAAATAATATTATATTTTTTCCTATTAAGTCTGTAAAAAGGAAATTAAAAAAAGAAAAGGTAATAAGTACATATGTCATAACTCAAACCCAAGATTTCTTATTTTATTTATTCCATCTCTCTTATCTCATTTCTACATCTCTATTTTTTCTATCTCTTGTCTCAATTTTTTCCTAATAGTAATATTATCTTTATTGTTACTTAGTATTATATATGTTATGTAACTAGATGTAACACCCTAGAATCTAAGATGCCATAGATCTTTGCGTATCTTAAGTCTCCAATCACACTTCAAATATAGTAAACAACTAAAATCTACGAAATATACATTTATGAATCAAATAATAATAATAAATTACAAGTCTCTATGATTTGATATATACTAAACAACTTAACAAACTATAACTTAACTCCTACAACATATAAATATTCAATTAAAGCCAAACTAGACAATAAATACATCTATTGGTCATTCTTATGATAAAACAATGACTACACTCACCCCATCCTAATAGTTATCATATTACTGTTGTACTCATCAAATTGACCTAAAACTGTAAAGAATTTAAGGAGTGAGCCAAAACTCAATACTTAATATACAATCACATGCGCATAAGTAGACATACCAATCTCCATTCATTGATGCAAAAACAATAATCTACATAATAGTTTATTATCTTTGTATTAACCAGTTACACAACACATAATGAAAGTCCTCATGACCCTTCTTCACATCACAAATCATATTATTAATCTAGCATTTAGGCATGCTACTTCAAGCAAGCTACAGCATACAGTTACGCATGCCACTTCGAATCTTTCTATATTAACTTAGATTTATCCTCGATCATTTTCATGTAAGATTCCATTAGAAACAATACGTCACATAGACCATCAAGATTACCCTCTAGAAATATGCCACATCGGACTCCTAAGCCAAGCTAAGCATAAGCAACAAGTAATGATAATTTAGATTGAATATTTAATTAGTCAATTTGAGTATATTTACAAATATAAAGTCTAGCATAGCAATCACAAGTAACATATAAGTTTTACGTATTTGGAGTTCATCAAAAGAACTCAATCTTACTCTAACTTAGAAAGATAAATCTGTAAAGAAATGAATGGTAAAATCACCTTAACGAGATTCTACAACTTTTTATAAGCTTTATAAGGGTTTTAAACAATAATTCTAGGTCGAAACAACTACACTAAGGTTGAGAAAACAAAGGGAAACAACAATGGGAATCATAATTAGAAAATCACACCCATGGCCTTTTGTTAAAGGTGAAGCATAAGTACATACCCCAAATTACAACCGTAAACTTGATCGTATTTCACCATGGAATGACAACATCCTAGATCATGATCATGACCCTTGATCATGATTCTCTCTATTGCAAACTTCTTCCAAACTACTTTCCTCCTAATACTCCAAAAAGGATTACGGTCATGATCATACCTGTAAGCTCCACAACTAAGCAAATCCAAGGTTTCGATCGGTTGAAAGACCGATCGAGCCTAAATTATAAAGTAAAACTAGAAATATTAGTAAATCGATCCCGTAAGTTTGAATTTAAGAAAATAAGAATAAAATAGGAGACTACAAAATTTTCAAATTTTAAGTATATAACTCGTTATTTATCGAAAATGCGTAAAATGCATTCCAGTACTTAACGAATCGCTAGAAATAAATTATATGTATACTAAAAATCATAAAATAACCTAAATAATATTTAGGAATATTTATTTTCACTATATATGAATTTACATGTATGTAGAAATACAAGTAATTACTTAAAATACGCGTAATATGCCAAAATAATACTAAATAATTAAAGAAAATTCATAATTAATTAAGGAAAAATAAAGAAAAATCAGGAAAAATAAGGAATGATTTAGATATGAGTCGTGGCAGCTGGGAAAAATAATAAAAAAATCGGCCAATTAAATTAAGACAATACAAAAGCCAAAAATTAAGGGATAAGGCAATTGTCTTGTCCAATTTAATGCACAATAATTACACTAAAGCTCTATAAATGGGGAAAAAAAATTCAGAAGCTCATTTGGATAATTAGAAATCAGAAAAAATTAGGGAGAGGCGAAAATTGAGAGAAAAACCAAAGAAAAAAAAAAGAAAAGAAAAACTGTGCAGTTAGGGCCACAAAGAAGAATCCAAATCCGACGAGCAGCTAGGAGTGGACGGCCACCACCACCACACGGTGGTGTCAACGCTCAGGTGGGCTGACACACCCATGGACACCGAAGGTGGCCGGAGCCACCAAAATTGGTGAGCTCGATTTCCAGCCCGGTTTTGTGTAATTTTGTAAAAATAGTAAATATTATTAGAAAATTATGAAATTTGTTATTCTGGAATATATTTATATGTAGTTTTTAGGAAAAATATTATTTTGATAAAAATATGTCTCGTGATATAGGTCCCTTAAGAAATCATGCAAAACCAAGCATGTTTCGGTTTAGAAATTAATGAACTTAGGAGTGTAGTTTCGGGCCCAAAATTTTTGTGTAGATTACTTAGATGATATAGAATAGTGTTATGAAGCCCGTTTTTAAAAATTAATTTTTTAAATTTTTAGATAATTTTTACGCCCTAAAATGAGGCATAAAATGGGTAATTTAGGGTTAATTAAGTAATTAAATGATTAATTACTGATTTAGTGAATAATTATATGTTTTAGGATGTTGAAATCTGATGGAGTATGATACTTGTAGCATTTAGGGTGTTAGATGTAATTATTAGGTTAATTATGTAATAAATGATTAATAAGGAAAAATAGTTAGCTTTAAGTTAATTTTGTAAATTAGGGAAATTAGGAGTAAAATCTGATTTAGGATGAATTTAGACATTTTAAAACGATAATTGATGTTTAGGGATGATAATTAAAGTGATAGAAATATTAGAAGTGCATTATATACATAATAGGCAAAATGCATAATATGTAATTTTTGAAAATATAATAAATAGAAAATATTAGGATAAAAAAATGATATTATATAAATAATAAGGGTATATAATAAATCTGATAAGAAACTTGAATTTATGTAATTATATGAAAAATGTAAAAATTTCTCACATTAGGAGTAAATTCGGTACACTACTAAGAATATAAGTGTATCGGATGAAATAAAATACTGACTAGGGGTACTAATGATATTTAGGAGATCGGGAAGTAATGTGATTAATTTCACATTATGGGTTGAAACGGATTTCTAGGGTTGGAATCTAAAACATTACTTAGAAATCGAACTAAAAACCTAATTTAGAAATCGATGCGAAAGCCGAACCTGAACCTAACCCCAAACATAAAATAATTATAAAAGACTTAATACCTAAATAATTAGGCATATTAAACCTTAAACAAAACCTAACAATAAGCGTTATAGGATAAAATGAACTTATAATATTATATGAAATACTAAAACCACGTTCGTGTTATAGGGATGATCAGCGATGGCCTGAGCAAATCGGACCTCTAGTGAGTGAGCGAAGAGTCGAGGTAAGTTGGGATTAATACAATGATGTATCTTGGAGGCTTAAGATTATGCTTGGTTGTGTTTGTCAGATAGTTGGATGTGTACATGTGCTTGATTATGGGTGATGCTATGATTCTGTTTGTTGCTCTGGCACATATTGTATGATTTATATGAAAAGATTGATCACCTTCAACTAGACTTAATCAAATATCCGACCAATAATCATAATCAGATATGCATGGCAACCCGTTAGGGGAACTTAGGACTCTCCAGCCAAATACTGACCCCTTCGAAAGGGATAGCGCAGGATTGCAAAATGGTCCCTTCTTCATTCTCAGTCGAACTAAGTGACAGGAGAGGAGGTCGCGGCGAGGGTGAAGACAGTGGTTCGAAGGTAGTCACGGGAGGAGAAAGGTCTTCATTACACAAGCCTGGGTTTGGTCATAAGCTGTTGCATTAACAGCAACTCCTTAACTCGGATTAGAGCGGGCGTAATTTCTCTAATCTCACGACGAGCAGGACAACGTCGTGCAATGACATTTGCTTGCACATGCATTGCACCTAATAAGTGATTGAAAACCTTATTATGTGTATGGTATAGCTTTAAGTCCTCCATCTTAACTTACTGAGCTGTGATTGCTCATATCCCTATAGACATCGTGCAGGTGCTGGCTAAGAAGCAGCTACAACTACTCTGAAGCTAGCAACTGCTGGATCCTGGGGAGTGAGGAAAAATATTGAAGAACGAACATATATTTTTAAGGTTTAAGCTTTTACTTTAGAACTTCTTGTTTTTTTTTTTTTTTTTAATGTAATAACTAGGAAATATATTTCGGAGAAACATTGCAAACGATAATTGTAATAACTAAATTATAGTGAATATATATATTTCCTCACTTTCTTAGATGAATGATTTATTTAAATTACAAACTGTTTACTTCAAAGCGGGTTAGTCGTTGATGCCTTGTGTAGATCAGGTCTAAGATAACGGTTGTAAGGCCAACTTCTATCTTAGGGTAGTTTACATGGCGGGGCTATTACAACTCTGCCACTTCGGGGCGTGACAGTTCTAAATTGGTATTAGAGCGTAGTTTTACTGAACTTTCTTTGAAATGAACAATTAAAAGAATTAGACATTTTAGGAGTACATTGAGAGTGGGTAGAAATAAAGGGATACTAATGTATCGTATTACATACTATATGATAAGTAGCGATTATAACGCTAAAGTGAGATAGGCGTTAATCGAATGTAACTTTAGTGATGGGATCATATGGAGAAATTGGTTAGTTAGGATATGTTAATATTATAGACGGAATTACTGAAGAGTTTGTTAATAGAGTTGTATGGAAATTAATGAGAAGTAATGAGATCTATGGACAATAAGGGAGACCAATCTGAGTTTTGGCGTAATAGAGATCATATGCTATGATTTGTTGAATAAGGATAGTTTGAGAGTGAAAGATTGTAATTCAGGCGATGCTAGTAAGATATGTGTAGTAATGATAGAAGAGAGATACCCCAGTCTACTAATATGACTTGTATTGTAACTAGCATATCATATATCTTTAGAGGATTAACCCCAAAGATTTATTGAATGGCTTTCGCATTTTCCTGGATCAGTTGAAGTAGAATAAGATTATATACAGCATGAGAATTCAGTATATGAGGTGATAGTAGATAATAGTATTGAGGAGTATAGGATGATTACTCTTTCCGATTTTCCTATTGAAGTACAATGTCCTGAATCCCCAAATGGAAATGATACTCAATGAATGAGAAGATGAATGTAGTGGAAATTTGAATCATGAATACAACGTACTAGTTGGTTACATTCTGTTAGGAGTTGGAATTGATCATATAATTAGCTATTTATATAAGTTAAGATCCTATTAATCTTTCAATAGATATAGTTGTACTCATTGAGGGATGTGTATCCTTTGGACATGTACATATGCTATAGTGTATTATACACTTATGAGTAAGAATGTACAAGGGGATTGGATGTGTCTTAGGTGACCGATCTTGAAAGTGCTTTATAAGAATTTATGGTTTATTGAAGTGATTTAAGTTGAATGAAGAAGAATCTTAAGTTAATATAGATTTGAGATGTAAAGAATATTGATGTAACTGATTGATGGGATATGCTGATATTGTGGATGGAATTCTTAAGAAATTTGTTGATGAAATTGTATTGTAATCGGTGAGATGTGATGAAGTGACGAGACTCATGAATAATAGTGGAAATCAATTTGAGTTATGGAATGAGAGAGATATGGCGATATGTATAGAAAATTAAGGTGAATCCGAAACTTATAGGATTTCTGAGATGATCTCAGCTTGATGCCTAGTATGAATATGAGGTAGTATAATTTGGAGTGAAATAAAGCATGGTATAGAAGTGGATTTTAGAAGAAATCGATTCAGAAATGAATCAGAACCTATACTAGATGTATAATCAACACCTAATTCAGGAGTAAACCTTATATAAAATGAAAATGCAGTGTAGGAGATGACAGATGATGACAACATTAAAGAGTCTGATGATGATATGGTATATGAAGTGATTGTTATTTCTGATTTTCTTATGGAAGTATAAAGTATTAAATCAGCAAGTGGAAATAATATTAATTAGAAGACAAATGTAGTGGAATTCTTTTGAATGAATAGTCATTATAAGTAATTTGAATTATGGATATGGCATAATGGTTGATCATGTTTTTCGGAAAATTAGATTACGTTAGTTATTCATATATGTGGATATCCTAACGATCTCTTAATGGATGTAATTATGCTTCTCGATGAAAGAGTATTCTGTTGGACATGTGCAAATGTAATGATGATTGACATATTTATAGTTAGGAGTGTAAAAAGATCAAAAGTATTTTGGTAATCAATCTTGAAAGTCCTTTATATGTGTAAGAACAGCAGAAGGAATAGTCCTTGAAGGCTACAATCAGATTAAAAATTCTTAGGCCTTTAGTGAATCATGAATTGAAGAAATATAGTTTGGAGTGATAATTAAGTGTGAGTTAAGCCAAATGAAGATGAAATGGATCATGAGATTTTTATGTAGTGCTGAGGCAAGTACAATGATATCATTATATAGTACGTATAAGTGGTAAATGAGATGGATAGTTATTAAATGATACATAAGAAATGAAGTAAGATTGCTATGTAAACTGCAACTGAATATATATCAAACACCCCAAAATAGTAGTAAGATGAGTAACAAGTGACGGTAAAGATAGAATTAAAGTAACAAGTTGGAGATGATTAGGACTTTTGATCAACAGTTACTTAATTATTTTAAGGATCAATCTGGAAAGGTATAACTCTCTAGTAAATTTTATGAGACGGTTATCTATTAGTAAACTGATTATGATAGGAGGATAAAGAATGTTAATCATAGATATTATTTAAGGATCCGAGCTTAAAGAAGTTAGGCGATAAGTGGTGATTTTAGCAAGGGACTTTCATTTGATCTTAGTTGAATAATAATAAGTATGAATAAAAAAAAAAAGATTGGTTGATGAGTACCCTCACCGTAGAATATACAAATTGGATGAAATGCAAATGCAATGATGATATTGAGGTATTCATTTCCTATAAGTTAGAAACTGGTGAACAGGAAAGGATTTATTTACATTGTTACAAAAGACAAAAGATTTCAATTAAAGAAGTATGTTACCTTTACACTTGGTGAAATCCTAGACTGATCTTTCGTTTTCTCCATACTCTAAATTACTGTACACTTTAGAAAATCAATGTAACATACATAGATTTAATTAAAAGCTCCTAATGCATAATTAATTCGTTGTTTACTAGAGGAAATCCTCCTATGATTGTGAAAGTCTTACAATTTAACGTTTCGCCAATACCTTCTCCTTACATTATCAATGAATTTTTACTTAGACTTATGATTTTTAAAAAAAACCCAATAAAAATGTTGTAAGATTTCTGACCTTACCTCTAGGGTTTGCAAAGTTTCTGTTGGAAAGTCTAAAGTTTTTACCAGAAGAGAGAATACCTTAGATAAGAATGAGAATGACAACTGAGGTTTTACTCTTATGAAGCTTTTTATGTAATGATGGCTTTTCCAAAAATGCTCTCACTTAATAATTAACTAAAGTCTAATATGTCCTATACTTTATATTAACCATTCTTTATTTTATGCTTTTACTTTTTCCTAATGTATTATAGTGGATCAAACTTTCTAATTGATTATGAGGTATGTATTGGTAAAGGGTGTGCCCTTTTTTGGGATGTGCTATCTTTGTCATTTTTATTTTGTAGTTTCACTTTTGTCTAAGATGTTAGTTGAGGTAGAATTTGTAACATCACTTTCCTAAATTGGTAGAAAATGTGCCTTTATGAGATTTCAATGAGTAGAATATTATGAAAATATCGATAGATTCAAATTTTCAAAAATTTATCTCAATATTTTGATATTATAAAATGTAAAGTCCATAAGGGATAAGTTTTAAGGTAATATAATATAAGCTCTAGTTCTAAAATTTGAGATCTAATAATCTTACCTACTTCATACCTATTTACCGCTATAATACCTAAATTTTTTTCTTTTACTCCTTTTGTAAATTGTTTCTTTTTTATGTGTATTTTTTTCTCTATTTACTTGTATTATTATCAAGTATTATGTGATCTATAGTAGAATTGCAAATCCAATTTTAATAATTTTAATAAAACACGAAAGAAATATTTATAATATCATGTCTTCAACCTTTTTTTTTATGTATATAATCATCTTACTGGAAGTTGCAAATCATTATTATGGCTTAGAATATGTATAATATAGATCCCACATTTTCTAAAGAATTAGGACGAAAAAAAAAGAGAGAGAATTCCTAAAGAAAGTTTCACCGAGAAACTAAATATTATTAATATAATATATGGTAATAATAAAATATTATATTTTATATATTATTTAAAAAGTAATTATGATAAGGAACCTGGAAAAGATTTAAAAAATTAGTAAGTAATTTTAGTGAAATACTCCTTAAAAAATGGAAAATTACTTTGAAAGGAAAGTTACTTACAATATTGATGCAGTAACCTAAGTACCCTCTTAAGTATGCTACTAATAAATATGGTCTAATATAATTTTTTTATATTTAAGATAGCTTCAAATTTTTTTTTTAATATCTTATAGGATTAAGGTAGGGCTTGTTATTAATATTTAATAAGAATCATAACCAAATGCATAAATAAGAAGGTATTTATTTATTTTTAGGAATATAAAATTGAGGTGCGTAATTAAATTAGATTGCTTTATTGATTGTGCTTAGGTAAGTACCCTATAATATTGTCAATTTCAAGCACATGTTAGCATATTGAGGAGAAAATTTTTAATGATACCAACATACTATATGAATAGATTAATAATAGATAAGAAATAATAAAATTTTAATATATAAAAATATTAATTGTAATTTTTTAAAGATTACCTACTATCTTTAAAATATCTCTAAATATAATTGGTATATGCTTACTACTAATTTAAAACTATGGCAAATTAGGATTTTTCTTTTTTTTTTTTCTTTTCTTTTCTTTTCTTTTCTTTTCCAGTATTATCAAATTCAAATTGACCTTATGGTTTAAATCAGTTCAACCTGATCCGACCTTAAAATCTATATGATCTAATCTAGTTAAATCCCGATCAAACTTGATTCCACCTCTTCAACCATTGATCCTTTCATATGTTCGGATCAAACATCTAGATTAAGTCTAACAATATTATTTTCTTCTCTCCATATCGAGTGAGATTGGGGCTTATCGTACTTTCATCAATTGCATTCTTATCAAGTATGCCATATTAAATGAGTATCTTCCTAAGTAAATGAGCACCTTACCAATATTGTTACTCCACCATTTATTGAGGAAGTCAAAGATAACTTTCTTCTCCTTAAACCTTCTTTCTTTTCAAATTTACACTTTTAAGTTGGATATTGTTCTTATTCTTTAAGTTGAGGTCCAATAACACTACAACAATAAGCCTCCAAAAGATCAAACATTTTTCTAGATTAGGGTTTTTTGAAAATATGGAGTTGGCTAGTATATATATGCTTTAATAAATGATTATCTAAGTCAATTATATCTATCATCCTGTCAAACGTAAAATGCACAATTTTTACATCAAAATCCAGTGAATGTTTGACCAACTTTTACTCCAACGTTATATTTGCCAAAATAACTAACTTATCATGGGAAATGGATATTGTATGGTGGTTATAAAATGGTAGGGAAAACTATATGAGCCAATTTTGATTTCCTTAATAGACAAAAGCCAACTTCTAAGAATTGCTAATTAATCTAAGGCAAATGTCATTGCAAATAGAAAAGCTTGTTAGATTAATAAACGTTTGAGAATTTTTAAAATCATACTAAAGATGCAAGAATTTTTTGGGCAAATAACATGTGTATATAATATGAGTTATGCATTTTGGATTATTAAAAATGAGTGGAGCAATTAACAGCGATACTTAAAGTAGGATGAAATAAAGAGGAGCCACTTATGCATAAATGTCATAACTAAAGGAACTTGATTGCTTGACCATGTAGCTATTGATATTGTAGAAGGCTAAATTTAATATTGAGTTTTAGGCTCATTGATCAAATGGATTTTACTCCTCGGGCTAAGGTAACAGGGTCCGAAGAGTCAAGTCCATAAATTATCGGGATGATCAAGGGAGATTTGATATGGTAGGTTTGGAGTAGGGTCTATTGGATCAGTTCGTCCAATTCAACCTTTCTTGGTTTGACTCATACTAATAAAATATAAAGCATTTTATTTGGGCCTAAACCTATGGAAAAAACCCATTTAATACCCATATATAAAAAGTTTCAACCCTAATCATTGATCAACATAGCAATTCAACGTATAGAATTTACCTATTATCTCCTATAAATACTCCATTCATTTTTCCTCATTTGGATAAGAAGAAAAACCTCCATTAATGCTATTATTATGCCGGAACTTTACCTAAAAAATTAAACACTCAAACATATCAAGAACACCAACTCGTTCTTCATTAATCTTAGAGTTTAATATTATTATGCTCTTCACTTATCATCATACGTGTTAGAGTCATACTAAGATCGCCTACTCTTCCTTTTTATACTTCTTTCCTAATCATCTTGTATGAGTCACTCAAATCATTTCCTTAGTTACGTGTAGCGTGACTTCACACACGGTACGTACGTAATACTTGCATCTGTACCCAACACCTCCACAGATATCTTTTTGGAGTAAGAGAGCTTTTATACCTTTATATTTTGATCTTAAGTTTGATCACAAAAAGCAAAGAGTTAAGTAATATTTATAATATTTGGCAATTAATAACCACCACTCGATTGTCT
Source organism: Lumnitzera racemosa (assembly GCA_024138005.1). Lineage (NCBI taxonomy): Eukaryota > Viridiplantae > Streptophyta > Magnoliopsida > Myrtales > Combretaceae > Lumnitzera > Lumnitzera racemosa. The sequence continues at coordinate 87,404,207 of JAMXBC010000012.1, forward strand.
CAATGATCAAAAGAAGAGAATATCAATTGCATCCTAGCTAGGGTTTTATGTAAGCTTCTAGACAATGTATGCTTAAGCCTAGTACCCTTACCATAAACCTATCGTGTGCATAAGTTTGGTAAGAAAAGTTAAAATTAAATAGATTAGTTATTAAGGTACCATCTTCTAAGGCTACTATATGGTGGGGTTGTTGTAGCTGTCTGGTTATATGCGACAAGTGTGCCGATTGATCTAGGAGATGTATTAATTTGATGACAAGTGAAGGGATATCGTTAAAAAGAGACGTAGAAAAAAAAACGAATAAACTTAGTATCTTAAGAATATGCATGTGATAACAGATTAAACTCAATATTCTTAACTCGTTCTTGATAAATTGGTTGTCTATAGTAATATATTTATATATTAGTTTTTACTCGTGTAATTAAGCTCAAAACTTTCTATGCAATTGAGTACTTTAATTTGATAAAATTGTTGTAAAGTCCTATAAAAGAAGAGTCATTTATCCTATAATTGATGGCAAAACATCAAAATGAAAAGCGAGATTCGTTAATGGTATCTAACCATTTAACTTTTAGCAACGAAACTTAAAACATGTAAGTATATTCAGTTGTTAAGAGAATTCTTAGAGCATTCATTAAGTATCCTTTGAAAGATATGTATATTTTTGAAAGAATTATTTTTACATTATAAGTGTAAAAGTATATTACGATTATCTTTTCGAGTAACAAATTCCTACTGAAAAGATGCTAAAACTATTTTAGGTGAAAAGATGCAGATTGGAGTGGATGTATGGATACTCGTCATACACCCAAAATCTAATTACAACGATAATTAAATATACATAAATAGAAAAGAGAAATATATTATTAAATATAAATAAATAAACAAGATTATTAAATATGATTAAATATTTAGCATGCTTAATCGTTGAAGTAGGGTGGATGTATCCAAAAGATTTGATGGTCAAAATCAAAGCCAATTGCTGTTACAAGGTCCAGTTTTGAGGCCAGTTCGCAATACGCAAAAGGTCGTAAAATAAATTTGATTGACATGATCAGGACCTTTTATGTGTCATAAAAATGTTGGAGATCAAAAAAGATCAAAGGCATCTGCTTCTTAACTAACGGATCTTCAGGTGAACCATCAGGTTTCTTATGCTGTGCCTCCTCCGCATTTAAACCCAACCTACACTACTAGTCAAACAATCTTTTCATACGACATCGTGACGCTCGAACTCTACAAAACGTCGCGTAATCCAACGGCTACAATCGTATCCTCGAGATTACAACAAGCTCTAAATACCCATCAAATCATTATCTAATCTTTTGCCGAGTGCCCACACCCCTGTACCCTCTTTTAAATGACGTTTATGTCCCTGTGATAATGCCTGGTGCCCTATTTTGCGTTCTGCTGATGGGATTAAATAAGGCACTCGCTCCTGATGGGGTTATTTATTCCAATACTATCTCTGTTAAAGATTCAAATAAAAAAAAAAAAAACTATTATGTTTTTCAACATGTTTTGCAAAAACTTTTGAATTATCAAGTGCTGCTTAATGTATCACTTCAAATTATAATTTTCAATATCTTTAAAAGCATATATCTTATTGAAGTTAAAAGAAAAATTTGTTATCTTTGCTTTTATATCAAAAAGCTATGCTAGGTAAAGTTTTTATATCTTAAATAAATACTATTATTAGGATTTTTTTGACTGTTGAGTCATTGCCACATCAAAGAACTATTATGGTGATACTAGCACACATCTATTTATCTGTGATAGGTAATAAAAGGATGATGGTTATGTAATGGAAATTTAACAATAATGTTGTAGTACAATAGAGTATTAATAATGTAACAATTGATAGTGATTGCGATAGTAAGAATGGTGTTGAAGTTGTGGTGGTGTAGTGTAATGGTATCAATGGTTAATAAAAGGTTCTTATATCATACATTTGATATGAAAAAATAGTTTTAAATGAAATAGAATAGAATTGATTAGAATGAAATTGAATAAGTACAAGAATAAAAAATTCTTTCCCATATTTAGAAATACCTATAAAATATAATAAAATGAAAGGACATTAAATATACAAATAATATTATTTGTTAAAAATATCCTTAATTATTGAATATTATATTTTATTTGAAAATTAAATAAATAATTTTAATTAATTTTAACTGATGGATGGGGAGTGAAATCAAGGTTCCACCTTCTCGAAAAAGGAACAATGATTTTACCTTGTCAAAGGCAAATCAAATTCTCTTTTGAAGTTGGAATTATTGATCATGGAGAACTATGATTCCACCTTCTAAGTGTACTTCAAAATATGAGGAAAGAAAATTGAATTAAAATTCCAATTCCATTACAATGCTGGTATGAGTAGTATAGTGGCATGATGGTCATAATAAGTGACATTGGTTGTAGATTATTACAAGTATGTCCTGATGGTAGTAATGATGATAGCAATAGTAGGGGAAATAGTAGTCATAGTAGTAATGTTGGTAATAATAAAGTTTATGTGGATAAGAAGATAATGACATAATGGTGACGATAGTAATAACAATAGCTTCAGAAAGCCATGTATAGTCAATTCGCAAGCTTAAAGTTGGTAAGAATAGTTTTTCTATAAATGGTTATTATGCATTATAGAAATGGAAAAGAAAAATATATTATATATGCATGTTATTACTCTTATAATTTTGGGATGTTTATAATTGATAAAAATATTTCTTTTTAACATCTTAACAAATGCCTTAAGTGTAGCTATTAATGAGGTCCTAATTATTGTATTAACACCCATTTACTTCTTCTAATAAAATAAATGGGAAATGCAAATGTTCGTAGAAATAGATTTAAAACTTTACTGCTTACTATATATAATTTTTTGTCAAAAATAATTATTTTGGTACTTATTTCAGCTCATTAATCGAAATGGCAATACAGGAAAAATACTAATATATTTCTATTTAATTACTTAACATTTTTTTAATTAAAGATATAGTTGGTCAACATTTGAACTTTTTATGTCCTATAAAAAAGAGGAAATAAAGTTTTCTCTTTCAAAAGTTATTAACTGTTTCTTCTAGAGATAGAGAGTAGAAAAAACATTAAAAATAGGCTTGCTGAACCAATTTATAAGTAAATGAGGTAATACAATACATTTTAAATATAATTATTTAATTTCCTTTTGATTACTTCAATATAAACGGACCGTAAGAACGAAAAATTCCCTAAGAACGTATATTCATTTTCAAATAAAAATAGAAGACTTTGTATGATATAAAAGGGAGATAATGATTAATACTTTCGTACAACTTCAATTATATATATGCATATATGACGAGTTAATGAAATAATAACTTGAAGTTAATAATATTTTAAATATCTATCTATTGAAAGTGAAATTTATTAAACGTACATTTTTTAGAAGTTCTCCTATATTTATTTCCGACAAAGGTCAGGCTATTTCCAATGATAAAAGGGGGGAAAATAATGGAAGGGGCATTATTGACATATCCAAATCTCTCGTCCTTATTATACCTAGGTAAGACAATCTCGTAAATATGTGAGATAAGGATGATTACGGTCTCATCGATTTTGACAGGAATATCTTAAATCCTTCCACCAAAATCTTACTTCAATTAATACGACAAAACTATATTTTATATCATCTCAAATTATACGTTATACTACCCTTCTAATATATATCATTTCTTCTGAAAAAAATTATATATATATATATACATATCCTTTTTCATATTAAATTTCAGTTATTTTTTATTATTTAATTTGATTTAATTTAACCTATTTATAAAAATACTGCCATTTAATACTCGTTTAATCCCCCACTATTAAACCAAATTTCATCCATTTAATTCTTATCATCCGATATATATTAGGATCAACACCTAGATCAGATGCAACAAAAATGGTACAATTATATTATTTCCCGTGTCAGTGTTTCTATATATATATACATATTCACATACACCGATACTCAAACTAGATACTCTTCGTCATCCCGTAATCCTATAAGAACTATGGAAAACACCATGAGCAACCAAGCCTTACCGTTCCACACCACCGGAGTTAATCCTGACGGCCACCGTTACGACATGCATGAAACGTTTCGACTCCTTGCTGAAACCCACCTCCTTAATTATTATACCCCTCCTTCAAACGTTTCTTGTGTCTCATTCCCCTCTATGTCTTCCACTTCACTTCCACTTCACGAATTCTTCACCCTCGAAACGCTCTGGAACCCCGTGTCGAAACGCACCAAGCATGACGACACTCCTGATTATATTTCAAACCCTGTCAAAACTGAAACACCGACATCCAAAACCGAAACTCCTCCGGTTCTGGACGGCATAGCTGCGGTTGTAGGCGAGCATGTCCTCTTTGGAAAGAAAAGTGTCGAAGAAAATCCAAACAAGTGTCCCGAGGACATGCATAGCCGAAGCAGCAAAAACGTTTCGAATAATGCTGCCCCGGGGCAGAAGAACTATAGAGGAGTTCGGAAGAGACCATGGGGAAGGTGGTCGGCGGAGATACGAGACAGGATCGGTCGGTGCAGGCACTGGCTTGGGACATTCGACACGGCGGAGGAAGCGGCCCGTGCTTATGATGCTGCGGCTAGGAGGCTTAGAGGGTCGAAGGCTAGGACTAACTTCGAAATACCCCCGGTGGTTCCTGTCCCCATAACGACGTCATCTTCGTCCCATAACAACAATAATGATTGTAGTGGAATTGGGAAGAAGGGGACGAGTGGGAAAAGAAAGGAAGTGCATGGAAATAACAGGAAGCGTTCCGTGGTTACGTGCATGGAACAATTGTTCAGCAATAATAGTATTAACACGTATGCTGGTGGTGGTCGCCGTGGCGGCAGCGGTGGTGGTTGTGGTGAAGGGCATGGGGATAGGGATAACGTGGAGCTTGATTTAAAGCTTGGTGTTGGGTTTGGAGTTGGACTTGGACATATTTACTAGGAACTATAATAATAATAGTTTTAATTTTTCTAGTAATATTACTAATACTTCAATGGCTCTTTAGTTAGATTATGTTTATTTTCTCTCTGCATGCTTTTTTTTTTTTTTCCTCTTAAATCTACTTAATTTAAGTGTTTTTGGGGTTTAAAAAGTAAGGGTTGTAATGTTTAGATGAAATGTCTTTATGGGAAAATTATACTTTCATTTTGTCGATGTAGCCACGAATCTACGTATGTTAATGATATTTTCGTTTTAATCTATTGTAGAAAATGAATAACAAAGTTATTTATCCTCATTTCGTACGGCAATTTTTCCGTTTAAGGGCTTCCTTTTGCTATAATCAATGTTTATGGTGGTCCTTGAATAGTATTAAAGTAGCGTTAAAATCGGTTTGTTGTGGTAAGTGATAATAATAGAGTTGGTAGTGTCTGTTCAGTGTTCGATAGCACTGGTGAAGAGAAATCACCACGATAAATCAAAAAATTATTTCTCCTTTTTTATTTCCTGAGACAGAATATCATTATTTTTTGGAATTTTTCGTTAATAGTTATTCAATTTCTATCGGTTATTTAACCATGCTTTCGTCATTAATTTCCTTGAACGCTAATAAAAATGACAATATATTACAATACATAATTTGACAAACTCCTACAGGAGACATGTTTATATATAAATGTATATATAAATGATTGTAGCTTTTATATAATTCCGCACAACTTTTTGCACATTTTTTAAGTATTGCAACGTTTTGCACAATTTAATATAAAGCAAAATAATTCTTCGCGATTTTTGTGGTAATGCTCTGAAACCCAAAATACAATAGCTCGCCACATGATGTGTTAATATTGAGTACTAACATGCAATGGTTCAGGACCTATGTAAATATTCACAATAAAATGTCAAACCATAAATCTACATAAGTGTTTATGACACGATGGCTTTAATGGTTCTTATTGCACATACTTTAAGCCTTATTATTCAAGTGTTTGGTTTCATACATGTTTTAAGTACATATAAATACGTGCTTTCGTCGTAATATATAAGTTGGCCAATTAAGAATAGATGTCTTGTGAACCTGAGGGTTATTCTCATCAACTATCTTTATTTTCTTTTCTCAGCTACTTCTTTTCTCCTTGTTTAATTCCACCAATTAATTGTTGTGGCTTTCTTCTTGTAGAGGTTTAAATTATTCAATCACTTGTTTATTTTTTTGCTAACCATGCTATTTATTTCCCATCAATTATGATTTCGTTTTATGCTGTTGTGACTTGTGTGTTTATATATACAGTGTATGTTTAGACATTTTAATTTAGTATTTAAGTTATTTTTCTATTACTTAGTGGGTTTTTTTAATTTAGTATTTAAGTTATTTTTCTATTACTTAGTGGGTTTTATCCCTTCCACTTGTATTATTTTATTACACTGAGAGGAGTAAACTTATCATGTTTTCACCACATTCCTTATCTTACCATCTGAAAGATCAATCTCTTTGGCTGTCTAAAGAAGGAGACCATCAATCTCTTTGGCTGTCTAAAGAAGGAGAGAAGAAATGGCAAAGTAAGGAAAGGAAAACAGCATAAAATACAACAAAAAGTAAATAATATGTATATCAAAATCAAATAATTAAATTATAGTATGAAAACACATGAAAACAAGTATTATGTTTCATTTCATCCACCTTCGGTCTTTAATTTCAACAAGGTTCTCTACTTGTTCCCATTTTTACTCACTCTCTTCACTACTTATTGTGTTATAGATCATATACCTAAATTTCTAAGGATTAATCAACTTAAACTATAATACCATTCAAACTGTAAAGCCTTGAAACTCAAGATATAATAGCCTTCCACATGTCAATATCGAGTATTGATACGCAATGGCTTAGAACATGTTTAAATATCTATAATTAAACATCAAACTATAATGTTAGATAAATATTAACTCAAAATGTTCATAACACTGGCTTTACTGGGTCTTATTGCACATAAGATCTAACTACAAGCCTACAATAAGAGTCTAACAATCTTCGATAGAATCTACCTAAATTGCAACCAATAACAGAGATCATATCTACAATATAACTATCAACCATTAAGAAAAACCAATCTATGGGTACAACAACCCGATCTAACTACTCCTCATAACAAGTGGAGTTCACTTTCTCTCCAATTTCATAAACCAAGTTGTAGCCTAAGTTGTCATAATGATTCATTTCACTTAAAGTTTTTGCAATTGAAAATAAGAATCCCTTAAGGATGAGCAAAATGCCTAGTACATAGAATACCACACAAACATGCGCATGAAGATACAAGAATAGTCTCACATACAATGATAGTAATAATTAATGTACAAACATTCAATTATTATCTTTGATCTGGGTCCATCAATCATCACAATTTTGACATCGTAAAATTTGAAGTAACTCATGACCTAAGTTCATATACATACATATAAATGGTTTTAGGTTCTCTCTAATACCTTAGAGTCTTAGAATTTACCCAATTTTTTTCTAAGTACAACTACATTTGGGACAACGATGCATAAGGATCATTGAGATGTGACCTCAAGATCAGAGGTACTCCTGATCTCTTAAGGCTAACCACATACATTCAGTACAATTACATTTAAGTTGGATATAATTAAGTTTATTTATGTTCTATCCTATACAAGCATAAGCTGCAAACATAGTTATCCATACACCTAGAACAATCTTGTCAATTCTCGGTATCTTTAACACCACATCCTGTCATCACAATCAACAACTTTTAGCTAAACTATACTTCTTATACTTAGGTTTCTTAATATCTACCTAGTTATTTACTTACTTCCACAAACTGAAAATAAATGTAAGGTTTATATGTATAAGGATTAGTGCTAAGTCATACTCTGTTAAGAGGTATACTAGAGTAGTTGAAAGTTAATTTATGAGAGATATATAGAAATTGTTTTAATGTCCATAAACTTAAAAACATGTTAAGTGTAAATTAATTATAAGAGTATCCATTGAGTAGTTAATGAAATGATTAAAATTAAAATATGTTTATTAAATATAATTATAAAAATAATTTTAAGCAAGTAGAAATTAGTTTAAGAATATGAAACAAGAAAAAAAAAATATTTAGGTATAGAGGGGGACCAAACCTACAGTTTGGTCAGAACTAGCTTGTTTTTTTGGGGATCACTCTATAACTACATAACGTTTCCCTCTTTGAAAACCAAACATCATATTCTATTTTTCCCAAACTTCAATCACACAAAACATGTAGAATTCTACTTCGAAATGTACTTACTTTAGAATAATATTACTATTTACATGAACAATAACTTAACATCAAACTAACAACTTACTTGAACCAAAATATCTCTTCTTGTAAGATAATTCATTCCTAAATAGTTACAAACAACAATCTATAGAAAATGACTTTCAAAATAAAAATCTTTACACAAACTTGTGTTACAAACTCTTTAGACCTACCACCCTTAATTCTTTATCCTTTCTCTTCAAGAATGTTGGTATTTCTGGTTTCTATCCGATCTTTGCATTATATGAGTATATTGAAATGAAACTTATAAGAACTAAACTCAAAATGTTCATGCCTTCAATCTCTAGTACCTCTTGTGTTGTTTTAATAGGAATTGTTGTATTTTGGTAGATAGGGAAGAAAATATTAGGGGGAAGAGAGAGAAGGCAAAGATGAAAATAAACAAAAATATTGATATAAGTACAAACGTTGGTGCCTTTTCGATGTAGGAGTAGAAAGATTATTTTTCCGCCTTTCTTATTTAATATCTACTATGATGCCATCTTTTTTGCATTTAATTATCTCCTCATTTTCTTTGGAAAAAAAAAAGTGGTTATTATACTTATTTTGAAAGATAATAACTACGGCATATAATTCCATTAAAAGTCATCCAATAATCACAATATTTTATTCACATATATTATCACTATGTTAATTATGACTATGATATCTTTTAATTAAATTTATTATTTTTGTCATTTAGTACACATCATGTTAGAAACAATTGCTGAAAGCGTTCCCTTTGTACATAAACACACCTTACTTAAGTACTAGCTAATATAAGATCAGATCTTCTACCTTTTATTATCAAAGGGCTATGATGAAAGTTGGCCATGGAAAGCGGGAGGGTCCACTGCTAGTCCTCAGGACCTCAGTACTACAATCTATTGTTGAAAGATAAATTAAAAGAGAGAGATATCTCGTATCGTGAAAGCCAGCGTAAGATTATTGTCCTTTTTTTTTCCCCCTACCTACCTTTCCCTATGTGGCAGCGCTGAGCGTCCATGTAATGTTCAGTTATATGCGCAGAAGGGAGTTGGGTTTGGTGTAAAAAGTTCGTGGCCCAAAAACTAAAAAGAGGATCGGGGAAAATGAAATAAAAAAAAAAAAATCGTTTCTTTATCCATTTTAGTAACATTTTTGATTAAAAATATAATAAATAAGATAAGTGTAACTATACATTCTCATACCAAACATAGGATCTTATTTATTTTATACATTATATTCTTAATAAAAAATATTGTTAAGATAAATAGACCGTCTATTTATTTATTATATATTACTTAAAAATTAGTAAGCAGAGATCTAAAGAAAAGTAATATTCATTACAATTATTACTTTTTTATTACTTTTCTTCAATCCTAATTTAGGTTTTGAAAGTTAGAATTCAGGTTATTATTAATAGTTTTCATTATGTATAGAAGGCGGATTTAAATTATACAGACATGGAAACTTGATTGTCATTTAAGGTCCGGCAATATAAATGTATTACATAAGGTGCTCTATAGACGTGATTTCTTTGCTTAAAAAAAAAAAATCTTCTTCCCGTAATTGTTTTTTCTATCTTTTATTAAAAAAAATTTGTTGATTTTGTTATTTAACCGTTAAAGTTAGTGTTATGCTTATGGATATTGATAAGCTAAACTTATTTGAATTATTCTAATTTGATTTGATGAATACTTGAGTACAATTCAATAATAGCCATAGTCAAGTTAAGGTCAAGTTATCTTAGTAATTTATCAAAGTCAATCTCAAATTTTACCATATTTGTCCTAAGAAACAATGTTGTAAATACTACTTAAATTATTATTGAAAGTTTTCAATTTACCATATGAATTTTCAACATATTAAATTTAGTACACAATTAAAACATTTCATGTCATTGTGATTAATAGGACTATCATATCATACTCCTACTCCCTTTTGGCTTTTATAAGAGTTCTGTAGAGCAAAGAAAATTCTACAAAGGAAGCAATGAGAAAAGAAAGACCGATTGTTAGCTTGTAGTGAGGGACATAGCTTTTAACGAAGTTTTCGAGCTTCTCGATACTTAGAAAGCTGGTCCGATATGTTTCATTTTGATACGTGATTAGATCAAGTAACTAGCGATGATACGAAATGTTTTAATTTAGCATTAAATTTGATAATAATGAAAATTTAAATAACAAATTAAATATTCAACTAAAGTTCAAGTAATATTAGTGATATTATCCCTTAACTCATCTAATATGCAAGCTTAATAGAGTTTACAAATATGATTTTAATTAAGTTTATACCTAAAAAAGTTTTTAATTGATAGAATTTTTTTTAAAAGAATGGAATCTAATGAGTTTTACCGAATCGAATTTAAATTTACAAGGTAATTTTAAATTGAGTTTAAATTTAAAATCTTAAACTCAAGTGGTATTCATTTCGATTTTTAACCCTAATTATACTATTAAAGGCACGGAACGGTGAACCTGGCAGTAATATTTGCATTCTCTACTATCAACGCAAGCAATTAATAAAAAAAATAAAGAAGAAGATGTCAAATACTCAGATCCAGGTGATATCAGGTGGAGAAGGAAACGATATTATTAGCGAAAACGAAGGTGGAGTGTAAGTAAATCAGAGAGAGAGTGGAGGTTGGAAATCCAATACACACATCATATCTAGATGTCTAATTACTGACACATAGAGGACTACTACTGACACTAAATACGTACTTTCAATTTGTACTGTCTGAGACTGAAACTGACTTTTTGCTCAGATAATCTCTGGATCTTCATTTTCTCTCCTGGCGCTTTCACTGGATTTTCTGCTTTTACTTCGGCTTATATTGTTTTCTTGTTTCCCCCAAAATCATTCTTATTTCTTTTCCTTCCTCATAATAAAGTTGCCGAAAACATAAACGTGTCGGTGTGATCTTGTAGCTTTTGTGTTATGTTTTGCGTACAAGGCTTTTAAAATAGGATACATTAAGGGTAGAATGAGCGATATATGATGATTATAGTATAAAATCTTATTTATATCTTATTCGGTAAATATAATAATCTATTATATGATATATCAAAATTATCTTATATCTTAATAGTTGTAAAGGTAATAGGGTATAAAATATCTCATAAAATATGTAATTGTTTTCTATTTATCTATAAATTTCAATATTAGACCTTTTGTATTTAGTAAATTTTAGATAAAAACATGCATATATTTTTCATGTCAAAAGATTATTTTTCAATCATCGAATGAACTTAATGTTAAATAGCACTCTTTATTATCAAAATAATTAAATGATAATAATAGAGAAGTGTATACATAAAAGAAAAAGTTATAAGTTCTTAAGCTTGAAGTTACTATTTTTCTATATCATTAATTAGTTTTAGTTTTAAGATTTATATGGAGCTTAATTCATTTCTTTTTAATGTTAATACCATATTATTTCTAAACTTTTAGTAATATGAGGTTCTTTTTTTTCAATCATTAAGATATATCGTATTATTTTATAAATTATGGAAAACATGTATAAAGTATCCTAAGGCCTATATTCTGTATACTATATACTTTAAATATAAATATATATATTTAAAAGTGAGTAAATTATACGAAAACCTCATTTTTATACTTTATCATATGAGAATAGATTCTAATAAAAATTATATCATAAAACTTATACCATGATTTTTTATACCCACTCAAAATATACCCAATTAAGAAAAATAGGAGCTATAATCGTGTAAAATAAGGTTATTCACTTATTCTTATTTTATCGATATCGTATAGATATCGTATATTTTTGTACTTTTGTAAAGATGTGTATGTGATTTTTTTTTTAACAAAGGTACATTCTGTATATTTTAATTTTGTGTTAATAATATACATGAAACATGTGTCAATTTTTTATTGGTTCAAAAATATTATTGGATCAAATGACTTAGTAAATAATATCAATAAAAAATAATTAAATTTAAGAAAAAAAGATAGAAAAATAGGAAAAAGAAAGAAACAAACAGCCGGTTTCAACGACACCTTTTTTTGGGCCAAGTCTGCTCCTAGCCGATCTGGGTTTTCGATCTTGTTTGCCAGATTTAAGCGAAATTACCAATTTGATATTCGCGATAAAATTATTTAAGGGATTTTTATATATATATATATATATTTTAATATTCTCAATGTAGTTGAAGGAATTGATGGGTTGAGCTTGACACTACTTTCATATGTGGCCAACCCGTTGAAATTGATCAAACAAACTAGTGTGTTGAAGCCATCTCTTGCGTCAAGACTGAAGCTGATTTTCCACTTGGGTCTTAAGAATTTGAATAGGAAGAAAATAAAGTTTGGTTCTTTAATGGAGAGGCTACGTAGATGGAGAAACAGCTGAGTTGAGCTTTCACGGAGAGGTTGAGAATCAACAAATTTCTCGTGGACCCATGGAGAAACAGAAGAGATTTTGCTGATTTACCAAAAACCTGAAGAAGAATTTTTGGGTAACAATGGAAGGTAAAGTAGCCCAGCTTTACCGGCAATGATAAAAAGAAATAAGAAGGAATAACCTGGCGATAGTCCGCTCCGGTGACTACCTTTGAAGGAATATCCTCGTGGAAAATGTTATGGTTAGGACTAGGTATTTCTTTATATTATTTTAATTTATTTTAAATTATTTTTAAAAATATTTTGATTTAAAATTAGTTAATAATACAGTTAACCATTGAAAGATTGCCATGTAATCGACATAAAATTCAAGTTTGCGGTTAAGTGTGGGAAAAGGAAAATAAATGCAAAATAAATAAATAAATAAATAAAAATAAATAGATAAATACAAAATTACGGTTATCTTCTTAGCACTAACTTTTTTTTTATAGGAAATTGTACGTCTGCATGGGTTGTCGATAAGTATTGTATTCGACCATGATTTGAAATTCACGAACTTTTTCTAAAATTATATATGGAGGAAACTTGACACCAAACTTATATACAGTACTTCTTGCCGCTTTTAGACAAACAACCAGATCGAAGTAGTAAATAGGATAATCGACAACTTTCTATGAGCAGTTGTGGGGAAAAATTTACATGATCGAGACTTATGCCTATTTGTCATTAAGTTTGCTTACACAACCAATTAGTTTATAGCTCGACAGGAATGTCACCTTTTGAGGTCGTCTATTGACTTAACTCGAACTTGCTTCTAGATAAAGCTGTCAACTCAGTCATATAAAGGAAAGTCAATCAAGCTTACAGTACGCCAAGGAATTCTAAAAATTGTATCAAAAGGTTGCTAAACACTTGACATAGACTGTAGGTCGGTAGAAAGAACAGAGAAGCTAAGGAAGAAGACAAGTGATTTATAGCCCCGGAGACCTTATTTAGGTCCACCTCAATAAGTAGCGTTTCCCTGGGAAAAGAACGAACAAACTTTCCCTAAAGTCAAATGGACCTTTTAAAATCCTTGAGCACATCAACAACAATGCCTATGGCTAGAACTATCTGGCAAATAGGGTGTATTTGCTACTTTTAATATAGCTAATCTGACATTCTATGTACCCGATGAAGAAGAGGGTCAAGATTTGAGAGCAAATCTTCAACAATTTTAGAGAACTAATGAGTTACTGACTATTGCTTATCTTACTCGCGCACAACTTTGAAGCTTCTAATCTTTCACTTGAAGAATCTTTTCTCGACAATGTACCTATAACGAAAGAACCTACATGGAAGGAGGATAGCTGAATTCCTTGACAACTCCGGGAGGTTAACCCTTGCTTTGTTTTTTCTCTTATGTCGACGTCAACTATTTTCTTGCCGAAGGCTCTATGATAAGTGATTGAACTTTTAATTGTCGAGAGACTCCTGCCAAGTGATGAGACACTCTTTTTCGGGCTGAGTGCTTTCCTTTGACTCCCTACTGACACTTGTTGCACCCCTTTCTCATCTCGACAGACCTTAATGCTGCAACATCTTAATTCTCCTCGTCTGTTGTGATCAAAGAATCTATGTTTAGAACCAATGTCGTGTTGTCATCTATCTATTTCACTTGATGCTATACTATTTTCACTTTTTTTTTCGTTTGTTATTTTTACCCTTTTTCATATGTACTAGGAATTCTTCTTTTATATGCCTTTTTGTAATTTTTTTATTTGTATAATTGTCCTAAGAACTTACTATAAATAATCCCTTTTCTATGTAAGCCATAATCATCTTAAATCATAAATATATATCGAATATTCTTTTCTTACGAGACAACCCTTTCTAAGTTCTTTTCACTCTTTCTTATCTAATCCTGCCAAATAGTTCAGGATTAGTGGCAAGTGGACCTTAACATCAACTTATGCATCATATCAAGTGGAGTGTCAAGTCGTATTGTGTGTTTATTAGTGTGTCATATCGTGTGTTTATTAGTGTGTCATATCCTCCGAGTAGTTTTACGCTGGCTACTCTTGTTAGTTCGTAGACTTACTTACTCTATTTTTTTTTCGATATTTTAAAGGATTCATTGGCTCAAATCTGCTATGGTAAGTGTTAGTGAAAACTGAGTTTTTAGGCACATCATTTATTAATGACAATCTTGTACTGTTACATATTAAAACCTTTATATCCTTTTCTCCTAAATTCATATCCTAAAAATGTACATTGAATCCCTCTTACATCAAACTTGTCTTTAGAGGTAAAGTGTTACTAATACAACATAAGCATCCCATAGTAAGAAGATGAGAACAAGTAAGAACTTGCCCAAATAAAAACTCATAAGGTGTCTTCCAATTTAAGAGAGGGGTAGGTAAAAGATTGTAATATATGTAGTTATAAGTAGATATTCATCCCAAAAGAACTTAGGAAGATTAGCATGCAACCTTAGGGACTTTTCATACATAATATTAGTCTTACTTAAAAGTTGCCCCCTTCTAGTTCTCATTAGGGGAAATGATCTTAGCTTTAAGATTTTCATACCTTGGAAATAACAAACACAAGCTCTTTGCCTTTAGTCATTAATGAGTGCGAGTTCAAACACCCTTTTTAAGGATCTTATTGGATGCTTAAGAATCTATTCCTTAAGCAGAAGAGGGTAGAGGAATAAAATAATAGGGATTAGCCGCTACTAATTTCCTTGGTTCTATTAAACATAAGTAATTACCTTTTGAATTTGATGAAGTAAGTAAAGTAGTAGGGGTAGAGAAAGCAATAAGCATAGAGTTTGCTTCCTAAGAGTTCATCCTCATCTTAATAATGCAAATGATTTGTCTTACTAAATGTTTATGTTTACATTCAATTTAATCATTTTGTTGTGGATAATCCCGAAACTATGAAAAATAGATTGGCATGTAGAGGACATAAATTCAATCCTGTTATTTGACTATATTACTTTAAGAGTTATAGCAAATCGATTATCAATCAACTTAAGAAACCGAATAAGTAAATTAGGAACTTGCAATTTGCTTTGCATATACATGTATAATCATCAAGAATAGAAAGGAAAATATAGGGAATAAAATAAGGTCCCTATACATCTATATGTTGGGTATGAAATAGTATAATAGCATGAGTATCATTACGCTTAAAAGAAAGTTGATGAAACTTGACTACTTAACATATGTCACAAGTAAAGCTATTGATATCAAAGTGCTTACAAGAATTAATATGTCTCATCTTAGATAAAGAAGAATAACTAAGATGTAATTGAAACAACTAAAGCTAATCCTTAGAAATGCCATTTGCAGCACAAGAAATAACAGAGGAAGAAGCTACACGACTGTTGTAATTATGCACAACTTCTAATAATAGAATGTATGCCCATTCAAAACCTTGGCTGAAGCAATTGTAATACTACTTGTTAGGTCTTGAAACTCAAGATAATTTGCATTAATGACCACAAAAAAATGATAATATGTCAAGACTTTGTAAACCAACATAAGATTGTGAGAGAAATGTGGAAGATAAAGTACATTATGTAAAATAAGAAGCCCATTTACACGAACTAATCCAACAAGAATAACATTTCCACTACAAATATTTTGTAACCGAACAAGTATTGGTTGAGATAATGTTTTAACATCATATAGTAATTATTTGTAAGGTGTAACATGACCTATAGCCCTAGAATTTTCTATCCAAGAATTATAGAGAATATTGGCAATATTATAGATAAAAGAATTACATGAACAATCTACTATAATTATGTTAATAGTAGAATAAGAGGCCTCATGTTGCTTCCCTTTCACTATTCTGTACATCTCTTATTATAAGCTTTGAATCATTTGTCGATCAACCAAATTAGAAGCACTAGTAACATTCTTAGCCAAATTCCTAGTATTATTGATATAATCTAAAGGTGTAGATGTAATCTGTTGTCCCTTATTCAAAGAATATGTAGCATTAGCATAATAACTAGTAATAAACTTAGTGTTACTATTGCCTTTGGTAAATTTCCTTCCTTTATACCAATTCAAATAACCATGAATTTGAAAACAAGAATTAATAGTGTAGCCATCTATCTTATAATGTTTACACTAAACTTTATTCATAGAGCTCTTCCCTTTTCTATTGAAATTTCCTTTTTGATTATCAGCCTTCCAAACAGTATAGGTAGCCATTTTTGAATCATTGACATGCATGAAAGTAATGTGTTTTTGTTTTTTGACTTGCTGGACTAAGCAATCTACTCTATTACAAATAGGAAGAGGTTTTATAGGAAATATTTGATTTCGTACTGATTCATAACATTTGTTCAATCCCATAAGGAATTGCATGAGTTTACCATGCAATTCATATTCCATAACTCTTTCTTGAAGCTTAAAGGTGCAATATTTAAATCATCCACATTCACAAGTAGGATATGATGTAAATCTTCTAATTCAACCTATATTCTCTTCAGTTTATTGAAATATGCAACCACAAGATTGATTATTTTAATGAATTTTACTCAATTCAAATTGTAATTTAAAAGCTAGAGGACTGCTTCCTAAATCGTATTACTTAGCAATTTCAATCCAAAGCTCATGTGATGATTTTGTGTAAAGAAAATTTTGAGATAATTCACTTTACATCGAATTCAAAATCCAAGTCCTAATCATGAAATCACTTCTAATCCAATGAATAATGTTTGGAGAATTATCATTAGGTCTACCTGTGGTTCTATCAATAAATCTTGTTTTCATCTTAGCACCAAGGCTAATCTTAATGGATCAAATCTATGCCAAATAGTTCGAACCATGAAAGATTATATTGTCGGTTATCATATTTGGATCATCATAACTAAATGCATAAAGGATCCAAAACAATCAGAATCTTTAGGAATAGGTTATAATTCCATTACACTATAGAAGATAAGAAAATGCAATCAAAGAGATGAAAAGTTACCTAATTTTAATGTCTTTTATGCTTTGATATCATGTGGAAATAAGAGATTCAGCAACAAGGTAGAGCCGCATCAAAGAGGAAACGAACAATCCGTCGATGAATTCTCACTCATGAAATGTGCATAAAATAGCCTTATATATATGAGAGATCACAAACCTAATGTAAACTAACTAACTAACGTGAAATAATAGAAGCTAACATACATTTTTTGTTCTATTAAAGATGAATTGAAGCTATAGACCAATGCATTCGTGTGTAAATACACAAGCTAATAAATAAGCTTTTAGTTATTCATAATATCTAATCCTCTAAGAGATGAGGGAAACTATAAATTTTTTCATTTGTTCTTTTACCTCTACAATTGAGTATGTGTAATTAGGCCTTTGTATTGTATACATGGATTGATTGAGAGGGAGGGAAGGGCATGGCATAGATGGCGAAAGGGTCCTTGCCCTACTATCCCCCCAAACCAACTTTGGGAAAAAGATAATCTTTTTTACAATTTTTTAAAAAGAAAATAAATATATATTATATATATAGTTTACAAAACAATTAATTTCAAAATATGGAGTGTAGTTAAGTCAGTAAGTGTATATTTTTTAAATAGGAGATCATGGGTTCAAATCCTATGCATGGTATTTTATTTTTTTTTTAATATGCATTTATTAATTATATGACATTTTATTTTTATTTTCTTCCAACCTATTTTTTCTACAATAACTAATAGCATTAAATTCATTATTCCAAAATTATATTTAACTAAATAAATTCTTTTGAATTATATAAAAAGTACACTATAAATAATCATTACTTTACCTATATTATAATGGTTTCAATCTTATTGTATAAATTATTAATAAATAATACTAATTATAACTTAGTTTAATAACATTTTCTTTATAACTAATATTATAAAAATGAATGTGGAGTGTTGAATGCTTCATTATATCATAACTTATATTCAAAAAGATTTTTTTAGCATAATAAATGAAACAATTTTATAAATTTATCATGAAAAGAAATAGAAGAAATTTCTATCTATGTCTATTTTCTTTTTTTTTTTGCTCTACTTTCAATTTCATATTAGATATTTCTCTAATATATTTATATGGAAAACAAATTTTAGGCAAGTTTTATATATTAATTTCATTTTTCTCAATAAATTAATAGTTATATTTCAATTAGTAGATTTGTTAAAAGAAAAGATAAAAAATTTATTTTTTTAACCTCTTACTAAATGCATCAAGTACTCCTAATAATTTTTTCAAATAACTCTTTTGTTATATAAAGTTTGGAATTTATTCCGAGTGCAATCATTAATAAAATCACACACATATATATGTACATATATATATATATGATGCAATACAATTGTAATAACATGTGAATATTTTACTACAGATAATTCTAGTGCTAACTTAATTAGGATAAATCTGACCTATTGATCATATGGTTCTACATTCATCTCTAATCATATGATTGTTATTGGATAGGATGTTGAAAAGGTTGTTGCTACTAGAAAGTTTAGATGGAAATGGATCCTCTCCATTATTTCTTCTTTTCGTGAAGTTCATCAATTTGAAGATCGATGATTGAAATTGCTTATACTTTTGAATTACCCAATGATTATATTTAGCAACATCTAAAAGAAGAAAATTAAAGAAATTAATGAAAATAGAAATAGAAAGGATCAAAATCCCAACATGGGATAAATGAGATACCGGCTTAATCCTTTTTATTAATTTTATCCTTTTTACCCGTTATTGGCAATCTTACTTGATGAATACGAGTTGATCACCCTTTCTCCATTAATGAATAGTTTCATATTCTAATGAAAATTAAAAATTATGGAAAGCAAATGTATTGGAAAATGAAGCGAGGCAAGTATAGCGGAGTGTATTCAATATAAATTGACAAAGTTCTCTAGATACATCCAAATCACAGATTATTTCATAAAATCTCTAGTTTGTCTATTTTAGCTTCATGAATCCGTTCTTCTAAGACTCGCTTTTGCAACCGGTCCTTTATTTTGTCTCTATGATTTGAGGAGAAAAGGGAGCACAGTGGGAACAGGATCTCATCATGGTAGGGTCACTCTTGAAACTGAAAATTAAAAAAAAAAAAAGGGTAATAAATATCCTTTTCTTCCTTTATTTCTTCTTAATCGGTTGGCTTTGAACAATAATAAACTCTACAAATATGTGAAGGAAGGTCAAGCTATATGCTTGTACGCAAGGTTGCTTGACTTTATTTATTTATTGTGCCACCAAATACTTCCACGACTGCCTTCTATTATTTTATCTGAAGAAGAACAAACAAATTACAAGAAATATTGGAGGAGGAAGAAGAAGAGGAGTAGGAAGGAAGAGTAGTCAGAATGCTGAAATGGAATCCAATAAGATCACTAAAACGGGTGGTAAAGGCAAAGGCAAAGCAAGAAGATTTCTCTCTCAAGAATGGAGCATTGATTCTAGAGCATCTGATCACTTCCTTCAATGGCGATTGTCTTCCCTTTCGCATTTACTCCCACACAGAACTCCTCCATGCCACGAACGGATTCGAAAACAACAGGAACTTACTAACTGATCTTTGGTGGTGCTGGACTCTCTACAAAGGAAATCACGAAAACCGCGTAATTTCAGTAAAAAAATTCCATGTAGGTCAACATGTTTCGTTCGAGAGAGTTTTGGATATGATTATCAATGAAATTTCAATCGCTTCGCAGACGAGCAAGCACAAAAATATAGTGAAGTTTTATGGTTGCTGCATCGAAACCGAATTACCAATGTTAGTGTTCGAGCACACTGAAAATGGAAGCTACTTTTCTCGTTTCTTGGCTAGCGATAGCGGTGGTAATGATGGGTTGTTACCACTAGAAAGCCGCTTCAGGATTGCAAGCGAGGTCGCCATTGCCATTACTTATTTCCATCAGGGAACGTCCAGGACCCTTATACATGGAGATATACGCCCCAAGAATGTATTCTTGGACGATCTGTATGGAGCCAAGTTGGGGGATTTTTCACGTTCAATGTTGATTCCATTGGGTGAGGATCATGTACAAGGAGAAAGATCAGAATGGTTTTTTAAATACGACGCTCCAGAATCAAAGCTTGAGGGTCGCTTTACGGAGAAAAGTGATGTGTATAGCTTTGGAGCTACCTTATTTGAAATAATAACTGGACGGGGTATCAAGGAATTGTTTGAACATACATTTGATCATAAAGACCAGGACCAGGTTGCCCTAACAAATTTGGATGTCTGTGATGACGATCCACAAAATTGCGTAATAAAGCAAATATATTTGAGTGTTGATGGTTCCAGGGAAATGGAGAAACAATTGATTGATTGTGCAGTGCTCACCCGAATGTGCCTCCAAAGTAATTCGGACTTGAGGCCGTGCATACTCGATGTCGCGAAATCTCTTGTCTCCATCAGATATGATATCACTGCAAACACCTCCAAGGGAAAGGAATCAGCAGCACCATAAGACGATGTTACGAATTTATTGGCTTTCCTCTTTTTTTTTTTTTTTGGGTCAAATGTATCAATTTTCCTGGAGCACCTACATAATTAGTGCTATACGTAATTTTTGTTGGTTGGTTGATTGATTATATGATTTGGAATAGATTAAAGAAAAAAATGAAAACTAAGTTTCTTTCATTTTCCATATATTTATATTGGATCCCTCGTGAATCATATCGAGCAATGTTGTTTAGCTTGCTCTTTTTACGTCAAATGCAGGAGTGTTGTTGCCGTGGAGGGTTTTTAAAGTCGGCCCATGAGAGAAAATGCTCTATCTTTTAAAATATGGTGCTTAGTGGAATTTGCACTGCAGAAATTTTAACAAAGACTCGATTTCTTTACAAGAGTGGCTATATGAAATTTATTTGCTGCGAGTAACTTAGGTATGGTGTCCTCTTCGCTAGTAACTAATAACCCACATCGTAACTTCATTAACGATTGAATCAAGTTTTGTGAGATTGCCTTACGCTAATGAGGGGCCTACACTTTTTAAGTGAAGGCATTAGCCAAGCATACTTATCGATCGATTTCATAACTTCCCTATAGTAAGGTAAGTCCGTGTATAGCATATTGGCTAGAGAGTCCTTAAAAACGGGAAATTCAACCAAAAGAATATTGCCTAAACGAACAGTCTTAGGAATAGAAGCGAAACAAGATGGAAAATTCAAAAGTCTAAACTAATCAGAGTCTCAATTGAAAGGTAGGAGCTAGTGAAATAATTTGTTTTGGGAAAGAAAAGTCTAAAGTAGGGCATGAAGTTGTTCCCTTAAACTGAGTTTGTTAAATTCCTTACCATGATTGATACAAAATAAAGTTAATATTTACGTACATAAAATTTTTATTTTACTAAGCTTGAATTTTTCAACTTCACATTGAATGTCACTTTGTGAGCTACCTAATATGAAATGCAAGATTATTGGAAACCCATGATATGTATAGATAACTTAGAGCAGAGAGAGTAGCTTTTATGAAATCATCCCTAGTTCATAGAATCCCATTTAGAATTCCTAAGTGCTATGTCATCGACATCTCAATAACATTTATTATTTTCTTTTTCTAAGGATCTCACCACTTGGTTAAAGTTAGTTCACACCCCAAGCAAGAAACTACTGTTAAGAGCTCCAAAAGTTTGTGGTTTGCTATTTTTGGGGTCATTTCCAATAAAAAATAGTTGGGAGATGGCAACTGTTGGCTGACGAAACACGAAATTCTAATTTTCCCCTTGTAAGTTGTTAAATTTACTAAAAACATCAAATGAGCTTAATTAATTATGAAAGCTAGTAATATGAGTTTTTTTTTAATGTTAGATTAACGTATTAAATATATTTTGATAAAATTGTTAGTGGAAATATATGTTTCATAATAATTAAAATTATCTAAAGATGTTCAAAAACTGTGAAACATGGTATTGCAAAATATTTTTGCATTTATAACCATAATGTCAACCTAGATTTTTGAAATTAGAAGTATTTATATAAGTTCCTTAAGAAATGACTCTACTTTAATGAATTTTGTACTAATTCTTATAAATAGTAAACAATGTTGTACTGAGCTAATTTTTAGTGTAGACATTCTTCATATGTTATATTTAATTTACATAATAGAAGCTTTTGATATACTACAAGTTTAACATTTACTAAAAATTTTTTAGTTAAATCTTTCCTATTTTCCAGGTTAAGATAATAAATTGTTTTTCAAATTATTTCTTAATAATACTATCTTATGGTGACTTCTAGAGTTCATTTATGACTTTAGGAGTATATAAATCAAATCTTGTGATTTAATTTGGTTATTTATTTAACTTAAGCTAATTTTTAGTAAAAGTGGGCCTAATATCGATATTTTGGAAGATATATGTAATGGGTAGATTTAGGCTCTACAAATATCGAACCTTATACTCTATATTTTTATGAGCTTATAGTAGTTTTTGAGGGATTAATTGGTTATGTATATTGATTATTATGTAATTTCTCATTATTTCCCTATATATTGTTTATTACAATAAATGGTGAATTTGAATTAATCAACTATTATAACATAAGTACCAAACGATCCTATTTCTCGATATATTCTTTATTGATCTTAACTTTGATGTGGTTAAATAAGAAGTAGGAATTTTATAAGTGACTAGGGATATACCGTGCTTGTAAACCCCGCAAATTTCCTATGTAAGGGGCTAGAACTCAATAAGATTTCCTAAAAGATATCTTTAGTGTTAGCAAGATAACTAACCTTAAATCTTAGAAACAATTTTGAAAAACTCAAAACAAACTCTTACAACCCTAAATGGTAATCTTAGCCTTAGTTTGGCTCTTACACTAAATGCCCTAAAATCTTATAAACAAATGTCAATAACTAATGTTAACTTTCAAAATTAACTTAATCTAATAAAACCAACCTCAAACCCCAATGAGAAAGAGATAGATAGGTGAAGCTCATGAGAGTTCCCTAAAACCTTAAAACAAATACTATAGCCCTTAAATTCATCTTTAAACACTAAAATTCTAATCAGAACCCTAATACATGTGAACCTTTAAAATGATTGTAAAATCTTAATTTAGTGTCGAAAACTCTAATTCAAGTATTGTGCTCTAATTAAATAGTAAAACTATTTATTAATTGGAAACTAATAGCTTAATTGCCCTAAAACCTTATGTAGACACTTGATTTTTACCACTTGTAGTTATAGTTATAGTTATAGTTTTTTAAAATAGGGTCCTAACTCAAAAATACGAAAAATATAAAAAGCAATAAAAATAATAAAAATTGAAAAATGATGAAAATACAAAAAAAATGAGAAAATAAAAAATTATAAGGATGTTTAGATTTTTAGAAAATAAATTATTTTAGAGTTAATTAGTTTAATTTTGGTTTGATTCAAATGGTTTTAGAAAGTCGTTTAGTTTGAGTACAATTAATTGTACAAAAAATTAAGACACAGGTTAACGATTTAATAAATAAATATTGGAGTATTGATATAGAATTAGTTTAAAGTTATAGGTTCAAATCTCGCTAGATACTTATGCGTCTTTTATTTTTTTTATCTTTTTTATTTTTATAAAAAAGCGAGTTGAGTGTACGAGATTCACATTTAAACAAATCTTGTGAATTGAATTGAATCATATTTGAAAGATTTGAATTTAATTAGATTTTTATTAAATTGGATTTGAATCGATATAAATGATTCGGATTCAATTTGATTTTTATCAAATCAGATTGAAATCAATATAAGAGATTCGATTTGATACGCTATGATTTATTTAGAGCTTTATAAATATGTAGTGCGTGGCATAAGAAAAAACAATTTTCTTTACTTTCACTAAAAAATTACACACTCCTTTCAATAAAAAAACTGCCATTGAGTTTCCTTTCATACAAAACCTAAGTCTTCTTTCTCCGTCACCATCCTTGTCACAACCAAGTATTGTCCTACAACTTCAATCACCGACAGATCGCACAACTTATACACGTCGAGCCTTAGCACTTGAATCCCCAACTGCAAATAGCCTTGCAAAGCTCCGATCCACAACCAAGCTACATACCTTCGAAAACAATCGACAGCCCCTATACATAATTCGACACTCATCTACTGTGCACGATAGTCCAATGCCGAAGTTGCTGTAGTTCCACGCTTCATCAGCAAAACAGAATCTAAATCCCAACAGCGCGCCAGTTCCAACACGACGCGGACCACCCTACGTAGGCCAAACTGTCACGCACGCAATCACGCCGCATGTCCCTCGCTGCTGACCACATCAGCACTGCATCCTCATCCAAGCAATTCTCTACTTTCGCCTGAGCAGCGTACGCCATCTTCACATCTACGATAGCCCATACGAATACAGCAACCGAACTCTATCCTTCTTCAACACAGCAATCGAACTCTATCCGTCTTCACCACAACAAGCCATATAACTTCGTTGTCAGTCCTTCTCCTAGCACGCACCATTACGGATCCAATCTCCAACGCACGCAACACGCAGTACTCATCCTTTCCGACCACAATTGACACGCCATCCATTTTACCATGCCTGACTAGTCCACGCGTACGATCAGTAGCGCCCAACAGCAGCGAACGCATCATTCCCGCACACAAGCACAACTGCCATCCTCTGAAATGCATCCACGTACAGATCGCAACAAATGACAGCAATAACAACAATCGTACGTCGACTTCACATCTGTGGACAGCACCCTCTCCGATCATCTCCAACCTGATCTGGACGCCCTCATCAACACTGACCCTCGCCGCACGTAGCAGTTGCAAACCGCGCACGCCACCGTCGCTACACAATAGACACAACCACTGTCGTCCATGTTGCTGTTGTCCACGTCCACTGCTGCCCACTGACTGAACTCACACGTCGATAGCAACAACAACGCTACTGACGAACAACTCCTCGCCAAGCAGCCTACAATTAGTTCCCACCGAGCTCCTTGGTTGAACAACAACTAAGGTTCGGTTTCTTCATTTTTTTTATATTATATTATTATTTTGGGTCCTTAGTAATTTAAGATAGTATATATAGATATTTGTATATAATAGGATATTTCTTTAGTATTAGTTTTGTAATGTTATATAGATTGAATATTGATTTAAATAGATAGTTATTTACTAGTAGTAATATAGATATATATTTATATATATATATATTAGTTTAGGAGTTATTACAATCAATCATTTTTGAGGATTTGGTCTTGTTTAAAAATTATTATGTAAAGAGTCGTTTTTTCTTTAAATAAAAATTAATAAAAGTCCTTTTTAAAGAAAGTATAAGATTGTTAGAGCATTTTTTTTTATAAAATAACAATACTCAAAAGTTAGGATCTTTTTGGATTTTTTTTTAAAAATAAACTAAATTGATTGAATACATAAACTCAGTTGGTTTTCAAAAATAAAAAAGAACCAACACATTTTAGAAAGAACTATGGTCGTTTGATCTTGGTTAGCAGGTATGTAGACATCTTCGGGACGATAATGAAATCTATAGAAACTTATGTTTTTTTTTTTATTTTCTTTTGGTTTTTATTGAAGAAAGATAATTTGAAAGAATAAATTTAATTTTGGTAAATAGATAGTAATACTCATTAGGGTTGAATGGGTTAGCCCCCAAATTCAGAATCCTTTAGTTTTTTATGTAAATTGAAATTAAAGATCGGTAATTAAATCATAGTCAATCTATTCAATTGATTACAATTTCTTTTATTTTTCCCAACTTTGGTTGGGTGGTAACTTTAAAAATTTTTTCTATATAAAAAACTGAAATTTCCCAATTTCTCTAGTTGAGGATTAATACCAAATGGGTTTGGGCTTAGTATTAATCGAAAAATGGGAAATCAAATTAAAATAAAAAAAAAAACAGAAAATTCAAGCTCAACACCCTAATCTACCCTCTAAAGCATACTCGAACAGCAACAATTATCCTAATTCCTTAAACTAATTAGATAAGATGATTCAATAAGTTTAACCAACTTAATTTGACACATTAAACCCTAAAATGTACCTAATTTATGCCAAGTGTATAAGTAATTAAGGTTAAGAAACTTAATTACACCTTAATCTACTAATTAGGTCTTATATCAAAATTAAGTATAAGTCAAGAGAGATTAATTATATGGAACCAAAGTAATTATATGAAAATATCCCTTCGTTAATGTAAGCCCTACAGTTAGGCTAAGAGACTGTAGGATTGAACTTAGAGTATAAGATTTAGGGCCCGATCAAAACCGAATTATAACCTATGGAGAGAAATATTAATAAAAATGACCCTGTAAACTTGAATTTAAGAAAATAAGTAATAAAATAGGAGACTACAAAATTTTCAAATTTTAAGTATAATAATTGTTAATCATCAAAAAAGCGAAAAGTGTAATTTAATAACTAATAAATTACTAAAGATAGATTATATATATACTAAAAATCATAGAATTACCTAAATAATAATTAGGAATGTTTACATATACCTTACATGTATTTACGTGTAGGTAAAAATACGCGAAATTTCTTAAATTGGCTAAAAACTTAGTAAATAATTAAAGAAAATTATTAAATTAATTAAGAAAAATTAGAAGAGTATGGAATGATGCAAATTTGGTCGTGGCAAGTCAGGAACAAAAGAAGAAAAATTGTCCAATTAGAATTAAGTAACATAAAAGCTAAAAATCAAGGAAATTGGGCAATGTTATGTCTAATTAATACATATTAATTAGCAAAAACGTCTATAAATAGGAAAAAAATTCAAAGAACTCCTTTAGATAGTTAGGGATTTGAGAAAAATACAGAGACTCAAAAATTCAAAGGAAAAATTGGAGAAAAAAAAAAGGAAAACTGTGCAGTTAGGGCTAGTGAACTAAACCCCCACACCATCACCATCTAAAATTGAGCCACCACCACCAACCCATGCTAGACCCACCGCTTGGACCAACCGATACACCTGGACCGGTGTTGGAAGGCCAAAAGCCATCAGACCGGGTGAGTCTCTAATTTGTTTCGATTTTATATAATTTTTTAAAATTAGTTATTTTGCCCAGAAAATTATGAAACTTGTTATTCTGAGGTTTTATTGTATGTAGATTTAAGGAAAAATAGTGATTTAGTTTAATCACGTCTGAAAATAAAGGGTTCTTAACAAATTGAGCAAAACCAAGCATGATTAGACTTAGAAATAAATAGGCTTAGGAGTGTAGTTTGGAGTTCAAAATTTTTCTATAGAATGCTTAATGGATATAGAACAGTGTTATGAAGCCATTTTTTAAAATTAATTTTTGAAATTTTTAGGTTAATTTTTAGCCTTAAAATGATGGGAAAATTGGGTAATTTTGGGCTAATTAGATGATTAAGATACTAATTACTGATTTAGATAGTATTTAGACGTTTAGAGATGTTAATTTCTGATGTGGAAATGTAATCTTAGCCTTTAGAGTGTTAAGTATAAGTAATGAAGGCATTATGTGCTAATTATAGAAAATTAAGAATATTGTAAAAAAAAAGGTTTAATTAAATAATATAATAATAGAAATCAAAATATAATAAACCAAAAAAATTAATTTTAAGTAATTATATAAAAAATTGTAAGATTTTCTTACATCGGGAATAAATCCTGTATCCCAATTAGGATTAGCGTGTATCAAATAGTTTAGAATCCTAAATTTAGACCCAATGGGATATTAGAATACTCGAGCTTAATGTGATTAATTTCACATTAGGATTCGATTTAAGATTTCAGAATCAAAACTAGAATCTAATTTAGGAACTTAACCTCGAAATAGGGTAAAATGAATCATTAGTAAATAAAAGCTAAATCATAACTTAGAATGTGAATCATTAAAGTATAAGAACTAAAAAGACCTATTTGTATTATTGGATATTCAGAGACGGATCGACTTATAATCGAGTGATCGGGCCACTGAGAAACTCCAAGTAAGTTGGGTTATTACTTACTGTATTAGAGTGCTATTTTATGGTACTCGGAGACTTAGGATTGTATATGGTTGTGATTGTAAGTAGTCTACGTATGTGTTTGATGTATTTGAATGCATGCTGAATTTGTAATGTGAGTGATTAAATTGGTGTGAAATTGTTTGAACACCCTAAGTGAAATTTAATCTTATTCGACTCTAATAACCAAAAATGTGATGCATTGCAACCCGTTAGAGGATCATAGGATTCTCTAACCAAATACCAACCTCTTCGAAAGGGATAGCGTATGATTGTCTTTATCCTTAATCGAACTAAGTGACAAGAGAGGAGGTTGCGGCGAGGGTGAAGTCAATGGTTCGAAGGTAGTTACGGAGAAGCAAGATCTCCATTGCATAAGCCTGGGTTTGGTTATGAGTTGCTGCATAACATGGAAACTCCTTAACCCGAATTGGAGTGGGCGAAATTTCTCTGATTTCACAACGGACCGGATTACGTTGTGTGAGGACACTTGCTTGATGCATTGCATGAAAATAATTGCTTGATAATAATTGCTTGATAATCTTGTTTGTGTTTGTATGCATTCATGAGTCTCCAATTCAACTTACTGAGCTGTAGTTGCTCATACCCCTATAGATCCTTTTGTAGGTGCTGACCTTTGAACACTTCAAGTATTATGCCGCCTTACAATTATCCAAAGGTTAGTCCTTTTGAAGCCAAGGGTGTGAGGAGCAATTTACTTAGTAATGATGTATAATGAGAATGTCCTTCGTAGTTTGAGGATGAAAGATTGATAATTATTATGTAAATTAGTGTACTGTTGTATATATGTAGAAATTTCCTGGGAAGTGCTGTGGACTTTACATATAATTATATAGGTTTATTTAAAATTTGTGATCTTTACCTTATTAGACTGTTTACTTCAAAGCGAGGAGTCGTCGACGCATTGTGTAGATTATGTCTATGGTAGGTACTATGAGGCCAGTTACTATCATAGAATGGTTTACATGGTGGGACTGTTGCGACTCTGTGACTTCTGGGCCTAACAATTAATACCAACATTATACTTTAGAAGCAATATGAACCTCCTAAACTTTTGGATTTGAACTTGAAGTTGAACACAAGAATTAATAGGTAATCCCTAGAACCGCTCAAGATATAATAATGAAATTCTTAATTAAAACAATTGAACCTTAAATAATAAGTCACAAATTCTAAATAATAAGTCGAAAACTCCTAAAGAGAGTAAAACCTTAAAACTTTATTGTACATGTAAAACCCTAAAAACCCTTGTACATGGAAACCTTAAAACAATTGAAAAATACCAATAGATTGATCGAGACCTTAATTGGAAGTCTAAAACCCTAATTAAACTAATAAACCTTAAGTATATCCTTAAACTATTCACTAATCGTAAATATTTTCTCTACTTGCTTGGAAACCCTAAATTCTCAATCTTGTATACGGACTGAAAACCTTAAGTAGTCCTGAATAGTAACAAAACAAAGTAATAAAGGTCAATGAACTTCATTAAAGTAATAAAATATGATAAGACCCTAATTACACCCTAATTAGGCTTAAATTACTTAATTAAGTATAATAGTGATTAATTAGCTCAATTACCTTTTAATCCATCTGCTAGCCTTAGTCTTCTTAATTAAGAAATGGATAAGATCAATTATGGAGATAAGATAAAAAGATTAGTTAGCAATTGGAATATTTTGAAGAAATTCTTACCTTATTTTGCAAATATCATAAAAGTAAGTGGTTCCAACTTAATGCTACTACTTTGTAACCAAAAGAGGAGAAGGTTTGTCCCTAATATCTTACCTTCTTGATTCGCAATTTCACTCCTTCAAAACCTTCATTTGACTCCATTTTTTACTCAGAAAACCTTAGGAAACACTCTCAAGAAACCTAAACAAAAAACAAAAGAAAAAGGAAAGAAAACAAAAGGAGCTATTAGATTACCCTGCACACATCGATACCTTTTAAGATCATCGCCACCATAAAACTTCAAATCACAAGGCCACCACCATTTGAATGACCGCATCCCTTAGTTGCTTGTCGACAAACCCCTACTTCTAAAGGAGTACGTTTTGGCTTTGTTTTTGAGTAAAAAGATTGGAACTTGTGCAAATCGATCTAAGGTAAAATTCACCCATCTTATGTTTTCTATTCACATTTGTTATACCTATGATATATTGAGAGTTTAGGATTAGAAATATTGGATAAACATGTTATAATTATGTATATGTCATTTTAGAGCCATATAATGATACCTCCATTCATGTATTTAGCTAGTTTGTTACTTGCATTCTAAAAGTGTAAGAGATAATTTTATGTAGATAACTTGATAAAATGATGAGAAACTACCATCAAACCCCCACTATAAGCTAAGGATGAAACATAGTCTTATTTTAATCATATTTTTTATTTTTCATGTTCATCTTAGGAAGACTTAGCTTGAAACACATTATGGTAGCATTTTAGTATGTTACAACAAGTTATGTAGAGAACAAGTTAAAATCTCATTAAAAACTCTCTTCAACTGCTTCCTTTACTTAGGAAAATAAGCTATAAATTCTAGTTCAATATATTATTTACGTGATTAATTAATGCTAATTAGGATTTAGGATTAAATCATTGGAGTTAAGTAGCTAAATAAAATCATAGAAGCATAAAATAACCTAAAATGACATGTAGGCTTAGAGAAATTAATTTGGAGCCCTTAAATTGGATAAGAGTAGATATGGAACACTTAATAAAATGGGTTATTTAGTAGACCTGTTAGGATATTTAGCCTATTAGAACAAGTTAGAATTAAGTTAAGGCTCTATAATGCAAATTAGGCTTAAATTAGCTTAGTTAGTGATTAGAGCCTTAAAAATAAGATTAGAAGCTTAATAAATGAAAAGAACCAAATTTGAATCCTAGAAAAGAACCAAATTTGATTCCTAATAAAAAATGGACTTATCTTAAGGATTTTAGTGGGCTTAGGCCCAAAATAACAAATAGGATCGGGTTTAAGGCCTTAAATAGTTTTTCCTTTGATATTTCTTCTGATTTAGCTAGGTTACTATATTACTTATTGATAGGTGTAATTTTACACTCATACCTTATGTTATTTTCTTGGATATTTTAAATTATTTCCATCTAATTTTGATGAATTTGTTATCGATTTAAGTGATTTCGTGAATTCAATACTTAGACAAAGCCATGAGACAAAAATATGAGAATTTAAGCAATTTTTTAAGGGAATTGCATCTATTTTGAGGGATAATTAGATGATAACATGTGTCAAAGAGAATCCATTCAATGATTAAGCTAAGACGATGACTTCAATTTACCTTCACAGCCATGTTCCTTGGTCATGAAGCTTACGTCTTTAATTTCTAATCAAAATTTGAAGAATTATTAGTCAAGTACAAGACTACGGTCTATTACCATGCTCATATTTTTCAATTGTGATATCTTTGTCATCAATTTCAAGACAACTTCTCAAGAAACTATTGCAAGAAGAAGTTTACATCCAGACTCCATGGCCATGTACTTACTTGTGTACTTACCATGATTTTAAAACACTTGTTATTTAAAGATTATATTGTCCAAACAATAAAAATAGATGATAGATACATGTACATAAGAGAGAGAGACACATATTGGCTAGGGTAAAGTCTTTTCTTAGGGTTTTAGCCCATCTTCACCATGAAAGGCTATAACTTTATTATGTTTGTAGTATAAAAGTAGCGATATCTAGGCCTATAACCATTGAGATAACATATAACATACGTTAATTGTCATTATTTTAATGAAATTCTCTTATTCTTACTAATTCAATTAAGTGTTTTATTTACATTAAATTATTATTTCTAGAGTCTCAACTTAATTATTTGATTTTATGTATTGAATTCGCAAGGCAATACATAAATAGATCCATCGTAATTGAAGAGATTTTTTATAAATTTAAAGATAAGTTATAGACTTTTTTCGGATTTGAAAGTTACTTCTTATTTATTATTATGGAATTCCTATTCTTAATGTTGTTCTAAGGAGTTCTATTCTAAAAGCTATTTAGATATAACGTAATTAGAATAGAATTAAAATTTGATGGAGAAGAGATTCTTATTAAATTAGTAACTAGATTCCTTTAGTTAATAAGAATAAGAAATTCATCAAAAACCCTAAGCTACTACATGTGATTTGATGCATGGCAAGTCATAGAAGCTTATGACTTTATGCTTCAATAGTGGATTTATTGGCAAGTCTAGGTAAGTGAATTTATGTGTGTGTTTGTCTTACGATGTGTTTAGCTGGATGAATAACTTAACTAAGTTTTGTTGCAAGTTTTAAGTATGTTGCTTGATGAGTTCTGGATGTTTCCCTTTGTATATTTTATAAGTTGAGACATGTTTTGAAATTAGAATTTCTTGTTGTTATTATGTTGCTATTAGTTATATTATACTTATTGGGTTTTGCACTAACTTGAAAAAGAAGCTAGGTACTCACCCTACCTCTTAAGTTGTCTACTTACGTGAACTCGATAATGAGGTTTAAGAGACAAAAGTGTAAATGAAATAAAGTAAAGGTTGGACTAACAAGGAAAATGTAGGCTTATTTGGTAGTTTGCTGGGTATTGCTTAGAATGTGATTTGATGCATGCATGGCATGGCACAAAAGGGATCTACGTGTTAAGTTTTCTAAAACTATTTTTATACAAAATGTTGTGTTTATCAAGTAAACAACCTAATTTATAAAAGTTGAGTTTTTGAGCATTTAGAAATCGCATTGTATCTACTAATCAACTATATGCTGGGCAACGTGTGATTATTACTAGGTTGGGTTTTAGCAACTCTTTGTTATAATGCTAGGTTCTTAGACTTGTGTCTAGATGATTGAGTTGAAACCTACCAACCAGATGGCTAAGTGGGTTAAGATATCAGTATCGATGCATATCGCGTGCATGAGAATGACATACCTTATCTACATTAATTTCTTGGTTAAGATTAATAAGATAATATAACTTAATGTATTACTTGTTAGTATATTTGTGGTATTGGTATGCTTGTGTTTGTTATTTGGTTATATACTCTCACTTAGTTTACAATAAGCTAAAGGGATAAATTGTTTTATCCTCATGTTATGAAAGAAATTTGGATGGGACACCACACTATTTAGGCAAGAAGATTTTAGAGCGCCAAGTGGATTTGGTTGCTCTTGAGAAGGAATGAGAAGTAGCAGGATTTGGCTCAAGTTCCTAGATACGGTACTTTGATGTGTTACACATAGGCTTCAATATAAAGTTTGCATGTGCAATATGTATATTTCATGATAGTATCATGTATAATACAGGAGTTATGTAGTTGCAATACCTTTAGTTTGGCTCACTTTTGTAAAGGCATCTAATGTGACTTGTTATGTCACATAAAAATAGATTTGGAAACAAGTGTTTTTATGAAGTTGAAAGATAGGTTGAATACAAGTTTCGCCTTATCCCTAACTCAAGGATGGTATAAAGAATAATCCTTTAAGCTTCAAAATTTCGAGAAAAAGTTTTATGCAAACGCCTAAAAGGTAACACGTTATAAGTTGTCAAACTTTCGATTAATATTTAATACCATTGCTTAAGCAACGTGTTTTGTGTGTGTGTTTTTAATAAAAATGAATAAAATATTATTTTCATAATTATAATAATAAAAAATAATCAAACTAAAGAGATTAACCATAGCAATGTTAGTTGGTAAATATCGGAAACTCAAATTTTGAAATCTGATAATTAATGGGTCCTTAGAGATAAAGTAGTTAGGCACTTTAATTAAGAAATTGTTATGAAGTAACATATAGAGAGTATGTATATACACAAAGTGTATTTAATATGAAAATACATATTTGTATGCATATAAATTACTAAGTTTAGAAAATATGTATATAACCTAACTATATTAGCTAAAATAGGTAACAAATATCTTTCAAATGAAGTCTTAATGCAAAAGATGTCTTAGGATCCATCATGGTAACATTTGTATTAATAAAACTAAGGGATAAGCTAACCAAAAGACACCTAAGCTCCATTATAATAAACACGTAAATCATATGTTAAGGGCACTGGAATTTAACTTTCTCCATCGACCTTAGCACTTAGCACTAGACTACCCACATTTTACTACTTCACACCAAAGGAAGTTATAAGAAAATAGCAGGAACTTAAAAACAGTTGTAATAAAATTAGAAGTAAATGGGGAAATTTTAAGCTTAAAACGAAGGTATGAACTATAAGCACGAAACTAGGACATTACATGAAGCTACAACCACATCTAAATGAGTCACCCATGTTAGGGCCTATCGACAACATCACTAGATCGAATGATGATCGAAGACAGCCATCTCGGTTAGTATCCAAATTTGCTCAGATAATAAATATGTCACATTCCAAATTAACAAAGGACACTATATGTCAAAAGTATGCCTACTTAATTTTACATATAACTTGAATATTCCAACTTTCATTACATAACTGGCTCTTCCATCATAGTTCAACTTCAAACTTTTATGCTACAAATATGTACAACTATTACATATTCAAAAAATCATAATATAGATTGGTGCATTTTTTTTCCCTTTCTATACATATTTCTAATAGTACAAAACTTCAACTTGAAATATTCTTCTCCAAAAGTCACTAACTCTTTTGGTGCACTCTAAAAGTAAACTCCAATAATCATATTGCCCAACTCCTATTTCAAAATTTGATGATAAAACACTTTATTCCCTCAGCTTCTTATAAGTTAAGTGAGAGTGGATTAACAAATAGTAATATAAGTAAGATCATA
Organism: Lumnitzera racemosa; assembly: GCA_024138005.1. NCBI lineage: Eukaryota > Viridiplantae > Streptophyta > Magnoliopsida > Myrtales > Combretaceae > Lumnitzera > Lumnitzera racemosa. The sequence goes on from JAMXBC010000012.1 coordinate 87,439,590, forward strand.
TCATAACCACGAAAGCAAGTTTGTATAGCAATGTGTAAACAAGTTCATATCATAAACGTTAATGTACAATAATGGAATGCCATGCTCATGCACGTGACATGCATTATTATCAATATCTTAACCCAGCCTAGCCCTCATCTAGCTGGATAACTTTAATATAGTCATCTAGATAAGTTTTCAGGAACCTAGCAAACTCAGCCTAGTGATAGCCATAGCTGAGGTTGTGATTATTATTTAATATAAATCTATATGCATGAAAACTCAACTTTTACAAAACAATTTGTATGTAGAATAAAACACAATTTTTCAATTAAACTTAGCCTAGCAAACTCTCAAGCTAAAAAAAATACAACCCATAGGTCATTTTCGTGCCACATCATGAAGACATCAACCATTTCTCACACCAATACTAAGCAAGTTTATTTTTTAATCCAACTTTTACTTTTACTTATATGTCCTTTAAGTTCTAAAGCTTTGCTATAGTGTTTACTTATGTAAACACCTCAAAAAGCTAGGTTAGTACCTAATTCTTTAATGGAGTTAGCATAGACTTAAGCATTATAAGATCAAACAGCAACATATATTGCATGCACAAAACATAAGTCAATTGATATCATATATTTATCTAGAAGATCAGGAATATGGAGAACATGAGGCTAAACTTAAGAGAGGAGAGGGGGGGGGGGGGGGGGTTGTAGGGGTGGAGTGTGAATTGAGTTTAAGGACAAATTGCAATTCTTTTCTGATATAAACAACTAAATGTAATAATAAGAGTAATCAAAGTAATAATAGAAGAATAATAAGTACGGAAATTAAAAGAGATAGGGATAAAGAAGATTAAGCTCGAATATAACGTAAAGTTTGGACCGCCCTCTAGTCTCCACGGACACATAATACCTCCAACGAAGGACTTCACAACACTTTATTGATTTCTTAATCCAAGCTTTAAGAGTTACACAAACACAAACTTGATTACATAAGTTTCATACTCACAACTCTCAACACAAATCACAATCTCAACTCTCAATACAAAAACTCAATCTCAAGAATTATTGGTGTAGTGCTTTTAACTTTCAATACTTGCAACTAATAACTCACAAGTACTACATTTCAAATCTCTCTAAATATTAGTAATTTTTGGTATAAGATATAATGAGAATTATAGACAACAAGAATACAAGAGAATGTTGAAATATTACAGCAAAAGATCAGTTCTCTACTGTCCTTGGTCGGGTTGTTGAGTATTTATATTATCCCATTCATTTCTTCTCATTACAATGCATTCAATGCTCTAATGACTAGTTGAATCTAACTTACCCGTATGCTAGTAAAAATTACTCTATCGGCAAGTCAATTCTTCCAGGTCAGTGGGCTTTTCTTTGTGTTTTTTAAGGCTTTATATCGTCAGCTTGGTTCTTCATTGAGTTGTCAACCTGGTAGGCCAAATATCACCTGAAAATTTTTTTAACATACAACGAACAAATACTCTTTGCAATATAACTTCAAGATCATTTGATCACCACTTCAAAAGATTAAATTTCTTGTAGAGATAACTGATATATTTAATTATTAAGCAAGCTAATTGAACTTATTCAATTATCTCAAAATAATCAAATAATACTTATTTTAATCATCCACTTGTTTTTGTTCTCTTAAAAAACAACATGTTTAGATATACACTTTTTGTTTTGTTCTCATCAAAATCAAATAATTAACCCTAGATTCAACAGAATCTTTTTCAGCAACTTGTTAAACAACATGTCACATTTATACGTAAGATCAATCACATTCATTACAGTTAGATAAGTTAAGAATAGATAAATCCTACTCTAGAACACAAGCAATCTATTTATTAAAGCTACTTAGTGATCTTCCTCAAAAGCTTACCCTTGCACTCGAGGCTCTTCCTTGCTCGTTTCACCTAGACAAAACATGTACACATCGAGAGTCAATATACGTCAAGTATAAGCAAGATTATTAACTTACTTACGCTTGGAGTCTAAGTCTTGGTGTTATTCTTTTAAAGACAATTTTTATCTAACTTATCTTCTGACTTAGTTTCTGACTAATCTTTTATATACAAGATTCTTCTACAGTACTTTTGGACATAGTTTTTGATCCCCTCAAACACTACATTTGTTGTCAATCAAGAATGGTGTATAGCTTAGATCTTGTAAAGAGAGAAAATAAGGCTAAGGGCATGCCAGGGTTAGTTCGACATAGGTACTTTAATGCTTAAGTTAGAGTTTAGAATAAGTGTGAGAGATTAAGGGAATGAGTATTGAAAAGTGTAGAGAGTTCTAACAGTGTTTGCACCTCTATATTTATAAGCATTTGTCTAATAACTGTGGTGTTAAACCATCTTCGATCATGGACCACGTAGCAGCTCATAAATTTGAGCACATGCCTAAAGGTGTAAGGTAGTGGGTAGTTATATAATTAGGTCGTATAGATGTTTAACTATCTACGCCTCTTTTTAAATTCAAAGTGCTTGAATGGTCAGGCTAGGCTTTCTAGCCCATCAAATTGGTTAGGTTTGAAGACCCTTAAGTCATTGGAACAGGTTACATTACAGGCTAGGGCAAGACAGAGCAGCTTGACAATAAAAGTGCCAAGCTGTAGTTGGGGGAGAAATTCCACTATCATCAATATTGATATTACTATATTCCAATTTCTTACTATACCACTCTGATTCTAAGACAAAAGATTTTAATACAATACTTGTTATATGTTCAATTACTATAGATTTATTAGTATATAAGTTAAGTTAATTATATAGTGAAACACATATAGAGGATATAAAGGATTATTTCAAAAAAACATATTTGTATTAAGAAATCATCCAAATCTTTACATCAGCTTCTAACTTACTTTCTATACATTAAGCTATTTCATATTTTCATTCTCCCAGCATTCTGATACATATTCTCACATGAACAAAAATACTTCTTAAACCATCAAATTACCCCGATTTTAGCATCCACTCCCCTATTTCATACTCCATCACTTCGACCTAATATTTCACAACTCAATTTCAGTTGTATTGAAGCACTTATAAATCAAATTACTAAATTAAACCCTCATTTTAGGCAATTTTAGTACACAATACAAGTTAAAGTTGAAAATACTAAATAATCAACTTCTAAATTTTACAAAACCCTTTTCATAGAATCAAAGTATACCCTTAGTAGTTATTGTACAAAAATTTTGAAATCAAAACAAAATCATTTACGTTTTTGAAAAATATATTGAAAATTCGTTTATAAGTACGATTTCTTAAGGAATGCATATCTCTCTTTGCATTTGAAAAATCTTGGTTTCATTTTTGAATTATATATGAAAAATTACTAGAGGAAACCAAAAATCACAATGTTTGGATTTCGTTTACTACTTTTAAAATTGTAAAAGAAAAATTAGGGAAAACTGAAACTTACTAATGCTTGTCACTTAGACCAATGTTTGGGGAAGGGAGTGTGTCGACTAGCCTAAGCATCACCTCTCTTGTCACCCGATGCTCTTGTGTCAGTTCCATGTGGTTCTTGGCTTTATAAACTCGAAACCTACAATTTTACTCTATTTTCCTCAAAATTTTATTTAAAACCCTCCTTCTCACATCCTAAGTTCCCCTATATTTTTTTTCCCACTTTTAAATTTCAAACTGAATTTTAGAAGTGGTCTCTAGAATTTATAGATCCCTTTAGTTGGTAGGGAATTTTTGAGGGTAACAATTGTCACTTCATGTTCCTTTTATTGTAATATTAGTTGTCCTAGTACATATAAGTTTCACCCTAATTCTTTTGTAGGTAATTTGCTAAGCCCCATACTTGATTAAGATGACCCACTCGCTATCCTCTAATGTTTTTGATTTACTTTACATAATTATAACACTAATTTAGGTATATTAATATATAATATACTACTATTTTCAAATTTAAGGTATACACTCATACACATGATACTTATATAAGCTATTTTATTCTCAATTGGCTCCAAATTATTATTTTTATAAATCAAGTAATTTTATTTTTACAATTTTGATAATGTATTTTGGGTTTACAACAAAAATATTCACTACTAAAATTGCGTCTTTATTAATTTAAGTATTTTTCTAACATCATTTTATAAAATAAACTTTACTGAGGAGCTTCTTTTAACTTTTGTGTCCTTATATTTAAAAATTATTCAATTTAGAGAACATTTTCCAGACACCTTAAATCGCATTAGTCCCAAGTTGTTAAGGTCTCACAAAATATCAGACAAACATGGTGCTTTGAATTATATATAATCAACCATACATATTTTTGTCCATATATTGCAAGGAATAGGATATGTTCCAACAAAGGGATACGGCTGCAAGAAACCCAAAACTCGTTGCAAGAAACCTAGGTTGCTGGTACTATTGCATGTCTTGTACATTAGAGTAACATACATTATCTACATTAATAGTTTGCCTAAAAAAAGATAAGATATTATAATTTGACTATCTATTGATATGCCTACAGTATAAGTTGAGAGGATAAATTGTCTTATCCTTAAGTTAGGGATGGGTTAGAAAGTATAGTGTATCATAGAGGCAAAGAGACTTCAAATTGTTAAAATGAGCTCTTAGGAGAAGTCATTAGTTACAGAATACGATTTAAATATGTAAAGATAGTTCTTTAAGGAAGAAATTGGTGTTACCTTATAAAAGATCGAGTGCAGCTGTTATAGTCAAAAGTGTATACTTATAAAGGACGTCTATATTGTAGAGAAGTATATAACTGTGTTATTGTAAAAACTTTTGTTGTTGATTGCTATGTTGAATAAAAAGTGATTTGAACATGAACATTTTATGAAGTGGAATAGTAGGTTGGATATAGATTTTGCCTTATCCTTAACTTAGGGATGATGTAACATTTGATCTTTTAGCATTGAAAATTTTGAGAAAAAGTTTCAAGCAGACATTTAGAGGGCAGGGTGTTATATAAGAAAGTGACTTGTAAAAAGTAGAATTGATGTTAGGAACTTGTTACAACCATGCTCTCATTGCAAGAAGTGGTTTCATTGAGGGATGAGCAAGTAAGGAAGGGTAAGATATGAGACCTTACTTATGCTTACCCTATATGTACAGGTTCCTAAACTTTCATGCTTGGAATCTACCCTATAGCATCCTAAAACCATTTTGTACCTCGCATCATGTAGAATCCATAAGATACATGATACCTTATGGAACTTATTGGACACATAATCAATATCAAACTATAACATTAGACCAGCCAATAATGATAAAAAAGCATTGAGATCTTATAGCGCAATTAAGTGATTTCATAATCTATATGTACAAGAAGTTAAAGTACATAACCTTTTTAGTGGTGAAAATCAACTAAGAAGTGTGATGTTTTCAAGACCTTACAAGACTAAGGTAAGTAAATGAGGAAGAAGGAGGTGAAAAAAATGAGATAGTTAAAGAAAAGAGAAGGATTGGACAATTGACACAAGCAATGTATAGTCTTAGGGTCTTGTTATGGATTGAGTTTTTATTGTTATTTTATTTAGCCTTGAGAAAAATTGCTATAATATTAATTTTTTATATTTATAAATATTATTCTATCATTATTACAAGATGGAAACAAAGTATCTAACAACATGTACCATATATACATTAGATACAAGTTCTAGGGTGGGTATAAGATATCCTCACTTCGTACATATATCTTACCATGTCAAAGTAGGTTTTGGGAAATTGCTGCACGAAACCTACTTGGTGGCCCTTATTACCCACTCGACATGTACTTTCAAAATAAGGTCTGGGTGGGTACTTTATACAATAAAGTTACCCGCTCACTTCTAGTTTCTTATGAGGATATGCTAGCTACAAGAAGTCTAATAATTGTTCCCTTTTAATAAAATTTGATAGACGAGGATTTTCAAAATTTATTATGATTTTAATATTTTTAAAATTTAAAACTATAATTGTGATATTCAAATCATATTTTCTACATTTCAATTTCTTGATAGAAATATAAATGAATTTTTTTTTTGTTATATTAAAACTCAATAGAATTGCAAGTGTTAAAATTTTTTATATTCCTAAAATTCTTAGGAAATAAATTTTATACCTTATTTCTCAAAAATCATAATTTTGCATTTCCACCAACGTTTAAGTATGTTTCAATATTTCCAACATAGATTCATTTGATGATCATAAAAGTCCCTACATGGCCCATTTTACCATTGCAGGGTCTTAAGAAGGCTTAGAGATTAAATTGCCCCAATTAGTGTTCTAAGGGGGTGGAAGTGGGTTCTCTCAATTGAGGAATGGTTATTTATAGGCACAATTGTCACATTATCTTGGTGATCGATAGACAAGATAAAGCTTACACATTCAATAATATCTTGAATCAGCTGGCTAAAGGCCCATTGCTAATGTTCTTTCTTGTAAGTACATGAGCTTGCCTAGGAGAGCTTGGAGGCATACATTTGTTCAACAATCCTTATTCTAAGCTATCAAGCTAAATATTCCTAAGTTACCTAATTATAGACTAGACTTCTTAGATCTTATCGCTTTACTCTAGGAGTCAAGCCAAATTAATAATGAGCTTATCCAATATATTAAAATAACAATTTTAGTTGACATGTTCCACCTAGCTATGACACATGTAACTAAGCCGCTTATTATGTTTTTATGAAAGAAAATCATTGGAAAGTCATAATTCACTATCTAAGTATTAGAGGTAATAGTTTATTTTTATTAACTCATAGTTTTTGCTAGTAATACAGTTATTATCTTCTCTTTTTTCCCTATTTTTCATGTTTGTTTGTTTATTTTACTCAAAATAAGATGATGGAAGACGCATCATAACATATGAGTATATGAATACAAGTCTATCACAAAAATATCTTTTTCCCTCAAATTTTCCTAAAGTATGGTCCTTGAGAAAAAGAAAAAATTAACTGTACCTTATTTAAAATCATTGTCAAAACTCATAATATCATATAAATAAATAGAAAGGGGTAGCTGATCATCAATTAGGAAATCACTAATTCAGGTCACAACTTTATTCGATTGATATAGGGATATAATCCTCTTCTTTCCTATTATACTCTACCTTTCTCTCTTTGTAGTTATAAACATAATATACTTTTCATCTCTCTTTACAATCTAACCTTTAGATCACTCAAACGAAACTAAAATCACCTCCCCACTTCTATGAGCAAACAAATTCAGTATTCAAGACATCTAAATTACTTCACATTAGAGAAAAGGAAGGAAAAGACATGTAGTCCTCTTACCCTTTTTTTTTTTAAAAAAAAAGCAAAGAAAAATATGACAAGTTGACTATATCATTCCTCTCTTTTATTTTTCCTTTTTCTTGCAGATATGATTTATTTCACTTTCCATTTGTCTCTGAGCTAAAGTGGGTGTGATGATTACTAAAAGAAAAAAATAAAATAATATGAATGAAGCTACACCTTGCCAAGTTTTGGATAAACTTATATTTACCTCAAAAGAGAAACGATATTTCATTTACTGTAAAACAAAGACATCACATAAAGTAGGGAAAAAAATCATAGCCAAAGCATATTTATTTAGTACATTTCCGAATTCACTTGTTACAACATGTCTTAGATGAAACAACATTTATTTCAAATATTTTTCTTATCTTTTTTTTTTCCACCAACGAAGTTCTTGCATTTATTTTTGCAAGCTTCTGCACTATTCCAATTTTAGTTTGCTCTGTGACAAAATGAGACATTATGAGTCAATTTCACATGGCTTCAAAAATTTGTAACAAAGAAAAAGAATACATATGAAATAGTTATAGAGAAAAGTTACAAAGCTAGTCCATGAAGATAGATGCTTTTAATTTGTCACAGTCCTTACAAACATTTACATTTTGCTATTTTAATCCTCCACATTTTGAAAATTTTCTATTGAAGTGATTTGATTAACTTTGCCAAACATTTTACTAAAGTTTAAAACGTAGCATTGAAATAGAAAAGTCTATATCCAACCCTCGCACTACCATGAAAGTGTTGGTATAGACTATCCTGTCTAATTCTTTTGGAAGTTAAGTGGAGTTGGATAAAGCATTTAGTATCACTATTCCACCAGAAAAATTTAGGTAAGGATTACCTTAGATTATACATAATATTTTCAAAACCCACTTGTATACAAAGAGAAAACAAAAAAGAAAAAAAAGAAAGAAAGAAAGAAAGAAAATTCCCAAATAGATAAGCGAATAACAACCTCAAGGAAATATATACTTCACTCTAATTCATTTACTAGTTAACTTTTTCATAGAGGTTATAGCTTAGCATAAAAAAATAAAATAAAATATAAAAGTAGCTACACATTGTACACTCATATAGAAATAAAATGAAGGCCACAACATGAAACTATGTTGACAATTAAATTTTATACATTCGTCATAGTTATATAGTATAAAAGCTTGATGTGGGATGTGGAATGTGATTGGTGATGTATGGTAGTTATGAAATCGGCTCGGGATCATCTCGCATTTAGAACTGTATCTGCATCTAGCTCTATTGTTGAGGTAAATATTCATCAATCAATATATAAATCTAGTCCAGCAAAATCATAACTCCGCAAATCAAACAATTTTCAGCTGGAAAATGATAATGTGATTGGTTCTACTTTGACTTCTCAATTTCAAGCATATACAATTTTTTATTTTTATTTTTTGTGTATGTGTTTGATCAATTAATTAATAATCATCACATAAATAAACATGCTTACACTTTTTTGAAATTCTCAAGTCTAGAATGGATCTCATGGAGAAAATAACAGGAACGTGCAACATTCAAAGTGGAGGCAATTGCTATTGTAAGTATCTAGATGATTGGTAAGTGTCTAATGGGCTTTATGACAAATGTTTTACAATTAGTTAATAATCATCACATAAATATATGTACTTACAGTTTTTCGGAATTTGCAGGATGATTGATAAGAAACTTAGGGTGACATCACCATGAGCAGCATTGCCAATGCAAGTAGCCTCTGATCGATGTTTTGTTGCCCTGAGTCAATGCATGAAGAATTTACTAAAATAGAATTAAAAAAGTATTATTATTAGGCATGACTATTATTTGGCTAGGATACACGAAAAATAGGATTTTTTTTAACCACTCACCATTCGTGGAATGAATATTACCTAATTAAATAAAATATACGTTCCAAGAATATTGTAAAACGGTTTTAAATCCTACATCTCTTAAGTTGTAATATATTTGAAAAAAAAAGGAAAAAAATATACTCAAACTTAGTTTCAAAGGATTTCAATAAGTCTTTTTTAGTTTATTTAATGGGTAAAGTTAGGATGCAATACATGTCTATTGATATTCTTTAAAAAATTATATAATTATAAATTATACAAAAAATGGTACCAAAATATCAATGCTATGTTGTATATTGAAAATGCAAGATAACACTAGTACACTAAAAGTAATTATGCATTGGTATTTTGGTATTATGTATCGAGCTCTATTTCGGTTTTCTTAATTTAACTTATATTACACTCAGTTCGCTTAATATAAATTACTCGATATTAAATTAAAAAAATATTTTTCTAAAATATTTAAAAATTAGAGTCGCTAATCAGCTCAACTGGTAAAAAATGAAATTAGGGTTTTCTAGTCTACGGATATTATAAAAAATTGATTTTTAGAAAATTAAATAACCAGAAAAGATCGAGTTCGAAGATTAACTTATTAAGACTAAGCCATAATGTGAAAACTAAAGAAAAATTGATGGGTTTTTATTTTTATAATTTAAAAAAAATACTAAAAACCTACTTAAATTTACAAAATGTAACTAAAAATGATATTTTATTATTTTTTAATACGAATTTTCACAAAAAAGGAAAAAAAACTTTTTTTTTTAAAATTTTTTATATAGTTGTTCTAAAGGTGCCTACGTATCCACTAGTTATGATCAAACTGGTCGTAATTCTCTTTTTATAAAATATTTAGCGGGTGGGTTATTTTTATTTTAAAAACCATGCTAGGTTTACGTTTATTTATTAATTTATTATTTTTTAAATAAAAAACTTAAAAAATCTAATTTTCTCGAAACTGAGTAAAACCCTGACTAACTAAATCTTTTTAAAAAACTCAATTAAGATTTTCTTTATTTTTAAAACTACTACGTGTCAAAAATATCTTTTCTAAATCCTAACTATAAAATATGCTAAGTACGATTTAGATACATATTTTCATACGTATCTCTTTTAAATCTCAATTGCAAGATACATTGAAGATACGATCGTATTTCTTTTAAATCTTAACCGTAAGATATGATTTAGATATGTATCTTTATGTTATCTCTTTTCTTTTTTAAATCTCAACCGTAAGATACGTATCTCAATACGTTCTAGATATGTTTATTTTAAAAAAATGATTTTATTAAAAATGCAATTTAACTAAATTTTATTAAAAATTGGAATTATCTAAACAAATTATGCAATATGAAAATAATAAAAGAAATTGCACTTAAAACAAAAATAAATTAGTAAAAATAATCAAACTAACTAATAAAATAAAATAAATACATAAATAATTTTTACCTAATTGAGTCGAATCGTACGTATTGATTGTGTACGGTGTACTGTATTCGTTGTGCTTGTGCACAGTGGATCTCATGTGTGGACTTCGTGTGTGCTCGTGATTGGTGATTGAGTGTTGGATGTGCGATTGTGTAGCTGATCGGATCGGTGATCAGTTGTGTGGACGTGTTAGGCAGTGCGTGAGCAAGGATTGATCGGGTGTTAAGCAAGTGCTATGGTCGTATTTGCTGGCAACGCATCTGTGTAGTTCGGCTGTATGTTGCTTGTGTAGTCTTGTAATCAATCAGGCGAGGGACGAATTGGGATGGCGTGTTGTGGACATCAGACGTAGGCATGGAGTTTGGCTAAGAACTATCTAGCGGCGAGGATTAAGGATTGTTAAGCATTGGGGGGCTACTGTCAGCTTGCAGATTTTGTATGTGGGGCTTGATCAGGGGGTTTGTGGATTAGGATGGTTGATGTGTGCTTCGTCAGGGTGCTTCAGTTGATGGCTATTGGATGAGGTGTGTGAATACATTGGCTTGCAGTGGGCTTCATTGTGGGATTTATCTAGTTAACTTGTTGAAGGAACGTAGCAGGCGTGAGGAGATTATCGGCTATGGATTGCTGTAAGCGTTGGATCAGTTGGAATTTGGTCGGCGTGTAATGCTGTCTTCGGTCAAGGAATTGTAATAGAGGTTAAGGGATTGATTTTTTTGTTTAATGTGGCTTGGGTTTAGTTTATGGATTGAAGGGCGTTGGTATGGGAGTTGTTGGGTGAAGGAATTGATTTCAGGCGAAATGGTTGGTCATGAATTAGTGTTATGGAATTAGGATTGGCTTTGCTCAATTCTGTCAGGGGATTGGGGTTCAGTGAGGATTTGTGTCTTTCGATTGTAGATTGCTTCGGGTGATTGGAAAGTAGTTGTGCTATTGCTTCAATTAGGTGTTTGTGGGATGTGGATGTGATTTGAAATCGTAGTGTGAAGTGAATTGTGTAAAAAAATAAAGCCTCCAAACTCTACTGTTGAATATCTATTTATAAACCTATAATTGAATCTCTTGTATTGAAAATACAGAAGATTCAATAATGATTCTTTAAAGATTTGACCTAACTTCTAGAAACTTTATTTAATTCGGGTTTTCTATTTTCTAGTTTTGATCCAATCCTATTTGATTTAATCCAAGAGTCTACTTAATAAATTATAAATTTAATTTGACTCGACATAGTTTGACTCAACTCGATATGATACGACTTAACTCCTTTTTTTATTATTTTTTTTGTTAATTTTCGTTTTTTTATTTTTTTCTATTTTCTTATTTTTTGTTTTTTAACCTAGCTCAAATAAAATAAAAAAAAAAAAATGGAAAATATGAGGTATCTACATTATGTTTTGTACTATTTGAAATTATGCAATTTTTTTTTTTTATTTTAGCGGTAAACATGCAATTTTCTCGGTAAAGTTAACTTAAAGTTAGCCATATGTTGGGTTAGCTATGTTATGCACTTTACAAAACATAAACAATAGCATGCATATTTGAAAAATATGTCCAATAACATGAAATTCAACAAACTTATTCCATTCTCTTGAAAATTCTAACACTTCTAAAGACATACAAGATCATAGAATTATAGCATGGCAAAGGTCCTTGAATGTTCTTTTTTTTTAATTTAAAAATCAAGTTCTTTGATATGCAACTAATAATTCTTATATTGCATGCATCATTCTATAAATTTAAACCCTTTTAGCTCAATTTTTTCCTTTAACATCCACTATGGATTTTCAATGAAAATAGAATGAAATTTTTATGTACTTGTTGAATTATGCTATAATCCGCATATGGATACAAAGCATTACAACATCATATGTAATAATGCAATTTTTGAAAAATTACATCCAAGACCTAGACATAGAATATAATAAATATTTCTTTCAGATGATTTAAAATATCTTTGAAATACGATATTTAAAAATATTTTATATTCTATATACGTATTATGTTATATATCTATTAAAATATCTATGGATTATGTTTGTGTGAGGCCTTAATCTTTGACCAAATATTATCAACTCAGAATGTAAGTATATCTATAATAAATAAGGAACTTAGAAATATGACTTAGGAAGTGGGGAAAATAAAGTGGTCATGAGTAGCACGAGACGTAGTCATTTGGAATCGGTAGATTAAGGATTTTCAAAAAATATTTTTGAAATCGAATAAATTTTGAAATGTTAAAGAAGAGGCCTAGAAAGGTTTATTTGGAAAAATAAAATATATAAAATATTTAATTTAACAAAATATAATTTTATTGGTATTTTTTATTTTATCAGAAACGCACGATTTGTGTTTTGATAATTAACAAGCCCTTAAAGATAAATTATTGGAGAAAGAAGTATGTAAAAAGCCATTAAATAATAATTAGGAAATATATATACATGTTGACTATATTAGGTTAAAACATATGTGCTTGTAATTGATTATGATTTACAACATATATAATAAATTAATATAATATAGCAAAATTAGTAGGGGAAAATTAATAAAACAAAGACAGATAGCTTACCTTAGATGGTTAAGGAGTGGCAAAACTTGGAGTTTGGAATTAGCTCATGGATTAGACCAATGACCCCTCAATTAGGAAAAAAAAATGATAAAGCATACCACTTGTCACTTTCAAAAGATTTTAAATGCTCCTTCTTGCACTACTTAACCCAAGCTTACTTATTGGACAATCTTTGATTAGCTTAAGCTTCAAGAAAATTAGAGCTACAAGAAAATTAGAGCTACATGAGAAAGCATTAAGAAAAATTTGTAAAATTTAGTGTATATTTAGGGTATGTGCAAGTTTGGGATACAAGTATGACCTGGAAGCAAACCACCACTTAAAGGAAAACAATACGCCTTGGTAGGTAGACATTACTGGGGTGGTGCTATGTGTTGTTGTGTAGTTTTTAGATAATTTCTTTCCTACAAAGTACAAAGAACTAAAGGGTATCGAAGTTAGTCTGATGTGGCTACTTTGATGCCTAAATCAGTAAATGAATTTATTGAGAAAATAAAGTGTGTAGTTATGGGGTCTCAGATTGTTCTTATAGTACTTCTTCTTCGTATTTATAGGTGAACATCAAGTCTCTAAAACAACAGTTAATTGCATAATTATTGGGGACATGTGGAGACCTCTCGACTAAGTACATTCTTCAAATATAGGAATAGTGGCAGTTATGTAATATAACTGTACCAAGTGATAATTGTTCATACACTTTTCTTAAATTCAGATCAAATATAGATTTATGTTAATTGGCGCTAGCTAAGAAATTAGTTACTTGGCATGTCAACAGTTGAGTAGACGAGTGAATGAAATTTGACTATCAACATGATGTATAAGTGTCATTATTATTATTATTATTATTATTATTATTATTATTATTATTATTATTATTATTATTATTATATGTCATATTAAATAGAAACATGTGTAATTTATTTAATTAAATAGCTTTAGCCTTTATCCTATTATTTTGTCCTAATCCTATTACACGTTCACCGATTCCCTAGACTAACCAATACACTAACCAAGATCCTACCTTAAACCTAAGCCTTAGACAAGGCATAAAGGACAACACAAAAATCCTTCCCTTACCCATTAATTTTGGCCTAACCCTTTCCCTTCCCCATCCCCAAAAATCTATTTTTCAAAAATCAAATCCCCTTCCATTGCTTGTAAATCACACCTAACATCTATTATCCATTTTCTATTTCTTTTTTCCCCCCCCACCTTTTCTTACACAACTACGCACCACACTACACTCCCAAGACTCCTAAACATGACCAACACCTTCACCCTCAATACAATCTTCCATTTTCTTTCCACCTTCATCTCACTATTTCATCGTATGTTTCATACTTCAAACTCCAAGCTTACAAGAAGAACACTTAAGTCATCCAATGAAGAGCAAGTAATTTTTTTTCTCAAAGCTTTAAGACCATTCTAACTTCAAAGAGTAACAAAAATGTATAATTTTTCGTTTTTTTTTTCTTCTTATAATATCATTTTTATGTCTTTTTTAGTATTCTATATACAAAGCTTTATGTGTATCTCTATGATATTTTTATTTATTAGGATAGCCATTGTAAAAGCCTTAAGGTTACATGTACATGTAGTAGATTTATTATATGTAAAACAAGGGGAGATGTATGTATTGAAGTGTAAGCCTATTTCTTCTTTTCATTTTTTTTGTATTCTTTTTTTTTTTTGGAATATTAATTTATGTATATATATATATATATATATATATATATGGGTTGTATACATGAAAAATATGTCTTTAAGTGTATGTATATATATATATATATATTTTACAAAAATTGTAGACTCCCCAAAATTAATACATCAGTTTAGGAATGTCTTTAAATATTAAAATCCTTTTAGAGAAATTTTACTTAGCACTGTTGGTACAATTTTAAAGATTTTAATTAGGCTTTGCTATAATAAGGGGAAAAAAAAAACTTCGACCTTAACAATGTAAACATATTCTTAAGGAATGTAAGATGCAATTAGTAAACTAAGCAAGACTATCATGATGTATAATGCCTTGAAAGGGGTGTTTGGTACTTTTGTCAAAAATCTTCATATTACGTCTACACTAATGATACAAAGACTACCTTGCAAGTAAGAGGTTGCAATGCTCTAACTAGTAAGTTTCTAAGGGTGCTTATTTATTTTACTTACATTTACTTATTTATATAAGCGACTAAAGTAATCAACAATCATAGTCTACCAAGATTGCAGAGGGTAGGGATAACCTACTAAACAATAAGATGGGATAACTAAACTTCAATGACATTATGAGTTACTACATATTAAAAAGATTTAGCTTAACTAATATAGTTTACTAAAGTAATCTCAACCATCTAATCTAGCTATTTAAGGAATACTTTGCACTATGATCTTAGCTTATTCCCAACTTTTAGTTATTTGCAAAAAGGAATTGTTAGGGGGTAAGCATACCATAACTTAGTGGGTTCGTCTCTTACCACTACCATTCAAGCAAGTTGTCAAGTATTATTAACAAATATACAGTTTAGCTACACATAGAATACATATATAGTGAATGCAAGCAATACATCCATAGGGCTCCAAAACAATAGAAGGTGTAGATTTACGTTATCTAACATCAATTGTCCCTTGTACTTAACCATCCAGCGTACCCCACCTTACTCACATGAGGTAATCTGTGGATACCGTCCTGATAGATAAAATTCGACTATTACCTTAATCGAGAATATCATACTAATCAATTAGGTAGATCCTACTATCAATTATCAATAGTTAATATAACACCCCATGGGCTTACTATCAACAAACCTATATGATGTCCCATGAGTTAAACCATGTGAGTCCTAACTTAGGCTACTCACTATCAATTAACTGAAGATGGTCTACTAGCTTTACCCTAATAAATAAAACGTCGTAGGTGACTACTATGTGATAGGAATCAGGCTATTGGACCTCTAACTTGTAGCTAACTCAAGGCCTAGAAGGACTAAAGAGGCGAATCCTTCTGTTTCAATCGATTCCTGTCGAGGTCGAGCTGATCCTTACTACCGACCAACTTCTTATGCCGAGCCGATTAACTATACATCTCTTGGAAGTCATATGTCCACTAGATGAATGCTTTACTAACAGCCTGGCCCCTTATACACACCTATTCGACTATAACCGAGCTAACCTCCAGTTAGTCAACTTTGGTGCTAAGAAGCTGAGAACTCTACCACATATCCATAGATACTCCTTCTTGGACGAGCCTAAGTCTGCTTAACACCTGTGTTCGGTACCTTTACTTGGCCTTCCATCATGATTATACTATTTTGTCTACTAGAAGTGTCCTAATATGCTGTTGCCATGTATCTTAAACCTATGTGAAGGAATCTCCAACATTAATCATTATCTTTCTTTGAATTTTTATTTTTACCCTTTATATTCCTTTTACATTGCTTCTTTTGGACATTACCTTTTTTCTCTTTTCCATTTTTGGTAGATTGCCGTAATTTCTTAGGTAGAAATACCCATTATACATGTAGCCACATTGTTATCATCATCTTATCATCAATATTGAATATACTCTTTTGTGAATATTGCTCTCTTTAGCTTATTTATTCTTTTCACTCTTATCCTAACCTTTAAGTAAGGCTAGGTGGTGAGTAATCTTATCAGGCCATTTCTTATGTTATATCGAGTAGTATTGTGAGTCCTTGGAAGTTCTTTGGTGTATCATATTCTTGGAACTGTTCATAGGTTTGCTTACTTTACCTTTACTATTTCTTGCACAATCCCATCACCTTATTTAAACTTTCAGTAAGCTTAGACCTACCCCTAGGACTAACCTTATTTGTCTTTAGCCTCGATTTTTAGTAGTTATGAGTACTTACTAAGTTAATAAATATTTCTTTGAATTCAAAAATGTATTTTCGCAAATTTTTTAGAAAACTTGGCAAACCTATAAACATCCTAGTTTACAACTAATGGATTATAGACATGCGATAGGTATATCCGATTAATTGTGTCAAATATTTAAACTTACCAATTTAATAAGGTGATCACATGGATGTTGGCATATAAATCTATCAATCACTCGACATAAAATCAAGGACAAGCAACATAATATCAAGCAATTATTAAATACAAGCAAGTAGCAATTCATCAAAACTCCCTTACCTAACCTGCTTGCTTACTTGTCCTGACTTTTGAAGTTCCTAAATTAGAAATCAAGCTACCTAAAACATAATAATAATGTATATGTAAGTAATTGGAAGAGTGTTTCTTTAAGGACCAAATAGTTTACCCAATTATTGAAGCCTGCCCTAAATCTTAAAATACGGTTAAAACTTGTTTTCGCTCTAACTTCCTCATTTTAAGTCCATTTTTCACGTTCTTATAATTGATTTCAAAGGACTTTGGACGTACTTTCACATGGAGGGATCCATTTTAGGAGGTGGGAACCATAACTATAAGTTTGGATAAGGGTTTGATTCTAATTTTATATGTTTCCCATTTAACTTAGTTCATTTTCTAGTTTAATTAAGTGTCTTAGGTGTGTAAGGCTTAATCTAGTCACTTATTATTATTAATTAGGTTCTTATATTGTCATTAGGCCTAAAGTATTGAAGTTTTATTTAAATCTCTAACTATGGGCTTCCTTCTATTATACTTAATCATTTTAAGTTTTAATTTACGAGGATTTAGGCTTTCTTTTAGGCTTAAGACCATTTTTAAGTTAATGGACTTATTTCATTTATTATTGAGCTTTTATCCCATTATTCTAAGCTTATTAATTTAGTTATACCATTTTAAGTTGGGAAGAAACCTATTTCTTATGAATTAAAGGCTTGTTTAAGCTTTTTAAGTGGGTATGGGCCTCAACTCTTATCTAGCCTGTTATGGACTTCTTAGAACACTTGATGGGATTCATGGACCTTTTATTTGGAACTTAAATAATTATTATAGAAGCTGGTCAAGTAGTTTCTAGGTGGGCTTAGGACTTGTTTTTGGGGCCTTTCAACTTGTCTCTTGAATCTAATTTACATCCTAAGGCCCTATACTTGTTTCTATCCTAATGGGCTATATAACTTAGTAAATCCACCAAATGACCCATTTAACATTCAATTTCAAATCAGGTCATATCAATTAATGGGCTCCTAATTATTCTCTATAAGCCTAAAGTCCATCTCTTGTCATTTTAAGCCCTAAACCATTTCTTTTAACTAGTTATGGGCTCTATTTACAACTAGGCTTATTAGAGCTCCTCGAATTATTTAGTAGGCTTAATAAACTTTAATATACTTGCTAATCATGAGTGATTAAGTGGCCTCAAGGCTCGGCTTGTGGGCCTTGTAGTTCAATTTAGGCCTAATCCATGTCCTATGGCTTATATCTTGACTTTAACCTAATCTAATGGGCCTAATAGTTTACTAAACTTATTAAATGACCCATTTTGTGATAAGTTCTAGATCAAATACTAATGGTTTGTTGGGTTTCTAGTGGTTTTTTCTAAGGCTAATGTCCATTTTAAGACTAACTACTTACTATAGGCCTTGTTTAGTCTCTTACTTTGCAAGTTTAAGTCCTAAATCTTAATTATCTTTAATTAATCATGTGATTAACTCATTAATCAATATCTTATGGCATGTTATTCAACATATTAGTGGTGGTTTAAGATCATTTTCAAGGGCTTTCTACACATTGTATACTTAGCTTGCTAGAATATGCATTAAACTACCACTAAAATACATCTAAAACCATTTTCTTCTAAAATAAACACAAGAAATAAAAAAAATATGATGGGAATACACATACATATACTTTGGCCCTATCACGAGAATGAAGATTTTGTGATGTTTCTTCTACTTTCCTTTGGGCTATAATCATATTGCAATTTATGTGCTTCTAAAGTTATATATAACATGTTTATTATATTAAAAATGTAAGAAAATGTACATATATGGGTGTGTAAACATGGTAAACAAAGGTGACATTTTAATAGTCTTTTCCTTAGTTTTTAATTCTAGGAACCATGCTCATATGAAAAGGTGCAAATTTACCTTGGTGGAAATTCGAAGAGTCTCTTTTCACTTCCTTTTTAGAAAAGATGTTTGTCAACAAGAAAGGAGGGCGAAAGAGGAATCAAATGCAAGTCGTTTTGTGTTGTTTAGAGGTGGTGGTGGGAAGTTATAGCTTGGGGTGTTTAGGTGCATAAGCAAATCCAAGAGGCTTCTTCTTGTTTCCTTCCTTCTTGTTTTTCTTTTGTTTTGGATTGTATTTACAGTGTGTTTTTAAGGTATATTCTAAGGAAGAAGATGGATTGAAAATGCAGATGGAGAGGTCCGAAAGGAGTTGATTATGAGTGGTTGTAGTACGAAACAAATCCATTTCATTCTTGGTTGCATGGTATAAGTATAAGTGGGGACGAATTAACTTTTTATGATTTTTGCTAATTGAGGCAATGACTTATATGCTAAAGGTAAGGAGTCCTTTGTTTTTCCAACTAATTATCTTGTCCTATATGGTTAATTGTGATTATACTCAGCTAATTATGATGCATAAATGCATGTAGATGATTAAAATATAATTTAAGCTTACGATCCTAATTACCAATGCAAATGACTATAGTTAGACATAGTTTAGGGTTTTTCATATTTAATTAAGTTAATCATGTCTATTGAATCATTTTATCTAATTAATTTAGCGTTTTTAAGGGTTGAAATCAATTATTGCTAATCACTTAAGATTTTAGAAAGCAAATTGAGGCTTTTTAGCAATTTTGTGAATTATTAGTAATTAATTAATAATGTGGCTATATAATTAGATTTATTAATTAAATTAAGGCTTTAATACTAAATTAGAGTTTCCAATTCATTTTAGGGATTTCCTCGTTTAAGGTTTTATAAGCGTTTTAGGGCTTTGAAAGTATGCTTACGATTTTAGCCTTACTTTTGGAGAAAATGTATCATTGGGGATAAGTTAGTAATCCCATTAATTTATTATCTTAATTGACTTAATTTGATTGATCGTTATTATTTGAAGATATCTCTTACAATTCGTTATTGAGTTTATGTGATTTACGTAATTCAAATTAAATGTTTTAATTTAGGATCTTCTTTGCATTTACAATTTAATTTAAGGTTTTACGACTTTATAATTTGTTGTTAGAGATTCAATTCAAATTTTTAATATGTGGTCACACATACTTAGGTTTAGAGTCTTTGTATGCACTTAGGGTTTCTCGAGTTCGTTCTAAGGTTCTAATTTAAAATTTTATCGATTTTAATTTCTTTGGTCTGATTAAGCTTAGGGAATATCTATTGGTTCTTTAAATTCGATTGTCTAAGTCCAAAACGTAAAATTTGAGGGGTTTACATGATGATAAAAATGTTTCACCAATTGTTAGTTCATAATAATTCAGTGGGGTAATGATAATGGAAATCTTAAATAACTAAAATACTAATATTCAAAAAAGTATATTTGGCAACGTAAAGTAAATCATTTGAAATTTCCTATTCAATAACAAAAAATTTTATGTAAACAGCTACAAACAAATATCAACATTGAAAGAGTATTTTCAAAAGGATCGATACCAATATATATAAGTATATATATATATATATATTGATTTTTCTTTTCCAATTTATAACCTATTCTAATAGAGTATTGTTGAAAGACTATATATCGTTATATGCATTCGTTTATCTTCTAAATATATTTATTTCGACAATTTAACAAGATAGAAATATTTATTTATTTTTGTTATTATAATAATAGTTCATGTTATATGTATAAACTTATCTATACATATAAGTTAATTATATTATAATTTGATAATTTTCTTTACTTATTATTGTACTATAAGAGCAGGTAAATATATGTCTAAGCATATGTAATGTACTTAGTGTTGTTAAATAAATATTTCTTGCACAACATGCACTTCTATTTCCTATTCAAAATAACCATCACTTCCAATAGTTTTTATGATTATTTATATAATTAAGTGTTTATTCTATTTCATATGTTAGTAAATGGTATTTTTCTTTTATTTTTATGTAAATTATACTTTATACGTGGTGATCTAATTCTTTGAAGAATAAGTAGCAATTTGTAGTGTCTATATTGGAGTATTAAATATATGAATAAGATAATATATGGAGAATTCTAAAAACATTTCTTCTTGTAGTTCACTTATAAAATCTTTATGGATAATAGCCAAATTAATAAACAACAAAGATAGGATTAAATGGAAAAGACTTATATAAATAGGTTGATATAATAATTGAAAGAGACATGAGATTTTATGGAAAAGTATATATGCAAGGATTGCTAAATAATGGCATTTTAAAATAGAATTTTCCAATTCAACATATTATATAAATCATACATAAAGGTTCATTGAAAAATGTTATGAAAGATATATTTACGAAACATATAAATAATCATATCTTGCTATATGAAATGGTATCATGTATTTTTCTAAATTATTATAATAACCTATTGGACGTCATGTTGATTATAACGTATGATATATATGTGAGTGTTTGTCTATATATAGCTTATAAGTTTAAGTATATCGTTTAATAGTAACATTACTGACAAATATATAATGATAGGAAATATTCAATATTTAATAAATGTATAGTTATTGAAATATCTACTGCTAATCTTATTCCCATCAAAGAAATGATGGTATGGTGAATTCTAGGTAGACGAAACATACCAAAGTTAGAGAATGTTATTGACAAAATTCAATAAGTGAACAATTATGATTTTACAAAACCATGACATAAATCTATTATATAATACACATATGGCATTTGAAAAGTGAAAACCTTTCAAAAATAATCAGATCACTAGATCTTAATTAAAAAAAAGAAGAAGAAGAAGAACGGAAAATTATTAATAAATAAAATCGCGAGGCAACCTTTTTTTCTTAAGATCCCAATAAAATTTTGAAAATCTTATTAGAATTAAATTTATTTACACAAAGAAAACTATAAAAATATGAATTATAACAAAAAAGTATCGGAGGCTCAAAGATAACTGAAAGAACACCTTCTATCTTCTTCAATTCTAAAAAAATATCATCCCACAAAATCTCATAAAATCCGTCCTCGAACTCCAATAAAACAAAATCTCGGCAGAATCTATCTTCCTCTCTCTACTCTGCTACAAAATCCTTCATTTCATCTTTCTTTCTCTAGTCGCTTGCTCTCTCTTCCTCCCCTGCTTCCTTAGTTTCTTTCTCCATTCTTTCTTTCACTCCACACACGTTTTTATGTAGGAAAATTGGCTGGTCAATTTTGTCTCCACTCCTAGCATTCCATAACTTGCGGCATGTAAGAGAGGCTTTGGTTTTAGTTTTGTTCTTAGTACTCCCTATTCTATCCCTTACCTCCCATCTCGGCATTTCTCCTGAATAGGTAAGAGAAGAACTTCGATTCGCAATTCCTTTTCCTTCCTTCTTGTTATTTAGTGTTTTGCCCTACTCTTATTTATTTTACTTTTCTTGTTTTCCTTCTTTCCTCTATGTTGAACCGTACCTTTTCCCCTATTTCGTGGAATAGAAACAGGATAGTGAGCCTTAGTCACAAAGAGTTCTCCAACTCCTTGTGAAAGTGCCTCAATGACATGACCTGAACCGAGTGCTCCTTGTTTTAGGAACACAAAACAAGGCACCAATTTCTTCTTGGAATGTGAAGTCGTCGCTCAACGTCGAACCATTATGGTTTATGGACTTTAGGAGTCGTCCTGGAAAAAAAAGAAGAAGAAAGAAAGTGATAGGTGAATAAAAACAAAGAACACGCATTCGATCGAACTTGAAGGGAGGAAACAGTATAGTTTTGGGCTGTTCATGTAACAATTATTGTTCTTGAATTCGACATTCCAAGGAATATGCTAAGGGAGCAATTATATCCAAGTAAGGGAGTTATAATGATTTGCCATCTACTTATGCTTGAAATTGACTATTGATTTCTTGGTTGTTATTGATTGTTTGTTGAATGATTATTTGTTTCGTATGCTATCATTTGTATGATCGCCTTAATAAATTGGTAAATCTAAACATTCGACTAAAACAACCGATTATATTTATCATATGTTTATGACTCGATTAGTATATTTATAGAGAGTGCTATCTATACCAATTTTTGAAATGGAATGAGAAAAATATTTTTGGGAAACATTTTTCTAAGTTGAAAAGATTTCTTTATAACTTTCTTGTGTGCTCATAGAGACTACTGGTGATATTTTTTATCATTGAGGTAAAACTAGTAAAGTATCTTTGACTACTTAACAGCAAGAGAACTCGCATAGTTGAGTCGATAGGGCCTTGGATTTGAATGTTGAGCCCATAGGGCTTTAGATAATGGATGGCCCTAGTTGGGATTCACTTGTTTTGACAGGTATTTCTTTCTTGATAATTGAGTGTTCTCTGAAGGGACAGTGTTCCCAAGCAGTCTCATCTAAGTAAGGTGAGATACTTCGTGCAGGCAAGTATGGGAGACAATTGATGTGTAGATCACATAAATCTATACCTTCCACGGTTTTGAACTCCTACAGATGTTTTGCTTGTATTAACTATGTGTGCATTCATTTCATGTGTAGATAGACTTGCATGTGTGCTAATAATGTTTAATAACTTGCTTAAACAATAATGGTGAGGAGCAAACTCATCGAGCTGTGGTTTACTCATTTCCCTAAAGTTTTTTTGTATGTAACCTTAAAATAGGACTAGGACAAGAACCGAGTGTAGAGTGTAATTAGTGAGTAGTGCATGAAAAGGTAGAAACTATAAAATGCTTGCATCGTTGATTCAAAATATTTTGTGTAATGAATATCCATTGATCAAAATTTTGTAACCTTCCAAAACAGACCTCAATATGTGAAAATATGTTCGCAAAATGATAAAGATTGACTATAAGATAAAAAAAAAAATTGAGTTTAAAATAAAAAGGTTGAATGCGATTAAAGAAAAAACTTGAATCGGAAAATTTAAGTAATAAGTAGAAAATTAGATATTCCTTTAAGTAAATATATAGACAGTATATTTTCTCTTACTTAAGATACTTTATACCTTCTTATATTATAATTATCAGGTGATTTCAATTAGGATACCGATTTCTCTACCGACTGTCATGATCCCTAATTGTTATTGTGGTTGAGTAAGTACTCTTAATGATCATATATTTGTTTGTGATCGTAAATAGTGGCATTTAAGTAGTCTTAATGAATTGATTGATGTTTGGGGCTTAGGACCTGCAGTGATTGCTACTGGCTGTTTGTGATGCCAAAATACTCTAAATTGCTATAATGAATTGGTTGCTACATTCTAGACAACTGTAGGAAATTTGGTTGTTTATGATATTTATTGGTCACTTAATAATTAGACTAAATTAAACTTACCTCAATTAATTAATTAGATAATGCATAAGCATGCATTGCATTATTAATGTTCTGGTTGTCACATCATACAGAGGTAATGAGAGACTATGTGCGAGTTGTCATTATTTAATTGAAATTTAAGTGTTTTGATATAGTACAATCATACAATATGACCCTACCTTGGCTCGTAAGCTCACTAGATGTTAGAAGCGCTAATCACTTAGCTAAAGGTTGAGTTTAGAGGTCTCTATTTAGAGGTAAGTATTATTAGATATCTCTCATAACATTTTAATGATAACAAAAAGGGTTAAAAGTTAATGGATCTAAGAGTGCAGGCTTATAGAAGGTTTTTCAGAAACTATATTTTCGCATATTTAAGTCATATTTAGAAGCTTATTTAGAAGTTTCAAACTATTTGAAAATAGACTATTTTGGAAAGTCTTCAGAAAGTATTGTAGAAGTTTTTATAAAAAGAATTTGTACATCTCTTCAAAAACTTCTAAGAAAAGAAGGTTGATACTCTTCAGAAGGTAGGTCTGGAATATTAATTTTAATTAGATTCGGATTATTCAAAGACCTAGTTCCACTAGATTAAGTGCATTAAGAAAATATATTTGATCCTGTTTCACTCAAGATAGAATCATGATCCTTGGAGATGTATTTTAAGAGAAAATATATTTGGATAAATCAAGATATATACAAGAATGGACAAGGATAAAGTTGTATTGGAATTTGTGGGATTTCAAAGTTTGAATACAAGGCTTATGCACAAATAGCTAGCAAAAGATGATCCTTTTAAATTCAAATCAAAGCTTATTTGATGGTTAAGGATTGAAGTTTATCTGATTTAAACAAATTAAGGAGAGCTGTTTTGAAATTCAAATGATCGATATCTTCTCATAAAAATATCCATGGAATTATCTAGAATAATTAACGGTTGGATAATTATGAGAGTGAAGAAAATCTTTAGACTTTTTAACTGTTGGATAAAGTTAATATAAAAGGAAGAAGGATTTAAAATGTTAAGATACACAACTTTGAAGAAATTCTATCATTACAAAAAAATTCTTCAGAGAGTTGCATTGAATCAAAGTTTTACAACAAATTGTTACTTTTTTCAAGTGCAAAATTATTTGAGACTTATATTTTTGTTCTCATTTGTAATCTCAATATTGTATTGTAAAGAAAAGATAGTTTGTACTTCGTAAATTTGTATTAGCCTAAATTTTTTAGAGGCTAGATAGGCAAAATAGAGTGTTGTAAAGTCATTGTAACAAGAAGTTATTGTAACAAATGCTTGTAATCTGTTTGTGATTTGGTTTAGTAGATCAAGTGGAACGGTACCGATGAAGTAGACTGAGTCCTTAGCAGTGAAGCTGGAAGTGAAGGTAGAAGGCCAAAGCTCTATAAAATCTCTGCTTGATTTTCTCCTTCCTTAGACTCTTTTAATTTTGTTTATTATCTGTTTCGCATTGAATTATAAATTATCATTATTCATCATTATAAGTGGTTAAGTTGGGTAACTTCATTTTTAATGAAAAGGTTTTAAAAAATTTAAAGCTATCAATTTACCCCGCTCTTGATATCTTATATGGGACCAACAAGTGTAGACTACGGAGGCTTACCTACAACCATACTTAAAACATAGTTTTTAAAACTGGAATTTGATAAAACTGTTTTCTTGAAATACAAAACATGAAGTTTTGTAGATTATGTAAGTTTAGGGAGGGTACCTAGATCTAATTGATGTTGTGTATTCTTCAATCCTGACTTCAAAGGGTATTAAATCTGAGTTTTATATTGTATGTTGCGAACCGTAACTAAGAACAGACAAGGCCTATCATTGAATGGGTCCAAGCTTACGGAAAACTCGAAAGGAAGTGATGGTGAATGTGCAAAAGGACAAATGCGAATGAAAAGTAAGCAAAAAATGACGAACAACTCCAATTATGCTCCAATGGAACTTCTAATGATTTACAGTACAACTTAATATGACGCATAAGATGGTCCGGTGAAGTTACTCGCTACTTAGCTTTGCTTAAAAGTTAGGATAAGAATGATTTTGAGAGTAAATAGATAGTGTATACGCAGGGAAGGAAACTACTCAAGTGTATCAATGATAATCAATCTAATGTTTTCAACTATAAGTACAAGGGATATTTATACTCGAGAATTTAAGGCAATATGCCAAAAAGGAAAAAACCAAAAGGGCATTTCCTAAAAAATTAATGTATAAGATACAAAAGGATAAAAATAAATATTCAAGGAAAATAATCATTGGTGTAATAGATTTTATACATAATTTTGTATACGTAGCGATGCTGTATTGGTGAAGTCGTTGGAAAATACAGAGAAAAAGTATGGCTAGCTTGCTTATCCGAGTAGGGGTGGCTTAATTAGTTTGGAGTCTCTCTATCTCGGATTCTCGGTAAGGGAGATGCTGAGTCATTGGTTAACTCGGGCGTGAGTGAGTAATCTACAATTCGATGTAATATAGAGAGATGGGCAATCATTCGGCTTGGCATAAAGAGTGGTTTGGTAAAGAAGTACTTGGCCTCGATGGGAGTTGGTTAGAGTAGGAGAATCCGCTTTGCCAAGCCTTCCAATCCTTCTAATCCTTGGGTTCGGTTATAGGTCAAAGGCCCAGTAGTCTAATTCCTATAATTTCCTCTAGGTTGATTGGGATTTGGGATCAAATCCGAATGGTCTTCGATCAATTCTTCGTTAAGGTGATATGGACTGAGGTTAGCAATATTGAAGGTGTTAGAAACCTCATAACCTTCGGGTAGCTCTAATCTGTAGGCATTATCATTGATCTTCTAGAGGATTCTGAAAGGTCCTTTATCTCTTATAGATAATTTCTTTCTCCTCTTGCTCGAAAACTGTTCCTTACTGAGGTGCAGCCATACCAACTCTCCTTATTGGAATTATTTAGCCGTCCTACCCTTGGCCTTCTCTCGCATTCTTCTAGTAGCTTAGTTGTTGTGTTGAGTAACTTTATCTTAGATGTATTGAAGGGATTATGCTTTGGCTTTTATGTTTGGGTCTTCTTACTTAGGTACGGGTATAAGAATATGATTGAGGGGCAATTCAGAATTAAAACCATAGACCACTTCAAAGAGAGTCTGCTTAGTGGTATCATGTACTGTTTGATTGTAAGTGAATTTGACCACTGGCAAGTAGACATTCCAATCAACCAAGTTCTTGCCTATTATAACTCGGAGCAGTGATCTTAAAGCGTGATTAACCACCTCCGTTTGGCCATTGGTTTAGGGGTGACAGGAAGTACTGAATAGTAGTTTGGTCCCCATCTAACGTTACAAGATCCTCCAAAAATGGCTCAAGAATTTCAGGTTTCTGTTAGAGGCTACACTTCTCGGAATGCTATGTAACCATATAATCTTCTGCAAGAAAAAGAGAAGCACTAGTCGAAGTATCATTAGTTTTGGTGTAAGGTACAAAGTATGTCATCTTGCTAAACTGATCCACTACAACCATTATGGAATCTTTGCCTTACGTTGTTCGTAGTAATTCGAAGACAAAGTCTATCCTCAACTCAATCCATGGTTTCATCGAAATAGGTAAAAGCGTTGCTTTCCCTTTTTCTGCTCGGCATTTAGCCTTTTTGCATATGGCATAGCTTTTAACAATTCGATGCACATCTGGCTTCATTTTAGGCCAAAAGAATCGACCACTCAGTAATTTGTATGTCCTTTTCTCTCCAAAATGTCCAAATAGTCCTCCAGTATAGGCTTCCCTAATCAGCAACTCCCAAAGTGAATAGGTCGACATACACAATTTCCTTCTTCGGAACAAGTATCCTTTCTTCATATGATACTCATCTATTGTCCTTTCATCTATACAATGTGAAAGTATGGATCCCTAAAATACTACTCCTTGATGTTGGCAAACCTAAACAATCTAGTCTACAATTTAGTCAGGAGTGTATGCCTCCTCGAAAGAGTATCAGCAACTACGTTGCCCTTCCCTTATTTATATTTTAGTACAAAATTGAATTCCTTAAGGAATTCAACCTATCTTGCTTACCGCTTCGATAACTTAGTTTGATTTCGAAGGTACCTCAGCGATTCATGGTCAGTATACATAACAAATTCTCTTGGTAGTAAATAGTGCTGTCATACTTACAATGCTCGGATCAACGTTAAGAGTTCTTTATCATATACATAATAATTTAACTGAGGTCCTATGAGCTTTTCACTGGAGAAGGCAATTGGTCAACCTTCTTGCATTAGGACAGTGCCTATTCTAATGCTTATCGTATTGCATTCTAGCTTAAATATCCTTACAAAGTCATGTAGAACTAACACTGAAGCGGAGGTCAATCTCTCCTTTATCTTAGCAAAGCTCCTCTCCTTCCTTTCACCTCATCAGAAGTTGATGTTTTTCTTCATTAACTCAGTAAGTGGTGCAATGAGAGTGCTGAAATTCTTGATAGATCATCTATAGAATGAATCTAGTCTATGGAAACTTCTTACATGTTAGTGGGAGTTGGCCACTTGACAATAGCTTAGATCTTCTCGTTATCCACTCGTAAGCCTCCTCCACTGACCACATAGCCTAAGAATACTACTATCTCTTGGCAAAAGCAACACTTCTTGAGATTGCTAAATAATCTCTCGGCACGGAGGGTATCTAAAATGGCTTGGAGATGTTCATAATGACTCAGCATGTCGGCACTATGGACTAGGATGTCATCAAAATACACCATGACATACTTCTCGATTAAATGTCTTAGTAATGATTCATTAGTCTCATGAAAGTGCTTGGGGCAATTGATAAGCCAAAGGGCATGACCATCCATTCATACAATTCATGTCAAGTCTTGAACACCGTTTTCTACTAGTCTCCTAACCTCATGCAAATTTGATGATAGCCAAACTTAAGATCAATTTTGTTGAAAATCTTGACTCCATTCAATTCATTTAGCATATCTTCTAACCTCGGGATAGAATACTTGTACTTGATCATAATCTTGTTAATGGCTTGGTTGTCTACACACATCCATTAGGTTCCATTGTTTTTTGGTACTAGAAGTGTTGGCATAGCGTAAGGGCTGAGACTTTCTTTGAAATAATCTTTCTCTAGCAACTCATTAACTTGTCATTAGAGTTTAGAAGCCTACTTAGGATTCATTCGATAGGCTGGCTTATTTGGTAGTGCAACATTGGGCACTAAGTCAATGCAATGCTCTATGCCTCTTGACAAGGATCAAATCTTAGATACCAATATGATAAGGAATCAAAGGATCAATCCAGAAAGAAATGGCAGCGGATCTCGGACGAACAAGAATAGGTATTCAAAAGAAAATGGGTACAAAGAACAGGAGAGTTTTTTATGGTGAATGTGAATGGATATAACTCACCACGACACAAACATAATCAGGAGTTTAAGCTTGAAATAGAGTTCGATATGACTCACAAACACTAAATGTTGCTTAGGATTTCAAATGAAGGTTAGATGCAACTCATTAACCGGTTCAAATGAAGGGGTTCACCATAATCTAAGATTAAGATTGATAAGAACATGTGGACAATTAAAGAGGCTAATCAACACTTGATAATCCGGTAAATGCTAACTCAAGCATAGCCTTGCTCACAATAGGAAAGTTTCACTCTCTGTATCTTCTTCTATAAATGTTTATATCTATATCTCTGTATATATATGTGTGTCTACAACAATTGCTATTTATAGCAAGTCCTAAACCCTAGTGGCGAAACCATAAATAATGTTCAAGGCCTTAAACCCTAAAGAATAGGACCCATAAATAAAAAAAGGGAAAACATATATAAGAATACAAAATTGTGTGTTTTACAGGACTTGGCATGCGGTTATTCGGCATGTCCTGGGAGGAGTAGTATCTGAACTGGACGGGGTCAGTAGTTAGATATATAGGTTCGGGAAGGGGTCCCTGATGTCTCGTGTGGCTTGGCCGAGACACCAGAAAGGTTGGCCTATAATTGTTAAGTGCTAGAATTAGTCGGCACTAGTCTCTTGGGGTCATGTCGAGTGGTTCTTTGGTCTCGCATCCTTAGCCTTGTGGTATCTTGACACCTCAGTTGACAATAGACTTGGTGCCGGATGTCTCCTTTTCTTCCCTTTAGTCTTTTGTAATTAGCTCAGCCTCGACAAGCGTTGATAGGCCTTGGCTTCGGATAGGTCTGCCTTGGTTTGGACATGGTTGGAAGTTGATTCTCATCACCTCTAGTAGGGGGAAACCCTTTAAGTAATTGTTTTAGGAATAGATCAAGATACTCGTCTAGTAACTCTTTGATTTCTTAGGATAGTTCACCTCACTCCTTTATTTCTAATAGGCGCTTGACCAACATAAGGGTTGGCTTATCAACTGATGGCCTCTCGAAGCTCGGCTTTACTCATCATTACAGTCTTCTTCAATTCGCGAGCAAGTTTTGTTTGCAACTTATTAACTTCTCTCAGTGGCATTGGACTCATTATAATCTTTCAACCATCCTTTTCGAACATGTACATATTCTTTTATCCGTCGTGGATAACTCTCCTATCAAATAGTTATGGTTAGCCAAGTAATATGTGCGAAGTGTACATAGGTAGCACATCATAGAGAATCTTGTGTAAGTAGTTTCTAATTGTGATTGGCAGTGGTACTTATCCGGTGACATGTAATGTTCCCTTATCATTCAGCTAATGTAACTTGTATGGCTTAGGGTGTGCAATGGTTGGTAACTTCAATTGTGTGACAATTTCAGTTGATGCCACATTAATGCAACTTCTAGTATCTACAATTAATGCTCGTACCTGGTCATTTACCTTACAGGTGGTATGAAACAAATTCCCACTCTACTCCTCCTCTCATGAGGGTTCTACGTTCATTGTACGTCAGACAACTAGGACTAACTGATCTAAGTCCTCGGCAAATACGTCCTCTTCAATGAGCTCTTTCTTGGCATCTTCTTTCTCGATAGTAATCTCCTCTTCTTCGGGTTCCTCATCTGTACTCTTTACCTCCAACTTTGTAACGTCTCACTTGATCACCATAGTTCTTCAATTTGGGCATTGAGTGACCATATGTCTGAACCCTTAGCACTTAAAGCACTTGATCTAGCGCATCTTCTAACTAGACCCTTGCCCCTTCTCATAAGTTCTAGTTAACATGTTATTGTCGGGTTGACCTTTTTAGTCAGCTCTAACATCTACCTTTTAGGTTTGCTCAGTACTTAACTAAGCTCGATGACTTCCCTGTTTGGTTTGGCTAGTCAACATTTTGGCAGGTACTTGGCTTCTTCTCTACTTCTCCACTTGTTAGGCTATTTGAATGGCTCCATCCATTGTGGTGAATTCTTGAAGTTCTACAATGTCTCGAATATTGCCTCTCAATCCCATGATGAACCTAGAGATTGTTTGCGCTGGGAGTTCCTCCACTTCACATCGGATCATGAGCATTTAGAATTCCTTAACATACTCCTCAATTGTTCGACCTCCTTGTCTTAGCTCCTGAAGCTGAGTAAAAGTATCTTACAAATAAGTTTCCAGCATGAATCTTTTTCTAAGTATTCTCTTCATCTCAAGTTAAGTATTAATCTCTTAGTAGCCCTCTTGCCTCCTCATAACTTAAAAGTTCTTTCACTACATGGTGGCATATCTGGAGAACTCAATAGTAGCAGTTCTTACTTTCTTATAATCCCCGTATTGATAATATTTAAAAACACGCTCCACTCTCTCTTCCTATTCTAAATATTCATCAGCATTCCTAGATCCATTAAAGCTTAGAATTCGAAGCTTCACATGGTTAGAGGCTCTAGGAACTCTAGCTCACTCTTCTTCAAAATACTCTTTCTCGTCTTCTTCATCCAATTCTCTCAAGTCTATCCTTCATCTTACTCATCCACCCATTCCTCCACCTTGAACTGGTCGAGCTAGGTTATGACCTCTAATAGGTTGAGCAACTAGTGGGGTGTTTTGCATGGCCTTAATAGGTCGGTAAGCTAACGCATGAACAGCTTGGGTCAAATCTACTAAGAGGTTAGCTACCTCATCAAGTCTTTCATTAGTGCTCCTAGGGGTTCTTTGAAACTGTCATCTATGGTAGACAACTCCATTATTATCATCTCCAACACTAATGTTTACACTAAGGTCAATTATTTTCTTTACTGATTCAAAGCTCAAACAAACACTTCCGTAAACCAAAAAATCAATAGCTAGCAAACATAGCAATGAAGATGAACATAGTAACATACTCTATTTTACACATGTAAAATAGTATATAAATGGAACTTCGAAAACCAACTATAACTTAAACAAAACCTCTGCTCTGATACGA
The DNA here is from genome assembly GCA_024138005.1 of Lumnitzera racemosa. Taxonomy (NCBI): domain Eukaryota; kingdom Viridiplantae; phylum Streptophyta; class Magnoliopsida; order Myrtales; family Combretaceae; genus Lumnitzera; species Lumnitzera racemosa. The sequence goes on from JAMXBC010000012.1 coordinate 87,472,375, forward strand.
AGATGTTGCAAACCATGATTAAGAGTAGAAAAGGCTGGTCAATGAATGGGTTTAAGCTTGTGTAAAGCTCAAAAGGAAGTGATGGTGAATGTGAAAAAGGACAAAAACCCACAAATAGCTCTAATGGATTTGATGCACTAATGGAACTTCCGAAGACTTACGACACAACTTAGTATAATACACAAGATGGTCTGGTGAGGTTGTTCACCACTTAACCTTGCTTAAGGGTTAAGATAAGAGAGATGCCAAAAATAAACAAATAGTATTTATGTGGGGAAGGAAAATATTTAAGTGTATTAGTGATAATCAATATGATGTTTTTAGCTACAAGTACAAGGGGTATTTATACCTAAGAATTTAGCGCAACATGCCAAAAAGGAAAAAGACCATAAGGACATTTCTTAAAGAAGTAATGTATGAATATTGAAGGAAAACAATTATTGGTGCAATGGATTTCATACATGATTATGTATATTTGGCAATGCTATATTGGTAGACTCCTTAGCAAGGGAGATGCCGAGTCATTGGTTGGCTCGAGCGTGAGTAAGTAATCTATAACTTAGCGTATTATAGAGAGATGGGAAATCATTTAGCTTGGCATACAGAGTAGTTTAGCAAAGAAGTACTTAGTCTCAGTAGGAGTCGGTTAGAGTAAGAGCATCCGCCTTACCAAGCCTTTTAGTCCTCGAGCTCAGCTACAGGTCAAAGGCCTAGTAACTTAATTCTTATCACTATACGTGGTCAATTATATGCATTTATGTAGCATTTTGCTTGATCATGCATTTATATGTTTATAATTAATTTTTTGATAATTTTCTTATTTGTATGGTTGAAGGATATCTTACTAAGCTTTATAGCTTATATCTTTATAAACTTTTATCGCAGGAGAATATCTTTACTATACTGAGTCAAGATATGCTTGAGGTTATACTAAAGCTTTTGGGAATAAGTGTGTGAAGAAGGAGAACCCAAGAGATTATGAACATTTAGTTGGATTCTTAGTTGTATTTTGATCTTTATTGTATATTTTGATATTTAGTAGCCATATAGGATTACTATTCTAATTAATTGTAGCTAGATTATTTATATTTTGAGGACTTAGAGTCCCTTATCCTTTATTTGTTAGAATTATGTATGAAGAGTCATATTATTAAATTTGCTACAATATAATATTTACCTACATAACTCCTAGGTAACTAGTTGGTGTAGTAGCCTCATATATTATTTAAAAGGTTGTCGAGTGGCAATGGAACCAATCTATGGTCTTTGTATGGTATAGGGCAACTTTTCATGGCTAGGCTCCCCCTCGGGTCATGATAAGTAAAGGTGGTATTAGAGTATGGTCTTAAGTAAAATAAATAAAACTTGACCTTAAACACTAGGACAACTCACCTGGTGAGGTTGAGATGGGTAGAAACGGGATAAGTACTTAAGTTTTAAGACTTAATTAAGAAATCCTATAGTAATATAACATTAAAATGATTAAGTGTCTTGTTGATCCAGATTTCCAGTATCGAGGTATATACTAAGTGGGTCATATTCCATCTCTATATTGGTGAGGCCCTATTCGAGTATAAGCACTAACTCCGGATCTTGTATGAGGACATGGCATTAGTAGGTAGGTTAAGTACTTTGAGTGATGTCTTTGTTGCTTGGGGAGCTAGCTTCAACACCTACTGGTAGGAGAGGAAGCGTATCTTGGTAATCTAGACCCTTGTAATGATGCCAACTAATGTAGAGATGATATACATGTTGGAGAGAGAGGAGAATGCCAGTTATGCTCATGAGTTAGTTTTCCTAGTTTACATCAAGCCCCTTACCTTCGCTCATTAGTGACTAATTGGCCATAGCACAAAACTAGCTATAGATTGTTGTATTGATTACAGTCAAATCATTGCCTAAGATAATGCTTAGGTCATGGATGATTTCTAAACTAGTATTGAGCATTGGTTCATTCACCCTTCGGTGATGGAGGTCAATAGACCTGGATTGAGTGTTGAGGCTGAAGAGGTAGATATATTGTTTGATGACTCTATTCTTGATGTTGAGCTTATTTGGGAGTTACCCCCAGCTGAGGACTTTGAGTACTATAGGGTCAATTTAGGACTCCATGTAATAATGTTGGTTAGAGGCAACCCCACTATTAGGCTGACCCTCTATTTAAACCCTTGGGACTATTGGCTATTAAGAGAGTGGTTCTGATAGCATAATACTAAGCAATCAGGTTCGCACTCTAGCATTGGCTCTTCCCATTTTATTTAGGATTTGGACCTCGAGATGATCTCAATGTAAGATTGTCTTCCCATCCTTAGAAGATGTTGTTGATGTTTGTTTTTTGCATGTTGCTTTTTCGAGATATTGATGTGTTTACCAAAGTGATCATGATAGGAATTAGGCTATTAGGCCTTTAACCCGTAGCTAAGCTCGAAGACTGGAAGGCTTAGTAAGGTGAATTCTCCTACTCCAGCCGATTCCTGCCAAAGTTGAGTACTTCTTTCCTAAACCACTCTTTATGCCAACCCGAACGATTGCTTATCTCTCTATAGTACGCCGAGTTGTAGATTACTTACTTGTGCCTAAGTCGACCAACGACTTGGCATCTCTCTTGCTAAGAAATTGAGATAGAGAGACTTCAGACTAACTAAGCTATCCTTGCTCGGACAAGCAAGCTAGTCGTACTTTTTGTACGCGTCTTCCAATAGCACCACCAATATAGCATCGTTACATGTATAGAATCATGTATAGAATCCGTTGCACCAATGATTGTTTTCTTTGAATATTCATTTTTACCCTTTTGTATCTTATACATTATTTCTTTAGGAAATCCCCTTTTGTTCTTTCCTCTTTTTGGCATATTGCCCTAAATTCTCGAGTATAAATACCTCTTTTACTTATAACTGAAAACATCAGATTGATTATCATTAATACACTTGAGTATTTTCCTTCCCTGAATAAACACTGTCTGTTTATTCTCGGCATTACTCTTATGTTAACCATTAAACAAGGTTACGTGGTGAGTAACCTCGCTGGACCATCTCGTATGTTATATCGAGTTGTGCTGCAAGTCCTTAGAAGTTCCATTGATGTATCATATCCATTGGAGCTGTTTGTAAGTTTTTTCTTACTCTTCATTCGCATTTGTCCTTTTACACATTCACCATCGCTTCCTTCCGAGCTTTTTGCAAGCTTGGACCCATTCAGTAATCGGCTTTGTCTATTCTTGGTTACAACTCACAACATCTTATTATCAAAGCAGAGGTTTTGTTTAAGTTGTAGTTGGTTTTCAAAGTTCTATTTATACTCTGTTTTACGAGTGTGAAATAGAGTAAGTTACCGTGTTCATCTTAATTGCTATGTTTGCTAACTATTGATTTTCTAGTTTACAGAGGTGTTTATTTAAGCTTTAAATCAATGAAGAAAATGACTAACCTAAGTGTAAACGTTGATATTGGAGATGACAATAGTAGAGTTGTCCACTATAGACGATAGTCTCAAGTAACTCCTAAGAGCACTGACGAGAGACTTGATGAGTGAGGTAGATCTAACCTGAGCTGTTCATACATTGGCTTACCGACCCACTGAGGCTGCGTAAAATACCCCATAAGCTGCTCAACTTATTAGAGGTTGGAACTTAGCTTAACCAGTTCAAGGTAGAGGAATAGGTAGACGAGTAAGACGAAGAATAGACTTGAGAGAACTGGATGAAGAGGACAAGGAAGAGTATTTTGAAGAAGAGCAAGCTAAGGTTCCCAAAGCATCTAACCATGTAAAGCTTCGGATTCTAAGCTTCAATGGATTTAGGAGTGCTGATGAATATTTGGAATGAGAAAAGAGAGTGGAGTATGTTTTTTACTATTATTAGTACAAGGATTACGAGAAAGTACGAATTGCTACCGTTGAGTTCTTTAAATATGTCGCCATGTGGTAGAAGAACTTCCAAGCTATGAGGAGGCGAAAGGGCTATTAAGAGGTTAATACTTGGCCTAAGATGAAGAGAATACTCAGAAAGAAATTCGTACCGGAAACTTATATGCAAGACACTTTTACTCAGCTTTAGGAGCTGAGACAAAGAGGTCGAACAATTGACAAGTATATCTAGGAATTCCAAATGCTTATGATTCGATGTGAAACGGAGGAACCCCCAGCCTGAACAATCTTTAGGTTCATTACGGGATTGAGAGGTGATATTTAGGACGTTGTAGAACTCTAACAATTCACCGTACTGTATGAGGCCATCTAAATAGCCCAACGAGTGGAGAGGTAGAGAAGAAGCTAAATACTTACCAGAATGCCAACTAGCCAACCTAGATAGGGAAGTCATCGAGCTCAATCAAGTACCGAGTCGACTCGAAAGGTGGATGTCTGAGCTAACCAAAAAGGATGACCTGATAGTGATGTGCCGACTTGAACTTATGAGAAGGGGCAAGGGTTTGGTAAGAAGATGAGCTAGATAAAGTGCTTTAAGTGCCAAGGGTTCAAACATATGGTTGCTCAATGCTCAAATCGAAGAATTATGGTAATCAAGGGAGATGTCATGAAGTTGAAGGTAGAGAATACAGATGAGGAACCCGAGGAGGAGGAGATCATTGTTGAGAAAGAAGATGTCGAGAAAGAGCTCATTGTTGAGAAAGAAGATGTCGAGAAAGAAGATGTCGAGAAAGAACTCATTGAAGAGGACGTGTTTGCTGTGGACTTGGATCAATTGGTCCTAGTTGTCTGACATACAATGAAAATGGAACCTTCACGAGAGGAAGAGCAAAGTGAGAATTTGTTTTATACCACCTGTAAGATGAATGACCAGGTGTGAGCATTAACTGTAGATACCAGAAATTGCACCAATGTAGCATCAGCTGAAATGGTTACATAGTTGAAGTTGCCGACCATTGCATACCCTAAGCCATACAAGTTACATTGGCTGAATGATAAGAGAGCACTACATGTTACCCGGCAGGTATTGCTACTGATCATAATTGGAAACTACTTCGACGAGATTCTTTGCAATGTGCTACCTATGTGTACCCCACACATATTGCTTGGCTAACTATGGCTATTTAACGAGAGAGTTATCTACGACGGATATAAGAACACTTGCGTGTTGGAAAAGGATGGTCGAAAGATTACATTGAATCCAATGCCATCGAGAGAAGTTAATAAGTTGCAGAAAAAACTTGCTTACAGATTGAAGAAGATTGTGATGATGAGTAGAGCCAAGCTTCAAGAGGCCATCAATACTGATGAATCGACCCTTATTTTGGTTAGGCACCTATTAGAAATGAAGGAGCGGGGTAAACTACCTTAGGAAATCAAATAGTTGCTGGACGAATATGTCGATCTGTTCCCTGAATGGTTACTTGAGGGATTGCCCCTTACTCGAGGAATAAAATATTATATTGACTTAGTACCTAGCGTTGAACTGTCGAATAAGCCAGCTTATTGGATGAATTCCAAGCAAGCTTTTAAACTCCAATAACAAGTCAATGAATTACTAGAAAGAGGTTATGTTAGAAAAAGTTTTAGCCCTTATGTTGTGCCAGTACTTCTAATGCTAAAAAATTATGTAACTTGATGGATGTGTATAGATACTTGAGTCGTGAACATGAGTGAAGCCAAAATTTTTTAACAAAATTGATCTTAAGTTTAGCTACCATCACATTTGCATGAGGCCAGGAGATAAGTGGAAAATGGTTTTCAAGACTCAACATAGATTATATGAATGGATGGTCATGCCCTTTAGCTTATCGAATGCCTTGAGCACCTTCATGAGACTAACAAATCATATGTTGAGACATCTGATCGGGAAGTATGTTATGGTGTACTTTGACAACATTCTAGTCTACTGTGCTAATATATCGAGTCATTTTGAACATCTCTGAGCCGTTCTACATATCTTCCATGTCGAGAGATTATCTGGTAATCTCGAGAAGTGTTGCTTTTGCCAAGAAGAAGTGGTATTCTTAGGTTATGTGATCAGTGGAGGAGGCTTACGAATGGATGACGAAAAGATCTGAGCTATTGTCAAGTGGCAAATTCCTACTAATTGTGTCAACGTAAGAAGTTTCCATAGATTGGCTTTATTCTATAGACGACTCACCAAGGATTTCAGTACCCTCATTGTACTACTTACTAAGCTAACAAGGAAGAATGTCGACTTTCGATGGGGTGAAAGGGAGGAGAGGAGCTTTTTCGAGATAAAAGAGAGATTGATCTCCACCCCGGTGTTAATTCTATCTAACTTCGAAAAGATATTTGAATTGGAATGCGATGTGTCAAGCATTAGAAGAGGTGTTGTCTTAATGCAGGAAGGCCAACCAATTACCTTCCATAGTAAGGAACTCATAAGACCTTAGTTAAATTATTTTGTGTATGATAAAGAATTGTTGGTACTAATCCGAGCATTGCAAGTATGGTAGTACTATTTACTACCGAAAGAACTTATTGTATATACTGACCATGAATCGCTGAGGTACCTCTGAAGTTAAATCAAGTTATCGAAGCGGCAGGCTAGATGGGTTGAATTCTTGAGGGATTCAATTTTGTAATAAAAAAATAAAATAAGGAAAAGTAATGTAGTTGCTGATGCTCTTTCAAGGAGGCATACATTCTTGACTAAACTACAGATTGGATTGTTTGGGTTTACTAGCATCAAGGAGCAGTATTTTAGGGATCCATACTTTGAACCCATACTTTCGGGTTATATAGATGTAAGGACAGTAGATAAGTATCATAGGAGGAAGGATAATTGTTCCGAGGGGGGAAATTGTGTGTGCCGACCTATTCACTTCGAGAGTTGCTATCAAAGAAGCCCACGCTGGAGGATTGTCCGAACATTTTGTGGAGAAAAGGACATACGAATTACTAAGTGGTTGATTCTTTGGCTTAGGATGAGGCGAGATGTGTACTGAATTATTGAAAGTTGTGCCTTGTACAAAAAGGCTAAGTACCGAGCCGAAAAAGGAAAAGCAATGCCTTTGCCTATTTTGATGAAACCATAGACTGAGTTGAGCATAGACTTTGTCTTCGGATTACCATGAACTACCTGAGGCAAAGATTTTGTAATGGTTGTGGTAGATTAGTTCAGTAAGATGACGCACGTTGTGCCTTATGCTAAAACTGACGATGCTTCAACTATTGCTTTCCTTTTTTTTCTAAGAGATTGTATGGTTACATGGTGTGCGGAAAAGTGTAGTCTTCGATAAAGACTTGAAGTTCTTAAGCCATTTTTAGAGGCTTAGTGGCGTCAAATGGGGACCAAACTATTATTCAGTACTTCCTGTCACCCTCAAATCGATAGCCAAACAGAGGTGGTTAATCATACTTTAGGATCACTGCTTTCTGCTGTAGTGGATAAGAACTTAGCTAATTGGGATGTCTGCTTACCAGTGGTCGAATTTGCTTACAACCGGACAGTACATAACACCACTAAGCAAAGTCCCTTCAAAGTGGTCTATGGTTTTAATCCTGAGTTGTCCCTTGATTACACCCTTGTACTTGTGCCCATGCAGGAAGACCCAAACACAAGAGCTATAGCACAATCCCTTCAACACATTTATGATAAGGTCATTCGGCACATCAATCAAGTTACTAGAAGAAGGCGAGAGAAAGCTAAGGTTAAGATGGCTAAATAATTCCAGTAAGGAGACTTGGTATGACTGTACCTCAGCAAGGAATGGTTCCCGAGTAAGAGGAGGAACGAATTATCTACAAGAGCTGAAGGACCTTTTAGAATACTCTAAAAGATCAATGATAGTGCCTATAAATTAGAGCTACTCGAGAGCTATAGGGTTTCTGATACCTTCAACATTACCGACCTCAATTCATATCACTCGGACAGAGAACTGATTAAAGACCATTCGGATTTGATCACAAATCCAAATCAAATCGGAGGGAATGATAGGAATCAGGCTTTTGAGCCTTTGACCACAACTGAGTTCAAAGATTGGAAAGCCTGGCAAGGCGAATTCTCTTACTCCAGTCGACTCCTATTGAAGTCGAGTACTTCTTTGCCGAACTACTCTCTATGCCAACCCGAATGATTGCCCATCTCGTTGTAGTATACCAAGTTGTAGATTACTTACTCATATATGAGCCGACCAATGACTCGGCATCACCTTTGTCGAGAAGCCGAAATAGAGAGACTCCGGACTAATTAAGCTACCCCTACTCGGATAAGTAAGCTGATTGTACTTTTTGTCCAGATCTTCCAATGACATCTCCAATACAGCATTGCTACGTATATAGAGTCATGTGTAGAATTCATTACACCAATGATTTTTTTCCTTGAATATTCATTTTTACTCTTTTGTATCTTATATATTACTTCTTTAGGAAATGCCCTTTTGGTCTTTTCCCTTTTCGGTATATTACTTAAAATTCTTAGGTATAAATACCTCTTATACTTGTAGTTGAAAACATCAGATTGATTATCATTATATACTTGAGTATTTCCCTCCCTGTGTAAACACTGTCTATTTACTCTCTCCATAACTCTTATCCTTACTCTTAAGCAAGGTTAAGTAGCGAGTAACCTCACCGAACCATCTTGTGCGTCATATCGAGTTGTGTCGTGAGTCCTCGGAAGTTCCATTAGTGCGTCATATCTATTGAAGCTATTCGTAGGTTTTTACTTACTCTTCATTTGCATTTATCCTTTTGCACATCACCATTACTTCCTTTCAAGCTTTTTGCTTACTTTTCAGTGATCATTCTTATCTGTTCTTCGTCACAGTTTGTAATAAATCACACATGCTCCTTCTTTTGTACATTTTAGGATTATGTAGGATCTTTTTATACTCTGAGTGATTTGTTTGCAGTGAGGTTCTTATGTATTTTGAGAGCTCCATATGTAGTGAGAATTTATGTATTGTACAAAGCTTTGTTGTACTTTGAAACTTCATGTATTACTCTAAATTGTATAGCCATATAGATGACACGATGTAATTGAAGTGGAGCTCACTCGCTAGAAGTGACCACTAATCAAATGTAATCTCATTTTGCTAAAATGAAATGAAATCGATAGCCTTATTTATTATTATTGTTGCACGTAATTATGCTTTATTTTCATTCAGTGCTCAAAATGTTTAAGTTTATTTAATTAAAACTTGATGTTTCTAACCTTAGTGTTGAAAATGAATTTCTCAATTGAAACAGACACAAAGGGAGACCCCTAGTTAATTAGGCTCCACCTACATATGAGAGAGGACATGATGTGTCATGTGACTACATTGATGAAATTTTAGCTACAATTAATATACAGAATGAATTGCTAAGGGCATATTTGGCTCAAGAGCATATCTTACTTGTTCAGGCTCCATCTCCAATAGCTATTGAGGAGGTTCCCTTACCATAGCCACCACAACCTTTACTACCCCCACTACCTCTTCTACCATTAATTGGTACAATAAGAGCAATGCCTTTAACATACCTTAACTTTAGATATCATCGAGTGTATTGTTAGAATTTATTAGCTGTAATGGGTATTTTTTGAGGATGTTGCAAGCCGACCCAATAAGGCCAAGATTGGTTGAAACATGTGGAAAAGATCATTTGAGGCATTCAAGGTGCCATCACATCTCTAACTTACTTATGACACTTATCTATTGAAGATGTAGTTACGTACCTAGTAGGAATCCAAATAGCATAATTGAGAGGTCCAATTATAAGGGAAGTTTTTAGATATGAGTTTTTAGCATATTATTTTTCGAGAAGCTTAAGGGTAAAGTATAGTGAGGATTTGTTGGATATTATGAAAGAAACTCATATTATTGAGCAGTACGAAGCTAAGTTCAATAGACTGTTGTAGTTTATACCCCTAGAGTATCAGACTAATGAATGTTTGATGATGCAAATATTTTTTTCGAGGATTTGATCTTAATATGAAAACTAAGCTCTTAGAATTTGAGCCAAGGACATTTACTAATATAGTGGAAAAAGGCAAGAGTACTAGATAATGATAAGAGGCCTCTTAGAGGATTAAGTGATAGTAGCAGTAGTAAGATAAAGAAAGTTTCTAAGACCACAAAAAACACTTCAAAAGAAGATTGTTGGGGATGGGGGGAGGGGGGTAGCTAAGTATTGGAAATGCTTGGGAAATCATTACAGTAGAGATTGTCCTTTGGGTTTTTTTTTTGATATTTTTATTTTACAGAAATAGATTGTTTCGAGTGACTAACTATCCTAAGAAGAACACCACCACCTATTTCATTTTCATAAAAAGGTTGGACACTTCTCTACTACTTGTCCACAACGCCTAGCTGTTATTGCTCAAGTTGCTAAGCTACCACCAATTGTTGGATGCCTTACCCTTCGAAAAGTTGTTGGAGGATTGAGTTTAGAAGATACTTGCCTAAGCGTAGTGAATATTGCCAATCTAGACAACAAATGGCATTATGAAGACTATCTACGTGAAAATTTTGAAGTATATGAAGAGTTGAGTGTTGATAGGCGTTTTCTGATAATTATTATGTGGGCTTATATTAGTTGGTCCAATACATAAGCCTAGTCCAATAATCTGATTTGCGTACAATTTATACTGACTAACTATAAATATCAAACAAGACTCCCAAGTAACAGGATTCTCTTTCATTCTCTCATTTTCCTGACCACTTTACAATTCTCTCAACAATTGGTGCCGTCTGTAGAAATGTGTAATTATTACTACGATTCTTGATGTTATTTTGAAAAAATCTCCTAGCGGGACGTTCTTACTTGGGATGAATTTATTCGTATCTAGTTTGCAACTACCATGATGTGACTAAGATTTTTTTCATAAAAGGTAGTCTATTGTTGTCGAGGAAATGCGATCCACCATTGCGATAGCCAATTATTTTTTGAGGATATGTTACGGGTTGTTGGCTCTTTTGGGTGGAACTTTCTGAACTTGACTTTTCTCTTCGACATCGATATTTCTATTCTCCATATTCCTATGGTTGGTGGTGTTAGATGAGAATTGCTGTATTCTTTGAGCAAGCGGTTGTTGCATTTCCTGATTCCTAACATTTGCTTGTACCACAAAAGTAGAAAACTATCTTGGTTAACCACCTTGTTGCATGTTTAAGTAGCTGTAGTCTGATCTTTTTGTGGATCATAATCGCTAAATTCATGTGCTGCCTATGTTTCATGACCATGCTGTGTTCTACATTCTTCAAGTTCTAAGCTTGTGTAGTAGTAAGATTGAGTAGTGCTCGAAGTCGAAATTTAAAAGCAGCTCGCAACGTGATGCATTGAATGCGACAGCAAGGTTTCCGACTTAGGCACTCATGATATAGTCTCCGAGCATTCACGACAAGCGATAGCGAAGTTTTCATAAAGTTTTCGAGTGTAACTTGAATTCCAAAAACACTTATTTAATATGTCGGGCTAATTCGCGTTGGACAATTAAGGTCGGTACGGAGTTGAATTGGCTCTCAGAATGTGGACCCATTCATTTAAACTTTCTCGAGCTGTTAGTTAAATTCAATTGCCAAGCCTGATCGCGCGCTGTAGTAAAAACTTCTTGAGCTGCCTACATTCTCAACAATTGGCACCGTCCGTAGAAAATGCAGTTCATGGCCAAGAAGTAATTGGGCCAAGTAAAATCCGTGCTACAAAATCTAAGCTTCTTGACTCTGATCGAGTTCATTCCGTAATAGTCGAAGCTCCAAATTATTGGGCAATGAGCGGCAGTCCACGGCTCCAAATTGCTACAATAGTTGTGTGATCCCGCCACACCAAACCAAGCCATGCATCTACACATCAACTTGAACTATTTTACAGGACACTAACCATTCCAACGTGCCGAGCATGAGACATGCCAAGCAAGTTGCCGTAAGAGGTTCGATCGAGAAAACTAAATTTCACGGCACCTTAACCCATCTTAGATTGAAACTCCAAGGTCACAGTTCCTCACATGTCGAGCTATCAGGTGCTTGTGCCGAGTGGTGTGTGTTAAGCCAAGCGTAGGAATGCTCAGAGACCAATTGATAGTTGGTACACTTGCTCGAAGTATAGACCTATGTTGGCGTCCGATCGCACAAACAGCCATGTTTAGACCATCTCTTCATCGAACTATCACGCTCATGACAGTCCCCTAATGAGCTTCCATGTTTTGAATAAAACTGGGCTCCAATCGTGTCGTACAAGTAAGCTGGAAATAGGAAGCTCCCGAGACATGCTAAAAAGCGACTTTGTTGAGCCATGCGCTTTGGCATCCGACTGTCGTACGACTGAGGAGAAGCACATGAGGAATATTCCAGCGTGAGCTGCTTGAAAACAGGCTTGAACTGAGCTACATGATAGCAAATTCAAGCACTTGCTGGGAACATAGGCCGTGTTGCTGATCAATGGCAAGCCAGTTTAAGCTGCACATTGATGACATGCCTAAGCCAAGCTGTTTATTCTGACTTAAATTCTAATATATTTATTATCCGAGCAAGACTTCAGAAATCCTCCTGCAATGATGGTAGTCACGTGAAAGTGGCAAAACTGTCTATAACAATTGGATGACACAAGCAAGAGTAGCTCGAATGAAGGACAATTTCCTACTCGAGCTCCATTCCTACTTCGATCCCACTAAGAAAAGACGAGTGAAAATCTCTTATCTTCATTTATAATTCATTCAATTATTTTTAAGCCATGTGCCTTATGTTGTCCCTTGTGTGATTGATTGTTAATATTCATACTTAGGTTCATGGATGATGCATTATCTATTTACATGATGCTCCTTGATCCAAATTTTGATAGGTTTTACAATGAAAAGTGTCAACTATTTGATACTTATAATAATTTATCTTATTTTTACCTCCCTTGAAGATAAGTATAAGAATTTAGAATAAACTGAGGCTAAACAAACGCCCTCCATTTAAGTTTACGCAAGTATAATTTACTAATGGGCAACTCCTTAGTAGCTCAGAACCCTATCCACTATAGGGTGATTAGCAAATCACCCTATACTGTGCTAATCCCTAAGTGCTATGTTAAATGGATGATGGGAAATGAATATTTGCAAATCTCTAAGCTTAGAAAAAAACTTGGATAATAAGGTACAGAGCCTTAAACTCTCTTAAGAGTTATAAGCATAAATGCCTTAAGCCTAATGAGTATACAATAGGCCATTTAGAAGCTCTAAGCCATCAATTGGCAAAAAGGTGTATAAAAATCCCAAGCTACTAATTGGTAATGGGTAAAATGCTCTAATTCTTGCGAAAAGATGACGGGATATTGCATACTTGATTGCTTTGTCTAATAAATAGACAACGAGCTATTTAAAAACCCTCATTAAGCAATGACAGGTAAAATACTCTTAAGTCCAAAAAGTTGCATGGACGATGAGTGAACAAACCTACATCCTTATATATTAACGGATTCAAGGCCAACTAGCCTATCTTATGGCTCTACTTGGCATAGATCATGCCTAGCTTGGATCGCTTGCATGCTTTCTTTCCCTCTTCAAGTATATTGGCTTCTTTAGGCCCTTGCCTCTTTAGGCCTTTGCTTCTTCAAGCACTCTAAGCTTAGATTACAAACCTTTTAAAAAATTTCATAAAATCAACCTCTCTAGATACTTTCTTTTCCAACCTTATCACTAAAGAGAGTAGGGAGCAAGTGTTGATAGGTCTTTTCTAATAACTATTATGTGGGTTTATATTAGTTGGCCCAATATGCAAGCCTAGTCTAATAATCTAGTTTAGGTATAATTTATATTGACAAACTATAAATACCAAACAAGACCCCTTGGTAAAGAGATCTTCTTTCATTCTCCAATTTTCCTAATTACTTTGCAATTCTCTCAACATGACAAAGGAGTTGAGGATTTTGTTGATATTGAGCTCATTATTGTTATGGACTCTAACTTCTCTTTTGTTATGTTGCTAACGGTGGGTTTTAACAAAGTGGTAGTAAGCAATAAAGACTTAAAAGTACGAATTTTAAGTTGTTAGAACTTAAGAATAAGACTTATAATTATGATTAAGGGAATATTGATATGGTTGGGTACTTTATGTATGCCTTGTTCGATACGGGAGCCACACACTCCTTTATAACCCTTAAAGTAGTGAAACGAACAAGATTGGCTATAATTACCATTGAGTTTAGTTTCAAGTTGAGAACTCTCATGGAAGTGCTGTGGGTACAAAAAAAAAAAAATGGAATTCCTAGGTTATTTGTGTAGAATCGGAATATCAATGCATAATTTTGAAATTAGAATGTTTATAAGTTCCTTAAAAACCACCCTATTCTAATGAAATTTTTATTAATTTTTCAAAATAGCAAATTATGTTTTTTTAGCTAATTTTTAGCGAGTACATTCCTCATATGATATGTAATTTGCATAAATATAATTTTTAATAAACTATGCATATAGAATTTAATAAAATTAATTTAAGTAATGTCACGCCCCGAAGCGGCAGAGTCGTAACAGCCCCGCCGTGTAAACCATCCTAAGATAGAAGTTGGCTTTACAACCGCTATCTTAGACCTGATCTATACAAGGCGTCCACGACTAACCCGCTTTGAAATATACAGTTTGTAATTTAAATAGATCATTTACCTAAGAAAGTAAGAAAAATTATATATATACACTTTAATTCAGTTATTACACTATTTAGAAATGAAAAAATAAATAATTCTAAAATAAAAACTTATACCTTAAAATATGTGTGTTTATTCTTCAATGTTTTCCCTCACTCCCCAGGATCCAGCAGTTGCTAGCTTCAGGGTAGTTGTTTGCCGCTTCTTAGCCAGTACCTGCACGACGTCTATAGGGATGTGAGCAACCACAGCTCAGTAAGTTAGGATGGAGGACTTAAAACTATACCATACACACAACAAGGTTTTCAATCACTTATTAGGTGCAATGCATCTGCAAGCAAATGCCATCGCACGACGTTGTCCGGCCCGCCGTGAGATTAGAGAAATTACACCCGCTCTAATCCGGGTTGAGGAGTTACCATTAATGCAATAACTCACGACCAAACCCAGGCTTATGTAATGAAGACCTTGCTCCTCCCGCGACTACTTTTGAACCACTGTCTTCACCCTCGCCGTGACCTCCTCTCCTGTCACTTAGTTCGACTGAGGATAAAGAAGGGACCATTTTGCAATCTTGCGCTACCCCTTTCGAAGGGGACGGTATTTGGCCAGAGAGTCCTAAGTTCCCCTAACGGGTTGCCATGCATGTCCGATTATGATTACTGGTCATATATTTGGTTAAGTCCAGTTTAGGATGATCAATCATTTCATGCAAATCATACAATACATGCTAGAGCAACAAACAGAATCATAGCATCACCCAGAATCAAGCACATGCACACATCCAACTATCTAACAAGCACAACCAAGCATAATCTCAAGCCTCCCAAAATACAACATTGCATTAATCCCAACTTACCTCGACTCCTCGCTCACTCACTCGAGGTTCGACTTGCTCAGGCCATCGCCGATCATCCCTATAACACAAACGTGGTTTCAATTTTTCATATAACTGTTGTAGGTTTTTTTTATCCTATAGCGCTTATTGTTATGTTTTTTTTAGGGTTTAATATACCTAATTATCTAGGTATTAAGTCTTTTACAATTATTCTAGATTTGGGGTTAGGTTCGGGTTTGGTTTTCATATCGATTTCTAAATTAGGTTTAAGTTCTAGTTCGATTTCTAAGTAATGTTTTATATTTCAACCCTAGAAGTTCGTTTCAACTCATATTGTGAAATTAATCACATTACTTCCCGACCTCCTAAATATCATTATTACCCCTAGTCAGTATTTTATTTCATCCGGTACACTTATATCCTTATTAGTGTACCGAATTTATCCCTGATGTGAGAAATTTTTACATTTTTCATATAATTACATAAATTCAAGTTTCTTATCAGATTTATTATATATCCTTATTATTTATATAATATCAATTTTTATCCAAATATTTTCTAGTTATTATATTTTCAAAAATTACATATTATGCATTATTGCTTATTATGTACATAATGCACTTCTAATATTTCTATCACTTTAATTATCATCCCTAAACATCAATTAGCATTTCAAAATGTTTAAATTCATCCTAAATCATATTTTACTCCTAATTTCCCTAATTTACAAAATTAACTTAAAGTTAACTATTTTTCTTTATTAATCACTCACTATATAATTAACCTAATAATTACATCTAACACCCTAAATGTTACAAGTGTTATACTCCATCAGATTTCAACATCCTAAAACATATAATTATTCACTAAATTAGTAATTAATCATTTAATTACTTAATTAACCCTAAATTACCCATTTTATGCCTCATTTTAGGGCCTAAAAATTATCTAAAAATTTAAAAAATTAATTTTTAAAAATGGGCTTCATAGCACTATT
Source organism: Lumnitzera racemosa (assembly GCA_024138005.1). Taxonomy (NCBI): domain Eukaryota; kingdom Viridiplantae; phylum Streptophyta; class Magnoliopsida; order Myrtales; family Combretaceae; genus Lumnitzera; species Lumnitzera racemosa. Next base: position 87,488,712 of record JAMXBC010000012.1, read on the forward strand.
CTATATCATCTAAGTAATCTATACAAAAAATTTGGGCTTGAAACTACACTCCTAAGGTCATTTATTTCTAAATCGAATTATGTTCGGTTTTGCATGATTTCTTAAGGATTATATATTACGAGACAAATTTTCATCAAAATAATATTTTTTCTAAAAACTACATACAAAAATATTGTAGAATAACAAAATTCATAATTTTACAATAATATTTACTATTTTTACAAAATTACACAAGAATCTGGATAGAAATCGGACTCACTGATCTTGGTGGCTTCAGCCACCGCCGGCCACCATGGCTTTGTTGGCAGGCTTAGGCGCTGCCACTACCGTGTGGTGGTGGTGGCCGTCCACTTCCAGCTGCTCTTCTGGTGAGGGTTCTATTTAAAAGCCTTAAGTGCATAGTTTTTCTTATTTTTTTTTTAACTCAAATTTTTCTCTCAATTTTCACCTCTCTCTATTTTTCTTACTTTCCAAACTGTCCAAATGAGCTCTGTGATTTTTCCTACTATTTATAGGGCTTTAGGGGATTTATTGTGCATTAAATGGGATAAGACAATTACCTTATCCCTTAATTTTTAGCTTTTATATTGTCTTAATTTAATTAGCCGAATTTTTTCTTATTTTTCCCAGCTGCCACGACCTAATTCTGGATCATTCATGATTTTTTCTGATTTTTCTTGATTTTTCCTTAGTTAATTATGAATTTTCTTTAAGTATTTAGTATTATTTTAGCACATTTCACGTATTTTAAGTAATTACGCGTATTTATACTTACATGTAAATTCATATATAGTACAAATAAATATTCTTAAATATTATTTAGGTCATTTTATGATTTTTATTATACATATAATTTATCTCTAACGATTCGTCAATTATCGAAATGCATTTTACGCATTTTCGATAAATGACGCGTTATATACTTAAAATTTGAAATTTTTATAGTCTTTTATTTTATTGCTTACTTTCTTAAATTCAAGTTTACGGAGTCATTTTTACTAATATTTCTCTTAATAGTTTATAATTTGGGTTTGATCGGATTCTTTAACCGATCGCCCAAAACCTTATGTTTTAATTTCATTCCTATAGTCAATTGGCTTAGCTTTAGAGCTTACACGTAATATGCCATGTTTATGTTGAAGAAATAGTAGGGTTTTGATTTAATTTCTTTATGAATTTGATATATATAATGACTTCTAGAGCATTTTCATAGTTAAATAAGTATCTAGTTCGATTCTTATAATTTTATTTGATTATTTACTTAATTTAACCTAGTCTCTAGTGAAATTATGTTGAAAAATGATATTTTAGGAAATATATGTAATGACCATATTTAAGAATTAAAATAATCAAATCTTAACCTATACATTTTTATGAGTATTATCTTTTAGGGAATTAAATGAATACGTATACTATTTATTATGAAATTTTCTATTATTTGCCTATATAATGGCTTATGGGGTTAATTGGTGATGTATACTAATTATGTTATTTGGTAGTTGAAATATGAAGTAAGTACTTTGTTATACTCGTTGCTAATATTAACCTAAAAGTAAATAAGGGAATGGAAGTTTTTAAAGTAAATGTAATATTTTGGTTGAGTCAAAGGTCAAATCAAAGAAAGAATCAATGGATACGTGATATGAGGCAAGCGCACCCATCAGTTTTAATATAGCGGATGTGAGTCCGAGTCGATTCCTCAGAGATTTTGAGTACTAATATTAACTTTAGCTTTATTATCTAACCGAAAAATTGCGATAAATTGAATGAATTAAAAATACTAAAATTAACAACTAAACTACTTATGAGACTTAATTACGCAAATTAGGAAGCAATAAACTACGAACGACTTCAAGTATGCAATAATGTATTTAGGAATTATTTCCCCTAGTGTTTAACATGTAACCTTTTTAAAATATATCCAATTGAATTTCTACTATTCTTGACCGGAGGGATTCACAATTAAAGCTAATATCTTTCTCAAGCATATTAACCCTAATCCTAAATTATTTATCGGAATCTCTTCACTTAGTAATATAATTTAGAATCGCATTAACGTGTAATGAATTCTCACACAAACAATCAACTTTCCGGAAGAAACATGTATCTTATCTCTAAGTATACAAGCAATTCTTTTCAATTATGCCTAGATCTAATTACACATGCAATGTTTCACTTAACATGCATAATATCATATATTGACACTCTAGAATTATCAATCCATAATTAAAGAACATAATTGAATCAAGAAAAAAATAGAAACTTTATTGAAATTATAATTCAATCCAAGGGTTACATGAAACCCTAGGTTCCATAATCCTAAATACTCGAATTCTAAGCTATCATAACGAATCTAAAAATAAGTTTCATCAAAAACGTAAAATAAAGCATAAAAACCCCTCTTGATTTGATGAACAATCTCTCTAATCTTGAAATCGATGTCGTTCTTGCTTCTTGATTAATGTTCTTTTCAAATCTCCTCTCGTTTCTTGTGTCTCTTGTGTCTCTTGTTTCTGTAATGTCTCTTCTCTTTTTCTTTGAAACCCTAAGATATCCTTTTATATGTGTATTTCAAAGATTCTGTTTTCGTCACCCGACACGGCCGGGGACATGGCCGTGTCCCCAGGTCGTGTAACTTTCTACACTTAGGCAAATTTTCTACACAACTTCAAAACTTCATAACTTTTTCGTTTGAACTCGGAATTGAGTGAAACTTGATTCTTTTTCTTCGATTTCGAGCCTAGAACGCGTTTAAACCCTGAAATCAACATTTTACTCAATTAAGTATCAATTTCTTTAAAGAAAACCAAAAAATGTAAGGAAAATATTAAAAAATCACCATATGAAATATGTTTAAAATCAAAGTTATCAAATTTCTCCACACTTAAGCATTTGCTTGTCCTCAAGCAAATAAATCAAAACAAAACTTTCAGGATAAGAAACACTTAATCAAAATTTTATCACTATTTAGGAAACCTGTGAATGAATATACTTGACCCAAAGAAAGGTAAGAAAATCATTCTCAACTAACTTGCAATAATAAAGTCAACCAATTTCATCTGACCATATTCAAATGCTTCGACAATACTTAATACTAGAGTTCACTAGTTAATTTATGAAAATCAAAGTTTACCCCGAATCATTTAACTAAGGATTCTTAAATTAAAAATTGGATTTAACATCTCGCCAACCAAGAAAGAGTCATAAAAATTTTGTCCATTCAACTAAAGTGTATACAATTCTTTTTTCCATCTCACCAAGCACCATAATCTAAAATAAACACATTTTACATCCACTCTTCCTCTGATCATCCCCCTAGCTTATGTTTTTGTTGAGAGGTCTTTTGAATTTACTTTATTTAAGCACAATTGCGTTGGTAGCGGGAAAGAATCTCACTCTTTTGACGGACCAAGACCGATCCATACCAACTTATTCCTTATATTGATAGCAGGAAAGAACCTTGCTCTTCTGACGGACCAAGGCCGATCCATATCAATTTTTTTTTTCATTTGAATTAGCATTGGGACTCAATCTTGCTCTTTTGACGGACCAAGACAAATCCTTACCAATTTTTTCTATTCTTACACTTGTTATTACTTTTGACCTCCAATCATTGTGATTTTTCAAGGGTTTCTCAAAAGAAGAATTTCATTTGTTTGTTTGCTAAAAATTATAGGACTCTTAAAAATATCTAAAAGAAAGGTATACAAAAAGTAAATTTAAAAATAACCATGACTAACTCTCAATTAGTGATGTTGCTCCAATCTCAAGTCCTAAAGTCCTAAGCTAAATAACTCATAACTTTGCCCTCCACAAATTTGACTAATCAATTCTAGTAAAGTATCATAAGATCAATAATAATCAAGATGAAACAGTTAATTTGGCTTAATACCAGTTAATCACCAATCGCAAGTTAACTTAAAAATTAATTGGGTCAAATGTGAATAATTGGTCTCCTAAAGTGTAATAAATCCATATATATCCCTTCCCCACACTTAATAATGTACATTGTCCTCAATGTACCACAAAAAATCAGAGCAGCATGAAAAAAAAAAGCAGCACAGGAAAAAGGAAACATATGTAATGAAAAGAAATTAATACTTCCCTGCCAGTTGAAAAAAAGTGCAAAATGAAGAAGCATCATCATTATTTATATCGGAGTTCACAAGTCTTGATCAACAAAAGACAACACAAAAAATTTGGAATTAAGAAGAGTGATCAGAATCCGTTTCCTCAGCCTCCTCATCAGATGATGCCTCAACCATCGTAGCATCATCATCGTCATCACCCTCTTCGTCATCCTCCTCATCCTCATCCTCATCACTTTCTCCAGCCTCCTCATCATCACCCTCCTCATCCTCCTCTTCCTCACTACTCTCATCCTCCTCGTCCTTTTCCGCACTTTCCTCTTCAGTAGTAGCCGACACTTTCATTTTAAGAAATTCTTCCATTCTGTCCTGGCGGAGATGAAGTTTATCCATACTTTCTCGTATATAACGAACCTCAGACAGCAACAAATCAAGTTTATCGTCTAAGTTGGCGGAAGACGTTTGGCCTCGAGATGTATTGCTGTGAGAGCGTCGACCTTGACGTCTTGATGGTATGAGGTTCATGAGGTAGAAGGAATCTAGGCTCATAGGAGTGACTTGGCTAATGAAAGTAAGCGAGGGCCAAGCAACAACCTTGGTCCTCATAGCCTGCACTAGTAGTGTAATATAAGGGCCACAGCAAATATGCCCTTTCTTTCGAGTAGTGGTGGCTTGATGGTTGAAGAGTTCAACAATTTCAATAGCTAGATTGATGGGGTGCTTATGGATGACACTATAGAGATAGAGGCAATCCTTGTTAGATACCACCCCGGTGCTAAGGCCTCTACCAGTTAAGGTGTGTGAAAATAGCCAGTGAAGAACCCAATATTCAGGCCAGACTAATTGAGAGGCCTTACTCCTGGCTAGATCATAGGCATCGCCAATCGTGATCTCATTCCAAAAAGACCCTGTCGTGACGCCACGAGGAAAACGACATGAGAGACTTTGGAATTCTTCCGTCCGTGTATATCTTTCTGCATATAAACCAAGATATTGGCCCAGTTGAGCGATGGACATGTGGAATGGATGGCCACTCAAGGTGAAGTGTAATTTGTGGTTTGGGCCCATGTGAGTAGCACTGTCTTTATCCAGCTTATAAGTGCACAAAAATTCCAGGGTCAGCTCTTTATAAACTGGAGCTTCAAAGGATAATAGGCGCTCCCAAACGGTACCATCCAAGAGCTCCTTCATTTCGGTGGTGAGCTCTAGTTGAGCGAGAACATCCCAATCTAATCGAAGGGTCTCGCTAAAGGGCTTAGACTGAAGCAATTGGTAGCGTTGTACTTGGTAGTCCTCTTTGAATTGGAGCATTGGGTGCTCCAGAGGGGGAAGAGTCGCTAGTGGTTCAATAATTGCGCCAGATTGTGACGAAGAGGATGCCGCAAATTTGGATTGCCGGCGAACAGAAAGCTTAGATCGATTAGCCATTTGAATACCTGAAAAGAAGCAACAATCCAAATTAAACATGGACATCCATATTGTACATAGTTTGAGGCAAACAGAAAAATAGGAATAACAATGGGAAAATTGTGAAAGGAATGCTCATTGGGGCATTTCATCAAACATATGGAGTGCATCTAGAAAACGAGGTGGTGGAAAAGAAATGCATGACAAACACGTCCAACGAATTCCACTACACAACAATTAACGAAGAAAAACAGGCGTCCATACATAGAAAAGACGCTAAATGACCCAAACATATTATCTCCCATTGCTAACCCTAACTAGCATGAATGAATAATGACGAGCAAATGAACCAATAACATTTGGAATTGAGAGAACACAATGAAACCGAACAAGATGAGGTAGCATTATGGCGTAGAAAATTAACAAACTCAAAGCAATGATGCATGGCATTTATAAATAATCAAAAGAAATGGGCATGCCAAAGGGAAATAAAAAATGCACAAGAGGAAGAATGCATATAACCCAATTGCTGAATCATAAGGAAAAGAAAGGAAAATTAAGGAGGAAAAACTTACTTGGATCAAAATGCGCAATGCAAGGATTGTGGAGAGAGGAGGGAGAATGAGATAGAGTGTAAGAGAGAAATGTGTGATTGTGAGAGTGTAAGAGGGTGTGTGATTTAAATAAACCGGTCGTGTGTGAAAACCGTGTTATTTGGGTCGACACGGGCTGGGACACGACCGTGTCCCTTGCCCGTGTAACTTACTGTGCGAGACATGTGGAGTCTGGTCTGATACGGGCTGGGATACGACCGTGTCCCATGCCCGTTTAACTTACTGTGCTCGTGCGTGAAAACTGGATGGACACGGGCTGGGACACGACCGTGTCGCATGCCCGTGTAACTCTCTATATGCGGGTGGGGTTTCTAGGCACACACTGGCTGGGGATACGACCGTGTCCTACGCCCGTGTAACTCTCTATGGGCTTATGATATTGCTGGGCGCACACGGGCTGGGGACACGACCGTGTCCCACGTCCGTGTAACTCTCTGTGGGCGGATGATATTTTTGGGCGCACACGGGCTGGGGACACGACCGTGTCCTTCGCCCGTGTAACTCTCTATGCCCGGGTGGGATTGCTGTCTGGGTGCACACGGGTTGGGACACGACCGTGTAACTATTTTTTTTATTATTATTTAAATCTATAGATAAAGGAAACTTAGAAATAATAAAATTAAAGAGAAAAGGAAAAATTAAAGCTAAGAGAGGAAAGAATTATGACGAAAAAGATGAAAGCAAAAGAAAAGAAGGAAAACAAGGTTAGATTGAACAGAAAATAAAATAAAGAAAACTTAAAGAACTAAAGCATAAATAGAGTTAGACATGGGTTGCCTCTCAAGAAGGGCTTTAGTTAATGTCGATAGCTCGACGGGATACGTCTTCTCACGTTAGTTCCGTCGGATGGAGATAAAACTCCTCCCGGCCAACATGTTCCAAGTTTCGACTCAAGTATAATTTCAACCGTTGTCCGTTTACCTTAAATGTGCCCTTCTCCGGGCGTGTAACTTCAACAGTCCCATACGGGAAAACTCGGGTAATTGTAAATGGTCCAGACCACCTGGATTTTAACTTACCTGGGAATAGACGAAGGCGGGAATTATACAAAAGAACATGATCACCTTCTTTAAATTGTCGACCTTGTTTGATGCGCTGGTCATGATACTTTTTGGCCCTTTCTTTGTATAATTTGGAGTTCTCATATGCATTTGCTCGCCATTCTTCTAGCTTGTTCAATTGAAGCTTCCTGTGAGAACCTGCACGCTCAAGATCAACATTAGCACGCTTAATCGCCCAATAAGCCTTATGCTCTATCTCTACCGGCAAATGACAAGCTTTGCCATATACAAGTCGGTAGGGTGTGGTACTGAGTGGTGTTTTGTAGGCGATTCTATACGCCCATAGAGCATCATCTAACTTTTCTGACCAATCTTTCCTATGATACTCTACAGTTTTTTCAAGAATTCGCTTAAGAACGCAATTGACAACTTTTACTTGGCCACTACTTTGGGGGTGGTACGGGGTAGCTATCCTATGTGTAACGTTATAACGTTTCAATACTTGGTCGAGTTGAGCATTGCAAAAGTGTGTTCCCCTATCACTAATAATTGTTCTAGGGGTGCCAAATCGAGAAAATAGGCCTTTCAAAAAATTTTTTACTACCCTAGCATCATTAGTAGGTAGGGCTTTAGCTTCCACCCACTTAGAGACATAGTCTATGGCTACTAGGATATATTTGTTTCCATTTGAATTTGGAAAAGGGCCCATGAAATCGATTCCCCACACATCGAATACCTCAACCTCGATGATGGGGTTTTGTGGCATTCCATCCCTACGGGATATATTTCCTACTCGTTGGCAACGATCACAACCCTCAACATATCTCTGGGCATCTTTGAATAGGGTAGACCAATAAAATCCTGCCTCTAGGACCTTATGCGCTGTCCTATTGGCACTATGATGCCCACCCGTGGGCCCCGAATGACAGTGGCTCAAAATTCGCCAACCCTCGAGGTGTGGTATACACCTTCGAATGACATGATCTGCACATACTTTAAAAAGGTAAGGATCATCCCAAAAATAATATTTCACATCAGGAAAGAATTTCTTCTTTTGTTGGTGTTGAAGTCCCTTCGGTATGATCCTAGCAGCTAAAAAATTAGCAATATCTACAAACCAAGGAATTTCCATATCACTTACCTGGGCGATGGCAAAGAGTCACTCCTTAGGGAATTGATCCTTGATCTCGTTCTCGTCGAGCAATTCCAAGTTTGGACTCTCCAATCAGGAAAGGTGATCTACTGCTAAATTCTCAGCTCCTTTTTTATCTTTGATCTCCACATCAAACTCTTGCAGCAACAAGATCCACCTAATCAATCTTGGTTTTGCATCAAGCTTTGCTAACAAATACCTAAGGGCAGAATGATTAATATAAACAATCATCTTAGATAGAAGCAAATAAGAGCGAAATTTGTCAAAGGCAAAAACAACGGCTAGCAACTCTTTTTCTGTAGTAGTGTAATTCTCCTGAGCATTCGTACGAGTTTTGCTAGCATAGTGAATTGGTTGAAAGTGCTTGTCTCGCCTTTGCCCCAACACTGCCCCAACTACGTGATCACTTGCATCACACATAAGCTCAAAGGGGAGAGCCCAATCAGGTATTACCATGATTAGAGCATTGGTAAGTTTCTCTTTAAGGATATTGAAAGCTTTCAAACACTCCTGAGAGAAAACATAAGGTACATCCTTCTCTAAAAGCTTAGTCAAAGGGCGGGCAATTTTCGAGAAATCCTTGATAAATCGCCTGTAAAACCCTACATGTCCTAGAAAACTTCTTATGGCCTTAATCGAAGTTGGAGATGGGAGTCTTGCAATCGCATCCACTTTGGCAGTATCCACCTCAATTCCTCGATAAGAGATCTTATGGCCCAGCACAATACCTTCTTGTACCATGAAATGACACTTTTCCCAGTTGAGGACAAGGTTGGTCTCTTCACACCTGGTAAGTACCCTGTCCAAATTATCCAAACAAAGGTCAAATGAATTGCCAAAAACTGAAAAATCATCCATAAATACCTCCATTATGTCCTCAATCAAATCATCAAAAATAGCTAACATGCATCGCTGGAATGTAGCCAGTGCATTGCAAAGACCAAAAGGCATTCTGCAATAAGCAAAAGTGCCATAAGGACAAGTGAAAGTGGTCTTTTCTTGATCTTTCGGTGCAATAGGTATTTGAAAATAACCAGATAAGCCATCCAGAAAACAATAAAACATATGTCCAGCTAATCGTTCTATCATTTGATCAATAAAAGGTAAAGGGAAATGGTCTTTTAGTGTAGCATCGTTTAACTTTCGATAATCGATACATACACGCCAACCTGTTACCGTTCTCATTAGGATCAATTCATTCTTCTCATTGGGATCAATTCATTCTTTTCATTGGGGATTACTGTCATCCCACTTTTTTTTTGAACTACTTGCACTGGACTTACCCATGAACTATCAGAGATAGGATATATCATACCTGCATCAAGGAGTTTGATAACTTCCTTTTTGACTACCTCTTTCATGTTTGGATTCAAACGTCTCTGGGGCTGCACAACCAGCTTGTAGTTTTCTTCCATTAAAATCTTATGAGTACAAAAGGAGGGATTGATACCTCGAATATCGGATATTTTCCAAGCAATGGCCCTCTTATGCTCCTTGAGTACTTTCAGCAACCTTTCTTTCTGTTCTTTTTCCAAATTGGATGCTATAATTACCGGTAATTTGGAGTCCTTCTCTAAGAAGGCATATTCCAAATAGTCAGGTAATTGTTTTAGCTCCAATATTGGTGGCTCCTTAATCGAAGGTTTTAACTATGCTTCCTTCCTCTTTTCAATCTCTTCAAATCCTTTCTCTACGGAGATAGGTTTATTTGCCTCTAGTTGGGCTATCACCTCGGATTTGATAGGATCTTCCGAAGCTTCTTGCATGCCTAATTGCAAGCAACTCTCCAACGGATCCTTAGGAAGAACTTCCTGCATATAACTTGAAGCAAAAGTGTCAGTAACATCAAGAAGGTAGCAGGTATCATCCTGATCGACAGACTTTTTCATGGCCTCCGAAATTTTAAACATAATCTCTTCATCTTCGACTCGAAGAATGAGCTTGCCATCACTAACATCAATGATAGCCCTAGCGGTAGCTAAGAATGGTCTACCTAGGATAAGGGGCAATTCAAAATCTTTATCCATATCCAATATCACAAAATCAACTGGAAAAATAAATTTACCCACTTGAACTAATACATCCTCAAATATACCTCTAGGGTACGTCACAGATCTATCAGCTAATTGCAAGCTCATGCGTGTGGGCTTAGGTTTCCCTAATCCTAGTTTCTTAAAAAATTTATAAGGCATTAAATTGATGCTAGCACCCAAGTCAGCTAAGGCTTTGTCAATTAATAGATTACCAATATGACAAGGAATTGTAAGACTTCTTGGGTCTTTTAGTTTCTTGGGCAACTTGTTTTGTACGATCGCTGAACACTTTTCATCCAAGATGATTGTAGAAAGCTCCTCAAGCTTCCTCTTGTTAGATAACAAATCTTTCAAGAACTTAGCGTACTTCGGCATCTGTGACAAGGCATCAACAAGAGGTAAGTTAATATGCAGTTGTTTAAAGAGGTCAAGGAACTTATTGAATTGTTGGTCATTGCGATCTTTCTGGAGTCTTTGGGGATATGGGATAGGCGGTTGATATTCCTTCACCTTTGATGGCTTTACATTTGTTGTTGCTTTCATCCCCTCCTTGCTCTTTCTAGTTTCCTCGCTGGATTTCCTCTCAGCATGCGACTCCTTCCCATTACGAAGTGTCACTGCCTTAACATGTTCCTTTGGATTGGTTTCTATATTTCCTGGTAACGATCCCTGCGGTCTTTTAGAAATTAGCTTCGCAAGTTGACCAATTTGGTTCTCAAGATTGCGATTTGAAGCCTCTTGATTCCTCAGCGAGGATTCAATGTTGGATAAGCGAGCCTCATTGCCTTGAATATATTTTGTAAGAAGTTATTCCACACTGGATTTCTTTTCTTGAGGGAGAGGAGGTGGGAATGGTCTTTGAAACCCAGGTGGGCCAAAGTTGGTCTTCTACTGGCCTTAGTTTTGGTTTCCCCATGAGAAATTGGGGTGATTCCTCCATCCTGGATTGTAAGTGTTGTTGTAGGGGTTATTTTGTTGCTTAGGTGGATTTCCTAGATAATCCACTTGTTCCAGTGGTTCTTGTGCTCCATACCCCTACATACCAAAATCACTTACATCCGATTGCACTTGTTGAGGGCCAACTGAGAGTACATCAATCTTTTTACTTAATAAGTCCACCTTGGCTAACAAAGCAGTGGTCAAGTCCACATCATAAATTCCCATAGCCTTTTGTTTGGCTCTAGTGCTTTCCCACTGGTAATTGTTCATCGCTATTCCTTCAAATTAGGTTTTGTGCTTGCTCAGGTGTCTTTGTGTTCAAATTACCTCCTGCGGATGCATGAATCATCTGTCTAGTGGATAAATTAAGACCATTGTAAAAGGTCTGAATCTGCATCCATAGTGGGAAGCCATGATGAGGGCACCTCCTGAGCAAGTCCTTGAATCGCTCCCAAGTGTCATATAGCGTCTCCGCTTCCAATTGAGCAAAACATGAAATATCATTCCGAAGTTTAGTGGTCTTTGCAGGTGGGAAATATTTCTCCAAAAATTTCTCTACCAATTCATTCCAGGTTGTGATTGAATTTCGTGGTAGAGAGTTCAACCATTGTTTTGCTCTACCCCTCAAGGAGAAAGGGAATAGCCGCAGTCGGATGGCATCATCCGTGGCTCCGTTGATTTTAAAAGTATTACAAATCTCTAGAAAGCTAGAGATGTGGGCATTAGGATCTTCATCTTAGAGACCGTCAAACTGAACATATTGTTGCACCATTTGTATGATGTTAGGTGCAATTTGGAAGTTGTTAGCCGTGACGGTTGGCCTTGCGATGCTAGAGTCAGCTCCAATAAGTGTAGGCCTTGAATAATCAGACATGGTCCGATTTGCTTCATTCCCGTTGTTCGCCATGTGTGGTGGATCTTCCTGCTCGATGAATTGAGTGTTGGGCTCTTCACCTTCTTCCTTGATTTCAACAATTAACTCGTCGTCAATGGTCGCCACACTTTTTCTAGGTCGTGATTTCAAATTTTGAAGGGCAGTTCTCTCAATTTCAGGATCAAGTTCTACCAAATCTTCTAGGTTAATTCTAGTCATGCACTGTAAGGATAAGAAATATAGAATCAATTGTAGCTCTAGTTAATGAAAATAAATAATGAAAACAAAGGAAAAAAAATGGTTAAAGTAATAAAGCAACTAGCGTTCTTAATATCGAAAATCCCCGGCAGCGGCGCCAAAAACTTGATATGAGGCAAGCGCACCTATCAGTTTTAATATAGCGGATGTGAGTCCAAGTCGATCCCTCAGAGATTTTGAGTACTAATATTAACTTTAGCTTTATTATCTAATCGAAAACTTGTGATAAATTGAATGAATTAAAAATACTGAAATTAACAACTAAACTACTTATGAGACTTAATTACGCGAATTAGGAAGCAATAAACTACGAACGACTTCAAGTATGCAATAATGTATTTAGGAATTATTTCCCCTAGTGTTTAACATGTAACCTTTTTAAAATATATCTAATTCAATTTCTACTATTCTTAACCGGAGGGATTCACAATTAAAGCTAATATCTTTCTCAAGCATATTAACCCTAATCCTAAATTATTTATCGGAATCTCTTCACTTAGTAATATAATTTAGAATTGCATTAACGTGTAATGAATTCCCACACAAACAATCAACTTTTCGGAAGAAACATATATCTTATCTCTAAGTATACAAGTAATTCTCTTCAATTATGCCTAGATCTAATTACACATGCAATTTCTCAATTAACATGCATAATATCATATATTGACACTCTAGAATTATCAATCCATAATTAAAGAACATAATTGAATCAAGAAAAAAATAGAAACTTTATTGAAATTATAATCCAATCTAAGGGTTACATGAAACCCTAGGTTCCATAATCCTAAATACTCGAATTCTAAGCTATCATAACGAATCTAAAAACGAGTTTCATAAAAAACGTAAAATAGAGCACAAAAACCCTTCTTGATTTGATGAACAATCTCTCTAATCTTGAAATCGATGTCGTTCTTGCTTCTTGATTAATGTTCTTTTCAAATCTCCTCTCGTCTCTTGTGTCTCTTGTTTTTGTAATGTCTCTTCTCTTTTTCTTTGAAACCCTAAGATATCCTTTTATATGTGTATTTCAAAGATTCTGTTTTCGTCACCTGACACGGCCTGGGACATGGCCATGTCCCTAAGTCGTGTAACTTTCTGCACTTAGGCAAATTTTCTACACAACTTCAAAACTTCATAACTTCTTCGTTTGAACTCAGAATTGAGTGAAACTTGATTCCTTTTCTTCGTTTTCGAGCCTAGAACGCGTTTAAACCCTGAAATCAACATTTTACTTAATTAAGTATCAATTTCTTTAAATAAAATAAAAAAATGTAAGGGAAATACTATAAAATCACCATATGAAATATGTTTAAAATCAGAGTTATCAATACGCTTATGAGGTTTGTGTAAATTAAGCTTAAAGACTAAGTCAGGCAAGATACTTGAAATTGTTAGTTAGTAGAGTAGATAATGTAAGTCAAATAGTATTCGTTCAGAAAATTTGAAGTTAGCTTGAATTGGAGGATAATTGAATGACTGAATCAAAGACTAAGTCAAAGCTAGTCCTAGATAAATATTCTCTAAACAAAATAAGCTTAAAGTATCAATAGGTTAATATCAAGCTGGAATATATGTATATACAATCTGTAATTGACTTTGATAATATTTATCCTTATTAGGTAAAATAGTTGAAGGAGAACCCTATGTTTGTGTGTAGCATTGGAACGATCAGCAAGTCCAAGTAAGTGAATATTTGTGTGACTCGAGTAAACTTACTATAGAGGCCCCATCTTTCTCATAAAAATTTTAGGACTTTTTCTTAATTTTTAGGAAACCTAGAAAATGAAATTTCCAAAAGTTTTTAAATAAATAAAAAACTAAAAAGATGGGGTAGGGGAAGAATAAAAAAAATATAAAAATAAAATAAAAAAATAAAAATGCTGACATGGCATGTTATGTCAACATATATGCTAGCATGCCACATAGGATACGTGGCTGCTACATGTCAATTTATGAACAAAAAGCTAAAAAACAAGGGCATTTTTAACCTCCAAAAATATACTTTATTTGATCCAATTTTTTGCATCTTCAAATTGGGAAAAAACATTGAATTGAAAGGGAAGCTTATGTATGATATTTTGAGTCTAAAATCTTAGAAAATAATAAAGGAAAAGTGCACCAACAAAAAATAATAAAAAGGATGTCATTTAGGAAACTTATTGTGTGTATCTTCAAACAAATGGAAAATTGAATCTCCTAACACAATCTTACCATGTAATTATTGTTTGTAATTGGTAGTAAGATGTAGGAGATTGATTTCATCCAATTAATTAACATAAATATCATTTAAAATGCATCTAAATTAGACAAAAAGGGACGAAAAATGAAAAATAAACCAAACTATGAGATACAAGTTGATCTAATTCCCTAATCCAAGAGGGAAGTTTTTTGGCCAAGAATCCTAAGTCTACACTATAAATAACACTCCCTTTGTTGCATTAAAAGACACAATTGCACAAGAGATGGATCGGATTGAAAGAATTATCAAGTTTTTACTACACATTATAGTTTAAGGTTTTTTATTGGAAACTTGATTTTTTTGAGCAAATTGAAGGAAAATAGTACGATTTTACTGCAAATTCATATAAGAGTTTCGAAGTTTTGGAAATTAAGGGTTAGGAATTGTTGTTGCCTTGCTGGAAACCACTTACATGAGGTAAATTCTTAGAATCTTTGCTTGTTGTTCATTGTTCTTGTTTTCTTTGTGTTTTTTATGCATTTTGTGTATTAAACAATTATATATGTAAAACAATTGTTTGATGCAATTATTGTAAGGTAGTTAATGAGATTTATTATTTCTGTGATATAATAATCATGCAATTATCATGTAAGTTCATAAATGTGTTGATGAGTATTTTTTATTATTTTATTAAATGAGGTTTTTTTTGTTAGTCAATTGTAGTATATCTATCATGAATCATGTTGTATAATATAGAATAAATGTATGAACATGTAATTATGAGATTAGATGAGTGTTTTTTTTATTATTATTTTGATTAAATTTGGTGTTTTAATTTAATGAATTTATTTGTATAATATAGAATAGATGTCTAAACATATAATTATGGAATTAGATGAGATTTTTTTTATTATTTTGATTAAATTAGGTGTTTTAATTTAATGAATCTTGTTTGTATAATATAGAAGTATATAACTATGCTACTCTTGATATAACTTACATTTGTAAAAACTTTTGTTGTTGATTGTTACATTGAATAAATGTGATTTGAACACGAACGTTTTATGAAGTTGAATAGTAGGTTAGACACAGGTTTTATCTTATTCTTAACTCAATGATGGCATAACAAAGCGTCTTGAAGCATTAAAAATTTTGAGAAAAAGTTTCAAGCAGATGTTAAGAAGGTAGAGTGTTACACAAAAGAGGACTTGTAAAAAGCAGAATTAATGTTCAGGACTCATTGTAGACATGCTCTCATTGCAAGAAGTGGTTTCTTGTAAGGATGAACGGGTATAGAAATGGTGGGATATGAGAACTTACCCATGCCCTATTCTATATCTATAGGCTCCTAAACTTTTACACTAATCTACCCTATGGCATCTTAAAACTACCTCATAGCTTGTACCTTGGAGAATCCATATGATATAGGGTACCTTATGGAACCTATTGGATACATAATCAACATTAAATCTATAACAACAGACTAGCCAATAATGATTAAAAAGAACTAAGACCTATAGTGTAAATAAATGATTTCATAATCTATATGTACAAGAAGTTAAAGAACATAACTTTTTTAATGGTGCAAATAAGTTAAAAAGTGTAATGTTTTCAAGACCTTATGAGACTAAGGTGAGTAAAGTAAATAAGGAAGAAGGAGGTGAAAAATTGAGATAGTAAAGTAAGAGAGAGGGACTAAACAATAGACATAAGTAACATATAGTCTTATGGTCTTATTATGGATTAAATTTTTATTGTTATTTTCTTTAAAGTTGAGGAAAATTTATATAAAATTAATTTTTTTGTATTTATAAATATTATTTAATCATTATTATAAGATGGTAACAAAGTATTTGACAACTTGTACCTTGTAGACTTTATATACAGGTTTCAAGGTGGGTATAGGATATTCTAACTTCATATATGTATCTTATCATGTAGTAGCAGGCTTTAGAAAATTGCTACAGGGAACCTACCTAATGGCCCTCATTACCCATTTGGTACCTATTCGAAAAACAGCGTCCAAGTGAGTACCCTATATAATAGGGTTACTAACTTACCCCCTAGTTTCTTATAAGGATATGCTCACTAGAAGAAGTTCAACAATTGTTCTTTTTTAATAAAATTTGATAGAAAAGTATTTTCAAAATTTATTATAATTTTAATATTTTTAAAATTTAAAACTATATTTGTGATATTCAAATCATATTTTCTACATTTCAATTTCTTGATAAAAATATTAATTAAAAATTATTTGTTATATTAAAAATCAATAGAATTTCAAAAGTTAAAATTTTTTATATTCCTAAAAGTTTTAGAAAATAAATTTTATACCATATTTCTCAAAAATACTAAAAATCATAATTCTTGCATTTTCACCTATGTTTAAGCATATTTCAATGTTTCAAACATAAATTCTTTTGAAAATCATAAATGTCTCATGATAGGCGGCAGTAGTAGTTACCCCTATCATGAAGGTCCTAACATAGCCATAAACTATTTTAGAGCCTTCCCTTGCATGGCCCACATTACCATTGTAGGGTCTTGAGGAGGCTTAGAGATAAATTACCCTGATTAGTGTTCTAAGGCAGTTGAAGTAGGTTCTCTCAATTAAGGAGATATAGTTATTTATAGACTCTTGAGCTTGATCACAACTGTTGTCTTATCTTAGTGACTGATAGATAAGATAATGCTTGTACATTCAATAGTATCTTGAGTGAGTTGGCTAAAAGCCTATTACTAATAGTCTTTATTATGAGTACATGAGCTTGCAGGAGAAAGGTTGGAGGTATACATTAGTCCAACAATCCTTATTCCAAGTTACCAAACTAACTATTCCTACATATCCAATTATAGACTAGACTTCTTAGGCCCAATCTTAACTCAAGAAGTTAAGCCAAATTAATAGCAAGCTTGCCTAATATACTAAAATAATAGTATTAGTCCTCTACACTTACCAAAGCTCCATTGTTGAAGTGTTTATATAGTGATGACGTGTGTAACTAAGCCACTTATTATGTTTTATTAAAGAAAATCATTGGAAAGTCATAATTCACCATCAAAGTTTTACCAAATGAGCTAAAAGTTTATTTTTATTTACTCATAGTTGTTGCAACTAACAAAGATATTGTCTTCTACTTTTCCTTATTTTTCATGTTTGTTTGTTTGTTTACTTTACCCATAATAAGATGATGGAAGACGCATCATAATAGATGGATATATAGATACAAGTCTAAAACAAAAATATCTTTTTTCCTCAAAATTTCCTGAAACATGGTCCTTAAGAAAAAAAAAATTAACTGTGCCTTATTTAAAATCATTGTCTAAACTTACAATTTCAAATAAAGAAATCAAAAGGGGTAGCTAGTTGTTGACTAGGAAATCATGTGTTCAAGTCACAACTTTATCAGATTAAAATAGAGATATAATCTTCCTCTTTCCTATTATACTCTACCTTTCTCTCTTTGTAGTTATAAACATAATGTACTTTTCATCTCTCTTCACAACCTAACCTTTAGATCACTTAAAAGAAACTAAAATCACCTCACCACTTCTATGAGCAAACAAATTCAATATTTAAGACATCTAAATTACTCCACATTAGAGAAAAGAAAGAAAAAGAAATATAGGCCTCTTGCCTTTTTTTTTTTAAGAAACATACGACTAATTGACTCTATCATTATCATTTCATAACTACAAAATCTCATTTTAATATAAGCATCATCTCTTATTATTTTCGTCACCATTTTCGTTGTCTCTTTTATTTTTCCTCATTCTTGCACATATGGTTTATTTTCCTTTCCATTTGTCTCTAAGCTAAAGTGCATGTGATGATTACCAAAAGGGAAAAAAAAAAATATGAATGAAGCTATACTTTGCTGATGTTTGGATAAACTTATATTTACCTCAAAATAGAAACAGTATTTCATAATTTACTATAAAACAAAGACATTACATAAGTAGGAAAAAATAAAATCATAGCCAAAGCATATTTATTTAGCACATTTCCAAATTCACTTAGTACAACATGTCTTAGATGAAACAACGTTTATTTCAAATATTTTTCTTAATTTTTATTTCCACCAATGAAGTTCTTGTGTTTGTTTCTGTTAGGTTCTTCCTTTATAAGTTTTGATGATAATAAAATATGTTTTATGATCTAATGAAATTTATCGAGTGTAAAGGATTAAATTGAAAGCAATGTATAATTTATTGAATAAATAAGTTAGGAATAATCTGGGAGTAGAAGATATCACAGAGGGAAAGATAGTTTATTTTCTAGATAAAGCTTAGAGGATTTATCAGAGGGAATAAAAATAGTGAATTAGATAAAACTTAAAGGATTTCTTAGAGGCAAAGTTTGGAATGAACAAGTTACAAACAGAGCTATGCAAAATTGTTTAGATCCAATTATAAGTTGGATAATTTGTTTGCTTGAAAGCTTAGCTCTACTTATTGGGTATATTTGGGTTATACATTTAATACGTTCTGCTAAGTTAGATAATTATCCATAGGGATTAAATTAAGGAGGGCAATTTTTATCATTTTCATAAAAAATTATTATGCAAATATTTTTTAATCCATCATGATATAAAGCCATAAATTATTTGGACAATTTGGTGAACGAGATACTTATATAGATTTGAAGATCAGATCGTGCAAGATATGCTATAGTTGTTTTAAGAGAAGTAAAGAGAATGGATAAGGATAAATCTCTATTGATTATCCATATCTTATCAAGTGAAGATCATTTTCATATTTTCAAATTCAAATTCGAAATTGATCGCTCTAGACTTGTTAGGATTTATCAAGATAAAAAATTATTGCAAATTAAAGCAAATCTAATGCAGGATTGAAGAACAATATTTAACATCATGTTTATCTTCATTCCATGTATATTCGTATGAAGCCAAGATTTTTTTTTTTTCCAACAATCTTATCAGTAGAAGAACAAGCGTTACACATGATTATTTTAAGGACCATATTAGAGAAAAGAAATATCTTCCAGAAGTTTTCAAATAGATTTTTATCAATTCCAATTTCAAAATTGAAGTAAGCCAAGTTAGAGATATTTTTGCAAAAAATTAGGGATTTGATTAATCCAAGGCTAAGTTGAAAATAATTATCAAGTGATTAGATTTTGGTGTATTTAGCCATTACAAAGGAAGATATGTCATGACATTAAGGGAGGCATAGTAGAATTACTTAAATTTTTCATATCATATGTGCACTTATGATATAAAAATTGTATTGTAAGTTAGAGATTACAAAACTTCAAATAATTAATCACTAAAGTATCCGATTTTAATTAATTAACTTACTGTAAAACATAAATAACTATAGATATCCGATATTTCATAGCCTCTCAGAACCATAAAGAATCAGTATTGCTTACCAAATAATTAGATAGGGTAAATCAGCTTTATAAATTACAAGAATTACTAAACCATACATAATCCTAACATATAAATATTTTCTACATAAAATATTTCTATACTAGTTATATACTTCTCCATTAACTTTGACATTATCAAACATATCTTCACTTTGTACTCAACCTTCAAGATTCTTCCCAATCCTAACTTAAATGAACCTGCAAAAGAAACTATAAGGGAGTGAGCTTACCATAATTCAGTGAGTTCATTCCTTACCACTACCATTCAAGCAAGTTATAAAACATGATTAGCACATATGTTATCTTTTTATAAGTGAATGAATGCATGCGTGATGAATGCAAACAATATATCCATAACTATGGAAGGTATAGATTTATACTGTCTACATGTCGATTTTTCTCTATACTTATTCCTACGGAGTACCTTGCCTTAACCTCATGAGGCTGCATGGGGACACTATCCCTCTAGATGATACTTAAATATTAAGAAATATCAATCCAAATAGGTAGATCCTAACTAGGGTCATCCATATTCAAATAATCATATCTAAGGCCCCACAAGCACAACTAAGCGAGTCCTCTCGCTATCAAAATAAATCCAAGGCCTTACAAGTACAAATATGCGAGTCCTCTTGCTATCAATTGAAAATACCATACTAACTTTGCCTTAACAATAAAATTATTATCAAATGGTATTACAAGCCCTCATAGAAATTATACAAGAATCTATTTAAGATTTGGCAAAAACATTTTGAAAAATATTTTTCTAAAAAATTTGCAAAGTTAGCACTTTCCATAAATATACCAGTTGAGTCATAGACATGTGATAAATATAATCGATCATTTTAGTTAGATATTTATATTTACAAATTTAACAAGGCTATCGCACGGATGATAGCACACAAAACAATCAATCATTCAACAGATAATCAATACCAACCTACAAGTAGTAAGCAAATAGCAGATCATTAGAACACTCTCACCTGGATTAATGCTCACTTCTTAAGCCCTTGGAATTTCTAGAACTCGACAATCAAGTACTTATTCTTAAGAATTTTTGTAGTAGAAATCCTCTTTTATCCTCCCTTTTAATGTTGCTAAAATATGAAGTAGATAATGTAATTAAGAGTGGGATGCTATGTAGAAGAAATGGGAGAACATTAGAAGAAGATGATGATGAAAAGAGAGAGAGAGAAATGTTGATTTAGTTGCATAGGAAAAATAAACTAATTACATGTATTAATTTGGGTCAAATGAAGAGAATTAGAGTGTTCTAGATAGCTAGGTGTCTTATGGCTAGAGGGGGTGGGGGGGAAGAAAAGAAAAAGAAAGGAAGAAATAAATGCTTGAAAATGACATTTTGAATTTTGGTCAAAATTAAAATAATAATATAATATTAATATTATGTACTTATAGCAATTATAAATTAGAAGGGGAAAAAGAAAATAAAAAAGGAAAAGATAAGGAAGAAAGAAAAATAAGGAAATAAGTGAACAAATAAAAAAAATGTTGAATTTTCTCTAATTATTTCTAACCTTATAAATAATATTAATAATAACATATTTTAAAATTATAAAGAAAATTATAATATATATATATAAGTAACATTGACTATATGATACATAAATAACAAATAAATAAGAAAAGTAAGTTCAAATAATTAAATTCATATAACACTAATTTATTTATTTATATTTATATAGTTATTCATAATTATAAATAATATTATCAATTTTATAAATTAATTTATTACTCTTATGTTTATTAGCATTTAAAAGTTATCTCTAATCGTTTATTAGCGTTTTTACGCAATTTGGCATATCGTTCAGTTATTAGGCTTAATTAGGGTTTTATCGCTATTATAGTAAATTTGTGTATTTATAGGTTTAAAGTTTTAGTTTTAAGATTTTTATCATATTCAGGTACAATTTTTAGTATTTGCATGCATTTAAGGTTTAAGATTTTTATACGCAATTAGAGTTTTAATTAATATATTAAGATTTTGTCTCATTTGAATAATTTGAGGGTTCAAACCGAAAATTTATGAGGTTTACAAGATATATATGCTACAACAATTCAAAAGTTTGAACACACAAGTTTGGAAACAAGATCAGCATTGAAAAGTTGATAACATCTTCATATCATAATACTTAGAGGCTTTCTTAAAGGATTTTTTTTTTTTTTTGCTTACATGAATTTCATATTTTATTTCTATCTTATACTTAATCTTAGAGGATCATTTATATTACCTCGTCAATCTTATTTCCTATTTCCTTGAAAGTTAGGAAAGCCATTAGAAGTGAGGATTATAAGTTTGTATTTATGTAGATTTAAGTTTAGCCAAACGTTGGGCTAAGAGAGTCAAAGTAGAGAAATTAGTTATTGTAATATCTCAAAGTTATTTTTTATCTTTTGAAGTGGATAGTGAAACAACATTGATGTTGAGAACCAGATCCTTAGCAATGCAATAGGGTTGAAAGAGTACAGTAAACATAAAGTCGAAGCATTATAAATTTTGTGCATGATCTTCTCACTCTCTTACTCTTTTAATTTCATATTTAATTATTTCTTATTGTTTTTGTGCCTATCATATTAGGTAATCAGAAGGGGAATTCAATATTGTTTTTTCAAAAATTTTAAATTAACCAATTTAACTCCCTCTTGATTACTTAATCAGGGCCTACAATTTCTACATCCTTCTACATTGTTCCAATTTTAGTTTGCTATGTAACAAAATGAGACAATTTCACATGGCTTAAAAAAATTTAGTGCTAATAATAACTTATGCCTAAAGTATAGTTATTTGTAACATGGAAAAAAAAAACATATTAAATAATTATAGAGAAAAGTACAAAGCAAGTCCACAAAGATAGATGATTCTAATTTGTCACAATCCTTACAAACCTTTACATTTTGCTATTTTAATCCTCCAAATTCTAAAATACAAGTTCTAAAATATCACTACTAACAATAACTAATCTCCCTGAAATACAAGTTCCTAACACCAATAACATCATATTAAGAGTCGTGGTAACTTACCTGTTTCTTTTAAACTTCTTGCTCAATTCTTTACTGAAGCATACAATACCTCCACAACCCATATATCATAGTTCTCTGGCATTTGTTGCAAAGAAGAGGCTAGAATCATCCACGAAAGGGGCAAGTTACACTTGAGAAGGGAAGAGAGAGGAAAGGGAAGGAGAAGAATTCAA
Source organism: Lumnitzera racemosa (assembly GCA_024138005.1). Taxonomy (NCBI): domain Eukaryota; kingdom Viridiplantae; phylum Streptophyta; class Magnoliopsida; order Myrtales; family Combretaceae; genus Lumnitzera; species Lumnitzera racemosa. Next base: position 87,511,868 of record JAMXBC010000012.1, read on the forward strand.
CATAACTTTTCATTAAATTTAAAAGATAGAATGTTTCAAGAGTTCAAATGACCGCTCTGCCCGTTTTCCTAAAGGATTTATTAAAAATGCCACTCTTTTGAATTTATTTATTTTCTTTGTTTCTTTTCAAAAATTCGGTAATTACACCACTAATGCTTGTTTTTAAGTGTAAGAAATTCTCTATAAATTGCCACGGTGATACATCGGAATAAAAAACTATAGAACTCATAAAATTTGTAGATTTGTTGCTAAACTGTTCTCCTCTAAAAATTTTTCGAATGGTGTCTCCTGATCGAGCAAAGAAATTTCGCAACATCGAGCATGTGTGGCCTTTTGTCTGGATCTTTTTGGAGACACATTTGAGTGAGCTCCGCACACTTGGTTAATTCTTTCTCCATTCCACTAGAATCATTCAGACCCAAATATATTTCTGTTATCGTTGGACCATGTGGATTTTCCTCCAAATGAACACCATACCCATGTACAAACAGTTCTTGGATCCTCTTTCCAGTTATTATCTCGAATAATGTAGCTCCAAAACCATAGACATCACTCTTTTCCGTATACATAAACTCACACAATGATTCAGGCGCAATGAATCCGTGAGTCCCTTGTGCATCTCTTTGAACATGATCCTCACCCAATGGTATCAACTTGGAAAGTGAAAAGTCTCCTAACTTGGCTCCATGTTGATCATCTAAGAGTACATTTTTCGGTTTCACGTCTCCGTGGATTACAATCCATGGTGTTCCCTGATGGAAAAAAGTAATGGCATTGGCAATCTCACTCGCAATTCTCCAGCGGCTTCCTAACTGTAATAACTGATCATTACCACTCAAGAAACGAGTGTAATCTCCATTTTCGGTGTGCTCAAACACCAAAATAGGTAATTCAGTTTCGATACAGCAACCATAGAATTTCAATACATTCTTGTGCTTGCTCATCTGTGAAGCAATTGCAATTTCATTTATAACCATATTTAAAACCGGCTCACCTTCAAACATGGGGTTGTTGAACTTTTTAACTGAAACAATGTGATCTTCATGATTCCCTTTGTAAAGGGTCCATACAGAATCTCTTTGTAAGAATCTGGCTTCATCAAATCCATTTGTTGCACGTATGAGTTCTTCATGAGAGTAAATGCGAAAGGGAAGAGATTTACCATTGAAAGAGGTGACCAACTGCTCCAGAATCATAGCTCCATTCTTGTGAGAGAAGTCTTCTTGCTTTGCCTTTGATCTGAATAATTTCACCTGATACAATTTCAGCATCTCTGCTGCTCTACTTTGTTTTATTTTTTCTTTATGAAAATTTGTCTTTTGTCTTCAAGTATATTCCTGATATGAATGGTAGATTAAGGAGGTTGTATTTGAGTAATCACCCCAAATTTCCAGAGTCATATCAGGATCATGTCCAAAAACGCTTCGGCGCTTTCAGGATATACTTCAAACATTGTGTGCTCATGCAATATAAGCCAACCATAATAATGGAAGACGTGTAAAGTAAGAAATGTGTCTAAATTTCAAATCATGTTTTTGCTATTCTATTGGTTGTGGTGTGCTGGCTTTCTGGTTGAAACAAAGTTCATTGACTTAATTAGTCTATGTATTTCCACCAAACTAATACGTTAAGACTTTGAATATGAATCTCATTTATTACGCGTCTTCCATTACTCTACTGGAAAAAAGAAAACAAACAAACATTTAGAATAAGGAGAAAGAGAGGAGGAGGGAATATGTAATCTAATAAGATGGATCTTACGTGACTAAATGGATTTACTTTGAATCTGGCAATACGTAACTGCGAGTGAAGTCGTATAATTCCAATAGGCGTAGTAGGAAAGAATTCCTACACTCTGTTCTGCACTATGTGGTCATGTCTTGTGCCCTATTTAAAAGACTACGACTTCAAAGAATTTATACCATAAACTATTTTGCATCATCCAAAACACTACTTGGGCACCGACCCCCTTCTCCCACCAAGTTCGCAAAAATTATTCATTAAAATTTGTTAGAAGGAGAAAAAAAATGTACTATGTTAGTATTTGAAGTGTAACCCTTAAGTATAGCTTGATCGTCAAGTGCTTGTTTTTTGCAAATATGAGGTCATTTACATTTTCAAATTTCCTATTTATCTCTCTAAAACTACTTTTAATTCGCTTTTTGTTTCTTTGTTTTTTTAACTTTTTCCATAATACCTAATAAAATGAAATTTCACTCATTTGAAAATATATTTTTATTGCTGATGAAATAATCTTGCAAATTCATCATTGGAAAAATTATACAACACTTATCTTTCAATTATATCGTTTAACCAATATACAAGTCCCGATGAAACAATAAAAAATTTATTCTTTTAACGAATATATTAAAGAGTTTAAAGTTTACTCCCTTGTTTCTTTTGAATATTAGAAAGTGTACCCATGTGCATGTGTTAAAAAAAAGTCATTTTGTATAGCTATAAGATGTACTATAATTGCAATATTAAATCAATGTTTTCTAAAATAGTAACTCTGGCAATCCAATTACACGGTTCTAAATTCTTTCTTGGTCCTATAAATTCTTGGGATATTCTAAAACTTGGATTAACATCCAGTTGACCTTATTACCACCGTCAAACAATTCTAAACTTTACAATTTTCACAAGGTACCATACACCTCATAGAAATAGTTTCAAGTATCAATAAAATTAATAGTATATGCTACGTCAACCATATCGTAGTTAGTTGAGTACTCACAAGAACAAACTAAAAGAAAAATTATAAAATATTCTAAAATTTGGAAAATAGTTAGTTCGGGTATCAAAAAGACAAGTTTGAAAGAACTATTCCCCAATAGAAATCCTCCAAGCCCCTTCTACATCTCTAGTCTCAATCTCTTAATCTTGATTGGCTGGGTATTCCAGCCCCCGAGGGGTAAACATAAACCCTATAGCAGCCGTTCAACCTTGATGCACATGGTGCACATACTATACCTGGTATAAACATCGAGTAAAGCAACAAAACCGCTTTCCCTATAGTTAGTTATTCTAGACCTCTTAAAATAAACGGGACAGTTAATTCTGATTTTTCAAATCAAATTTAGCTATCATAGTTGGGTCACATTCAGTATCTTACCTCATTTGAGGTAAAATATAACCATCTTAATTTATTTATTTTTTTAGCTTTCTACGATAATGCGTTATTTTACTTTATTTATCATAGTGTTGACTAAAGAAAAATTATTCTTGATTTTTGTGAATTGTACTCTTCAATGATAAAAATAATTTTTTTTTTTACTGTTATTTATTAAAATCGAATATAATTTATAATTAATCATAAAATTTTTCGATTCTTAATTCCTCGCCGTCACAGCCATTAATAGCGGGTTTGATGGCCAGCCTGATACAATTGGGTCACCGCGCTAAATCCGCTGTTCTCAGTTTCTTCTTCACGACTTCCCTATCTATTCTTGTAAGTGAGGGTTATGGTTGGTTATCATAATCTTGACTTAAATTGGGCAACGAGCACTTGACCTCCTGTCTTCTAAATCAGTGGATAATTTCACTATGACTTGTAAACTACTTACATAGCTGCTACAGTTATAATCATGGAAGTGATTTTTTTTATTTTTGATCGATCAATTTCATCGTTTGTCTTTTTGTATATCTTAGTAACGAAAATTATACTACTAGTAAGCAATTGATTTAAGATAATAAAATCCCTAAAATGTAAGAAAATTTTCCTTTTTCTTTTTTCTTTTTTCTTTTTTACTTTTTTCATCAATAAGTATAGATAGATAGAAAAAATTGCAAAAAAAATGCGTGAAAAAAAAGGTGTCAAATTTGTATCGCTAACAAAACATTATTATTTTAATTTATTTGTGTTAAGCGTAATAAATACTTTAACTAAAATCACCGGCCAAATAGGTAAGAATATCATTGAGAAATATACAACCAGAAAATTGTTGGATGAGTACGTTGGACCTTTTGAAATACATGCATATGTTATCTTCATATTACCATCTAAATATTATAATATATTATTATATTTAAGGTATTATAAAATATATATGTATCACACCTGAAACAGGAGAAATCATAACAGTTCTATCATATAAACCAACTTAAGATAGAAACTGATCATACAGTTGTTATCGTAGATATAATCCACACAAAGCGTACACGACTCAATCAGCTTAAAACATCCATTTTAAAACCTATGGATAATCAAGTATATGGTATAGCTTTATAAAATAACTATTTTATATAACTTGTTGTGTTATAGTACGATAATACTTATATAAATGTCTCACATCCAAAGTTATAATTTATAATCAAAATTTATAAAAAAATCATAGGTTTTGTCGAATATTTACAATAAGCTAGGAAACTAGTGGGCGTCTCAAGGAATTTATAGTTAGTTTCCACAAAATTTAAAAGAAAAAACAAAAGCCTGAGTTCAATTGATTCTTCGTTCCTTACTTTCTCAATTAACATTACACTAACTTAAAGATTGTGATATCTAAACATCTTGGTCTTCACTCAGTATTTATAAATAGTCTATGGGAGTGTGAGTACAACTAGTTTAGTAAACGGAAAGGAGTCAAAAGAGTGCTAAACAATTCAAGTAAGGTTATTAATTATGATAAAATGTAATGCAATCAATCATATGAAATATCGCTAATGTTATCTAGTTTTTTATGAGATTAGAGAAATTACATCCACTCCAACCTGAATTGAGAAGTTTTATCCCAACTCAAATTAGACTAAACTCGAACCTGTACAATAAAAAACACCCTCCTTCAATTATCACCTTCAAACCACGGCTCCTTGCTTTGCTACAACCTCCTTACCTATTACTTAGTTCGACTAAAGATTGAAAAATGACTATTTCAGCTATCATCATCGAAGGAAGTCGGTATTTAGCTTGACACTTCTAATTGTTTCCCGTAATAGGTAACATGTGCTATGCATATCCAATTTCGTTGTAATTGAATAATTATTAGTTGTAATTAGGGGTGACCAAACAAATTCATACAATATAAAAACAATGTAGTCATGCAGAATAATATACCAAGGAATTTAACTCATATCATCACTGAATATCAAATACACGCATGGCATGCGCACAAATAACTAGTTATAAACATAAACAGAAGTATTCTTAAGTCTTTAGATACTTTAATATAGTATCTCAACAAGCGGTGAAGTTATAATCTCAACTTACCTATTTAGGTGCTCATTGTAGGAGACTTGGATCGTCAACGGTCTGACTACTAGATGATTCTATATATACAAAACTAAAATTCAGTTTTCGTAATAGTTACAAAAACATTAGGGTTTTATCTAAAACGTATGTATATATATATATAAAGTATATTATCATAATAATATATAGTCTTATTATATACATATCAAGTTAAGTTATTAATTATTAATAATATACGTAATTATACTAGTACATATCATATATTCTTTCGATTCTATCGAAATAAACTTTTAATCAGTTAAGTCATATTTTAATTTTGATAGAGTTATCGCAATACATATATTCTAGTAATATTATAAATTTATAGGTTATATTGTCTAATTTTAATAAAAATAGTATCGTTGAGTTTATACTTACCTAATGACAAGTATTATGAGTCTTATTTCTAAAAATAACTTTTAATGGGTAATTCAAGTTTTTAACACAATTATAAGTATCTAAATAAATATTATCGTATTATACATATTTTATGTTATTAAACTATATTTTGCCTAATTTATCAATATATCTCTATAATAGGGGTATTATCTAATCCTAATACACTTACAATATATCTCAATTATTAAAATATAATTAAATATATTAAATATATATTTTTTTATCCAATTTGACTAGTACACATATAGCTAGTTTTTATTCAACTTTTAATCATATTTTAACCTATTATTAATGAAAATACATTTCAATTCATAAATTAAGCCATTTTACTACGAAAATTCGTAGTAAATAGCTTGAATTATCAAATAATTCCCCTAAAATTTTTAGACTTCTAAAAATGTGGAGAATTCATTCATTACTTGGTTTCAAGTTTTCAATTTATTGCCTATATATTCAAAATTACAATTTTACCTTAAAATTATACTTAATTACCCAAATATAATTCCTTTTGCGTAAAATTATTTTCAACATATCTTAACATCATTATACTTCACTAGAAATCATTACAGGTCAATTTCACCATTTAATTTTATAAATCCTATTTATTTCACATTCCCCCCCTAATTTCTAGATATTTTTAGGCTAAAAATACAATAAATATTAAAAATACTCAAATAAAAAATCGGGCTATGTAACAATTATTTATATATCATGTATATCTTACATAAAAATTTTGACCTAGAGACAACATCATTTGATACATTTATTTTGAAAGTCAAAATTCGGGTGAATAGTGACTTTATTAAGCAAGTATAATAAATATTCCAAAATTTTCAAAAATAAAAATATCACACAAAAGTATGTATGAAATAATCTAAATATAAATTTGTTTAAATTTTTCTACATGGATTTACTACTTTTAAAAAATTATCAAAAAATAGGGCAAAAGTTTAACCTTGGCGTTTTAGGATGCTCTAATGGTCGAGGGGTAGTAAGGGGTGGTTGTCGGACCAACTGGGTGCGGGGTGGACTACTTGGGGACAATTGGGTTCCACAACAAATTCTCTTTAGGTTCGGTTTTTATCCTAGCTTAGTAATTCCCCAATTTTTCTTATTTTTTCCTATTTTTTTTTTCTAATTCTTTCCTTTACTAATCTAATCTCTAAATGCCTAAACCTAGTCTAATTGAGGTCAAGTGATATTTATAAGGTTGAATGGGGGTTAAAAAGTTTTTCTTTCTATTTATCTATTTAATTAATACTAGTAAGAGGTGTCCTCTTTATAACAATTTACTTTCGACTCATCAAAATTTGCTGCTGAGGTTGTGCTACAGTTAAATTCCTGAAGTGTCCTTAAATTTTTTCGCAATTTTCTAGCCAAAATCTTAGCTTGGTGGATAGATTTTGTAATTATTTAAGTATTTTAAGTATATTATATTAGGATTTAGTTATTTATTAATATACAAGTATATATCCTATGTATATATCACATGTAGTATATAACTATACTCATATAATTATATTTCTAACATATTTTTTTTATTTTTAAGATATATTTCTTAATTATTTTTATGAATTCAACATATTATATATATTTAAGTAATTTTAGGTTAATTTATGAGTATAATTATTATTTATACTAGATCTACTCATAAAAATACACGTATATTCATATAGTAAATTATAATATATTATCTCATTTTATAGCTTAATTAATTTATTTTTAAGTTCTCGTCGTATTTTGAATTTGATTTTAGAAGCTCTAAACAATTTGGTACTATATTAAATAATCATACTTTTAGGGGCAAAATTAAGATTTTTGGTCGCTATTTTCAAAATCTAACTTCACTAAATTACTTAGATTAACTTTTCTATCTTAATTGTAAATTTGGGCTTAATCAGATAACTTTTGCATAAAGACCCTAAATTTAGGCTTACTTATCCTAAACCCAATTTTAGAGGCATATAATATGCTATGTAATATTACATTTCCATACATACATATATATTTTATATGATTTATATACAAATTCCATATTATGTGGAATATTTGCATTAAAATATATATTTATCAATGTAGAAAACTTATAATGCATAACATAATTACATGATGTTATATATATATATATATATATATAGTATGATTAATTTTAGGTCAAGCTTTTATTATATAGTATGAATATATAATGTATTATGGATGTATATATATGCTATATGTACAATACGACATATATGATAAGATTTGGTGCGTCAGTAATTCCTTTAATCTGCAAAAGAATGGCACGGATTCGTCGTTTTTTTTTTTTCATAAGGACTTATAATAGCACTACCACCATCTTTGATATGCATGCATTAAGATAGTTTTATATGTGAATAAATAAACACTATAGAAAAACTTGTACCTGATCATTATCTTTTATACAATTTCAATAACTGATTACATACAGTAACATCTACAAGGGGAAAAATCGAAGAAATTGATGAACAATAAAAATAGAGAGGATCATAATTCCACTATGGGATAATCTAGATACTAGTTTAATCCTTTTTACTAATTTTCTACCTGTCATTAACAATCTTATTTGATGAATATGAGTTGATCTCCCTTCTCCATCAGCGAATAGTTTCATCTTCTAATGTAGCTTAAGGAGAAATCTGATGAAAATAAAAAAAAATTATGGAAAGCAAATGTATTGGAAGTTGAAGAGAGGCAAGTATAATGTAGTGTATTCAACATAAAGTGACTTGTTTCTATAGTTTATTTTATTCAATATAAAATAAAGTGACATCAGAATCACAGACTATTTCATAAAATCTACAGATTGTTTATTTTAGCCCCTTGAACCCTTTCTTCAATGACTCGTTTTTTGGTACAAGTCCTGCATTTTGTCCCTATGATATGAGGAGAAAAGAGGCCTTGAAAATAAAAAAAAAAAACTTAAAAAAAAAAAGAAAAGGTTATAAGATATTCGATGGCTTATAGCTGGGTCATACGATTCAATAATAAACTCTAAATATGTAAAGGTTAAGCTATATTCTTGCGCTCAAAGTTACTTGTTCTATTATTTCATTTGAAGACGAACAAACAAATTACAAGAAAAAGGGAGGAGGAGGAAGAAGAAAAAGAGGAATAGGAAGGAAGAGTAGTCGGAATGGTGAAATGGAATCTGATAAGATCACTAAAACGGTTGGTGAAGGCAAACGCAAAGGCAAAGCAAGAGCGAGAAGATTTCTCTCTCAATAATGGGCCATTGATTCTAGAGCACCTGATCACCTCCTTCAACAGCTATTGTCTTCCCTTTCGCATTTATTCCCATAAAGAACTCCTCCGTGCCACGAACGGATTCGAAGACAACAGGATCTTACTAACCGATCTTTGGTGGTGCCGTACTCTCTACAAAGGAAATCACGGTAAAAAAGTTCCATGTAGGTCAACATGTTTCGTTCGAAAGAGTTTTGGATATGATTGTCAATGAAATTTCAATCGCTTCGCTCGTTTCTTGGCTAGCGATAGCGGTGGTAATGATGGGTTGTTACCACTAGAAAGCCGATTGAGGATCGCAAGCGAGGTCGCCATTGCCATTACTTATTTCCATCAATACAATGCTCCCGAATCAAAGCTTGAGGGTTGCTTTATGGAGAAAAGTGATGTTTATAGCTTTGGAGCTACCTTATTTGAAATAATAGCTGGACGGGGTATCAGGTAATTGTTTGAACATACATTTGATCATAAAGACCAGGACCAGGTTGCCCTAACATATTTGGATGATCCACAAAATTGCGTAATAAAGCAAACATATTTGAGTGTTGATGGTTCCAGGGAAATGGAGAAACAATTGATTGAGTGTGCAGAGCTCACCCGAATGTGCCTCCAAGGTAATTCGGACTTGAGGCCGTGCATACTCGATGTCACAAAATCTCTTATCTCCATCAGATATGATATCACTATCATCAGCACCATAAGATGATATGAATTTATTAGCTTTTTTCCTTCTTTGTTTTTTTTTTTTTTTTGGGTCAAATGTATCAATTTTCCTGGAGCACCCACATAATTAGTGCTATACATAATTTTTCTTGGTTGGTTAATTGATTATATGATTTGGAATAAATTAAAAAAAAATGAAAATTAAGTTTCTTTCATTTTCCATATATTTATATTGGATCCCTCGTGAATCATATCGGGCAATGTTGTTTAGCTTGCTCTTTTTACATCAAATGCAGGAGTGTTGTTGCCGTGGAGGGTTTTTAAAGTCGACCCATGAGAGAAAATGCTCTGTCTATGAATATGGTGCTTAATGGTATTTGCACTGCAGAAAATTTAACAAAGACTCGATTTCTTTACAAGAGTGGCTGTATGAAATTTCTTTACTGCGAGTAACCTAGGTATGGTGTCCTCTTCTCTAGTAACTAATAACCCACATCATAGCATCATTAACGATTGAATCAAGTTTTGTGAGGAAGCCTTACGCTAATAAGGGGCCTACACTTTTTAAGTGAAGGCATTTGGCAAGCATACTTATCGATCTATTTCATATCTTCCCTATAGTAAGGTAGGTCTGTCGAATAGCATATTGGTTAGAGAATCCTCAAGAATGGGAAATTCAACCAAAAGAATATTCCATAACTTAAGATTTGCCTAAATGAACTGTCTTAGGAATAGAGGCAAAAGAAGATGAAAAATTCAAAAGTCTAAACCAATAAGTAGTTTACATGTCTTAATCTCACTTAAAAGATAGGAGCTAGTGAAGTAATTTGTTATGGGAAATGAAAGTCTAAAGTAAGGCATGACGTTGTGCCCCTAAACTAAGTTTGTTAAATTCCTTACCATGATCGATACAAAATAAAGTTAATATTTATTTACATAAAAATTTTAGCTCACTAAACTTGAATTCTTCGACTTCACGAATGTCATTTTGTGAGAATTTGGTGAAAATCCCTCTAATATTAAATGCAAAAGTATTGGAAACTAATGATATGTATGGATTGTTGCGCTTCAAAGTCATAGAGTTGCAACAATCCCGCTGTGTAAACCAACCTATAATAAGAACTAATCTCGCAATGCCTATCATAGATACGATCTACACAAAGCGTTGATAACTCTCCGTTTTGAAGTTAACAGTTCGTATATAATAAAAGTAAAATCTTAAGTTATATATATTTAATTACATTCACATTATCGCAGGATTCCTAAGAGATCCTATATAATATAACAGTTAACTAATGTATATATCGTATATCAATTTTTTATCTTAAGGATACTAGCAAGACTTTAAATAAAACTTGATCCTTTGCCATTTCAATCCTCACTCCCCATAACTTCAAAAGAAATCTAACATTTGAGTAATTGTATCGTGGCATCGCAAATCAAAAGTAAAGACCTACAAAAGAATCTACGCGGGTATGAGTAATTACAATTCAGTAATTAAATTGGAGACTCATGAATGTATACAAGCACAATTAAGGTTATTAAGCAATTATTTTCATGAAATGTAATAAATAAGTGTTATTACACAACGTAGTTTGGTCTATTGTGAAATCAAAGTAATTTCACCTGCTCTAATTCGAGTTAAAGAGTTTTCATGTTATGCAATAGCTGACAACTAAACCCAGATTTGTATAATGGAGACACTGCTCCTCTTAAGACTATCCTTCAAACCAATGCCTTCATTCTTACCGTGACCTTCTCTCCTATTACTGAGTTCGTCTAAGGATAAGGACAAGACTATTTTGCTATCCAACTCTATCTTTTTCGAAAATGTCGGTGTTTAGTTAGAGAATCTTAATGATCCCCTACAGGGTTGCAATGCATGCCTTTTTAAGGTATTTAGGTCGATTAGGATTATATTCGGTTTAGGGTGTCCAGACAATTTCACACCGCTCCAATCACAACAATCATCAAACATAACACAGATTTTAGCACGAAATCAGATACACAAGCGCATGTATAAGACTACTTATAATCGTAATCATACGCAAACTTAAGTCTCAGAGTACTCTAAAATAGTACTCCTAAATATAATAAAGTATTAAATTCAACTTACTTGAAATTCTGAGTCGTTCGACCACTTGTCACAAGTTGACTTGTCTCCGTGTGTCCTATAATATAAATATGCTCTTTTTAGTACTTACACACAAATGATACATATTCTAGGTTAGGATTTAACTCAATTCTCCTTATATACTTATCATTTACTAACGATTCATCTTACGTTAGTTCGGGGTTCGGTTTCCGAATCCAATTCCAATTCAGGTTCTAAAAGTCATCCTAAAATATGTTTCGAACCTTAATGTAGAATTAATCACATTAAGCTTAAATATCATAATATCATATTAGTTCTTAATTTAGTATTCTAACCCACTTGGTATACTCTAATTCTGATTAGTATACCGGATTTATTCTTAATATGAGAAAATTTTACAATTTTTGTAT